>CM071958.1:29202500-29667500 GCA_036784905.1 Acrossocheilus fasciatus
AATTCTGGATTTCTCACATGCACACGTCAAAACACATGCAAACTTCCTAAATCAGTAAGAAGTTTAAATCTGATGTGAACAAGAAATGAATTATTCAGACATTTGAACTACTGTACAGAAAAACTGTAAAGACTTAGACCTATAAACAATTTCTACGTTCAATGGATGCATCTAAAAATGAAACTTCTCTCATCATTTATTCATATATTCACATATGAAGATATTATAAAGAATATTTCTACTGCTTTTGTGTTTACAATGTAAGTCAATGGAGTCCAACATTGCTTCGGACCCCAAAAAAACACTGAGAATATTTTTGTAGCAGCACGAGCTAAATGATGCATAATTAATTTGTTCAGTGAACTGTTTCTGAATCTTTGCACGTCGGCCGCAGGTTTGGGGCCTTTGCCGATTGCACCCATCTACACAGCGACCAAACACGGCGTGGTGGGATTCAGCCGTGCCATGGCAGTACGTATATTACACGTATATTACGTATATTATTAGTGAGAGAGAAAGTCTTTGACGTTTTTCTTTAATTGCTCATCAACAGGCCGTTTCCAAGATGGCTGACTACGGGGTGAGGATCAACATTCTCTGTCCGTGGTTTGTGAAGACCAGTCTTCTGTCCGCCATGAATTCAGAAGAGCATATAGGAAGCTTCTTTCCTCTGAAGGGCATTGTGGAGACGCTGATGCAGGGCCGCGGCTCTCTGGAGTGAGTTAATCAGGAGAGAGATACGATACGCAGCAGATAAAGCAAGGGTTTGAATTTAACATCAAACTTTGTAATTGTTTTCATTGCAGGGCTGATGTTGTCGCCAAGGCTTTTCTTGTTCTCGTGAAAGATGAGAGCAGGAACGGGGACGCTCTGGTGATTGATCCTGACAAGGCCGTTTTTGTTTCCTTTCCTGACCAGGCCAAAGACCGGTCATCGACTCCAGTCAGTCTCGAGTAGCCAATCAGCTTCGCTTTCATCAGAGGCCTGAAGATCCGACGTAAACCTGAGTGCTTCCACTAAGAACGGCTTTATATAAAGATCATTTTGACTACATCAGCCAGTGTAAAGATTAGCGAAACTTTAAAGATCTCAGATTTATTCTTTGATTCTTCTTTATAATTACAACAACCATGAATCCCAGCATTTCTGTTACTGATTTGAGAATATTCCAAATCCATGAAACCTGACACTCGGTGCAAGACTCAAAATGTTACAAACTAGGAAACTAGAAATAGTGCAGCATCTGAAAACCATTCTGTAACTTCCAAATATAAACGCAAACATCACGTCCGTGGACTTTTAATTTTTACAGTTAATGTGCTAAAATATACCTCAAAATATTCTGAATATGCTTTAAAAATTTGTTGAAATAAGCTACTAACATCATGTGTGTGTTAATTTATTTACAATGAAATTTCGCACCTTAATTCACAAAAATGCATTGTAGTTAAGAGTATTGTGGTTCTTGGACGGGTTAGTGGTAATAAACAAAAACTTCTGTTTCAAATACTGTGTTTAATGTGAACATGAACTTTCTTACATTCTCTGCCCCAGAAACGTCTGCTTTCGTGTTGAGATTTATTACCATCAACAAATAATACAACAGCACTGCATGGATTCTAAAATTATATATCATACAAATACATACCAACTGATTCAGAAAATAGACATGAAGTATACAAATAGCAACGCATTATTGCAGTTATTTTCAGTCGCTTCCACTGTCGCTGTCCTCTTCTTCTTCTTCTTGTTTTTTATGGTTTTCTTCAGTTGAGTCTAAAAGTCCGGCGAAGAAATCCTGTCCTGTATCGAACGCTTTGTTGCTCAGCGCTTTGAGGCGTCTGTCTTTTTTCTTTCTCCGCCGGTAATCGTTGACTCTCATGTCCGTTAAGCTGGAGATGTCCCAGAACTTGACGAGCTGGTCGTGAGCGCAGCTGGCCAGAAAGCGCGTGTCTCTGGATCTGGCGATCTCCTCGATGGACTCGCCGACGTGCTGACCGACGCTGCCCAGCACACGGTTCGGCAGGACACTCACAGCTCTGCGGACAGACGGCAGAGCCATTCAGAAGAGAAGAGTTTTACTGATACACAGCTGTGCAACCAAAACAATAACAATCTGTTTGTCCTGAACAGTTAAACTGCCTGCTGTTCTTCAGAAAAATCCTCCAGCTCCCACAGATTCTTTGGTTTTCCTGCATTTTTGTGTATTTGAACCCTTTCCAACAATGACTGTATGATTTTGAGATCCATATTTTCACACTGAGAACATCTGAGGGACTCATACGCAGCTATTACAGAAGGTTCAGACGCTCTCTGATGCTCCAGAAGGAGAAACCATGCATTAAAAGCCGGGGTGTGAAAACTTTTTGAATTTGAAGATCAGGGTAAATTTTACTTATTTTGTCTTCTGGGAAACATGTAGCTTCTGAAGGGCAGTACTAAATGAAAAAATATGATTTTTAGGCAAAATAAGAAAAATGTACACATCTCCATTCCATTCAAAAGTTTTCACGCCCCAGCTCTTAATGCATGGTTTCTCCTTCTGGAGCATAATAATCAGAAATGTTTCTTGAGCAGCAAATCAGTATATTAGAATGATTTCTGAAGATCATGTGACACTGAAGACTGGAGTAATGATGCTGAAAATTCAGCTTTGATCACAGAAATAAATGATATTTTAAGGTATATTAAAATCTACAGTGGCTCACCTGATGACGCCGTCGATGGAGGCGGCACACAGAATGCTGTCAGTAATCGGCACGATGCAGTCCACAGACTCGGCCTGAACCGCAAACCGGTCGCTGGTGGCACCAAAACCATTCCAGTTAAAAATATATAATTTGCCCTCGCTGGATCCACAAATGACCTTACGACCTCTCTGTGTGGAGAACAGAGGTTTGCCATGATTAAAACATCATCATCCACCTTTGTACCTCTGTGCTCATCTTCTGATGTCACTCGCTTCCGGTTACTTTAACTCTACAAAACCAGTCCTTTACGCTGCAAACCGCTATGCATCACATATCAACAAATGGATTGTAGCACATATGTGTCCCTGCAGCACAGCAGCAGTCATAAGCAGCACAGCTATATTTGTAGCAATAGCCAACAATACAGTGTATTGGTCAAAATTATACATTTTTCTTTTATGCCAAAAATCATTAGGATATTAAGTAAATATCATGTTCCATGAAGATATTTTTTGCTCCCTCAGATTCCAGATTTTCAAATAGTTGTATCTCAGACAAATATTGTCCAACAAACCATACATCAATGGAAAGATTATTTATTCAGTAATAAAAATTGATCCTTGTGACTGGTTTTGTGCTCCAGGGTCACATATGACTTGACCGTTTACAGCTCTTTGTTATTCTTCTAGTTATTTACCCGCATCGAGTAGTGTATTTGAAGTCTGGAAGTCACACTGTGTTAATGTAAATTTAAATGTATCATTGTGTTAATTAGCTCTATGTGTTTAGACTCACCTTCATAATGCAAACAGATGTAAGATCTCCATTCTGGAACTCGGAAAGCAGTTCAAATCTTCGTCTTTTTATATTGAACACTCCCATAGTGCCATCGCCACTGCAAATAAATACAAACAAAACAAAAAGTCATAAATATACCATGACCTTGTCAGATTGCACCAGGGATCTGAACCGCTTCAAGGAACAAAAACGAAAACTGGAAACAAACGAAATTGACAGCAACATAACCAGAAACAAACTCAATTTAATTTAGTAGTTCCGAACAGAACTTGTTACATTTAATATTTGAATTTTGCAATCAACCAATCAGGAATTTAAGTAGGACGTCCTATGCAAATGTGACGTGGACGCGTCCAACGAGTAGCACCCTGCGCTCCGCTGTAAGTGCATGTGAGGACACGTCACAAACCTCCAAGCATCAGGCCTACATTTAAGTGAAAATGAACAGCAGGTAATATGCAGCTTGTTGTGTGTTTGAACCCAGCAAAAATATCAGGACAGTGTAACAGAACATGAATCAACATGATCACACACACCTGCAGCGCCTCTGTTAGACAAAACTGAGTTAAACCATATACATCAACAGACATATATAGGCTTATGCATGAAATATACTTCACTTATATCATTAACAGATTAACAAAACAAAAGAAAAAAATATGCCGAGTTTTGGTTCATTGTGATGCAATCCAAAATTACACAATAACACACAACATATTTTTGCTATCTTGACATCGCAGCCCGTTCACTATCAAAATAAAACACAGTTACAGAAACATATAAAAAGTTGAAGTTCAAAGCCTGTAGTTTACATAAATAATATTTTAGTATCCAGATACGTCACGAATATGGAAAGCTTTGGATTTGCTTTATTTATCGGTATTGTAGCCTACATTATTTCTAAATATAGCCTTCGCGGCTTTTGCTTTTTCCTCTAAAAATGCAATTTTATACAGGTAGTGTTTTTAACCACGCAGCAAACATTTTTAAACATCTTGAAAAAATACTTTAATGTCTTTAAAGTGTTGACAGTTTTTTTCTTTCGTTTAATACATTTGGCCAGAATCTAGAAAAGATGATGCTGTAGCCTGCTGGATATGAATCAGTGCAAGACTCAAGACTCTCTCTGTGTTTTTTTCTTTCTGAGTAAAGAAAACTCTGTACATTATTATTGGCAAAGAAAAAGTTCTAAAAAATAACGCTGTTAAGCAGTATTTTTTCTACTCAAACCGGTTTCAGGACAGTAATAATTAGTGCTGTCAAACGATTAATCACATTCAAAATAAAAGTTTTTGTTTGCATAATATATGTGTGTGTGCTGTGTATATTTATTATGTATATATGTATATATATAAATACACACATACAGTCTATATTTATATGCATAAAAATATATATGCATAACATTTTTCTGAAATATATGCATGCATGTGTGCGTATTTATTCATACATAATAAATATACACAGCACACACACACACACACATATATATATATAGTGCAAACAAAAACTTTTATTTTGAATGTGATTAATCATTTGAAAGCACTAGTTAATAATTCAGAGGAAAGCCCTGGTTTGTCATATAAGAAGATTTCATAGCAAGCGGCGTTTCTTTGAAAGAAAGCGAGTGTGAGCAGGTGTTTGAAGGCTGGAGACCGCACCTGGAGGTGAGCAGGGTGCGTTTAGCCTGATCGATGGTGATCGCACTGATATAATCCTCATGGTGCTTCAGATCCATGAACGAGGTTCCACTCCTCAAGTCCCAGACCTTCAGCATTCCCTCGTCATCGCCCGTCGCAAATATATTCTCATCCACCAGCAGCAGAGCGTTGATGGGGACCCTGGAGAAGATCAAAAACACCCGTGAACATTTCCTCAGCTTTACTCACGTAACTCTTGGAGAGCGGCTGTGTAAGACATGGACAGGAGCGTCGGGTACTTGTGAGCTTTGGGGATGCGTGTCAGCAGTTTTCCAGCCTCCACGTCCATGATGTGAACCGCCTTGTCTTTAGACACGCTGAAGAGCTCTGAGGAACACAGAGGAGAGTCAAATAAGTGAAGAACCGACCGATAACGAAGTAAAGAAACGAGACGTGAACACTGACTCTGTCCATCGCTGGAGAACAGCACTTTCCTGCAGGACTTCAGATGATGTCCCGATGACCACAGCTCTTTGTTTTCTCCTTCGGTGCAGGAGTATGAGAATCTGGAAATCAGATCTACTGTATTAACAATCATACCAGGATCCTTCAGGATAAGAAATGATGTTTACACCGAGGGCACTCACTGAGCTGAGCTTCACACACTACCGGTCAAACGTTTCTGAAAGAGTCTCTTTTACTGTATCAAAAATACAGTAAAAATTGTGAAATATTATTAGAATGTAAAACAGCTGTTTTCTCTGTGAATGTGTTAAAGTATAATTTATTTCTGTGATGCGCAGCTGAATTTCAAAGCAGTCTTCAGTGTCACGTGATCTTCAGAAATCAATCGAATATGCTGATTTGCTGCTCAACAAACATTTCTAATTATTATCATTCAAAAGTTTGGGCTAAGTATGATTTTTTTAAATAACAACACTACTTTCATTCATCAAGGATGCATTAAATTGATCAAAAGCTTCAGTAAAGAGATTTTAATAGATAAAAATAGATTTCTATTTCAAATAAATGCTGTTTTTGAACTTTCTATTCATCTGTGAATCCTGAAAAATAACAAGCATCACGGTTTCCACAAAAATATTGTGCAGCGCAGCTGTTTTCAACATTGATAATAATCAGAAATGTTTCTCGAGCAGCAAATCAGTATATTATTATGATTTCTGAAGATCATGTGACACTGAAGACTGCAGTAATGATGCTGAAAATACAGCTGCGCATCACAGAAATACATTACAGTTTAACACATATTCACACAGAAAACAGCTGTTTTACATTCTAATAATATTTCACTATTTTTACTGTATTTTTTGATCAAATAAATGCAGCCTTGAGCAGAAGAGACTTGCAAAACATCATTACGCTGTAAGACGGCTTACAGTTCGAGTAATATCTGTCTAATATGTTTTGATTAGATCAGATGAATGTGTTTTTAAATGTGAAGGAGTTCAGCTTGAAAAGCCCGAGCATCTCTGTGTCCGCACACACTCACAGGTAGATGTCTCCGTCGATGTCTCCAGCTGCTAAGATGTCTTGGTTGGGATGAAATGCGATGGTGTTGACGATGGCCTCTAGTTTGATGTCTTCAGGTGTGTCTCGGATCTTGGGTGCTTTGGGTTCTGCAGCAGCAGCAGCAGCCTCCTCCTCCTCTTCATCCTCTTCATCCTCCTCCTGTACAAACAGCGAAACATGAGCTGCGCTGACAGACTTTAACCTACATCACCGCCGTTTATCCTACCTTTTACAACTTAATTATCAGGCTTTCTGGTTTACTGTAAATGTACATTAAAACAGACTCATATAAAAGACGAATATTCAACGCGCGATATTATATAACACAAAAAAACTGACTTGTTGACACGAATCCTCGTGTTCTATGGGAGACGCCATCTTTGTTGTAGGCAAAGTTACATCGCACTTCCGCCTCCTGCTGGACTGGAGTCTCGACACAACTTAAAAACGCTTGATTTTTCTCCAAGGAGTGCAGTAAAAATAATAATAATAATAATAAACTTTATGAATCTAATGTATCAAATAATGTATTTTCCCCTAATATAGGGATACAAGAATACATTTACAAGTAAATAATTGATTAGAATACAAAACGTACTTACGTAGTCTAGATGTTTATATATTTCTGCTTGTATTTTTCAGAATTATGTAATTATAATAATTGTGTGTTTGTTGGTGTGTGTGTGTGTGTGTGTGTGTGTGTGTGTAATAATATATAACTGTTATAAACAGATTACTGAGTTTATATTAGTAATAATAATAATAATAACTAGTAAAAAAGACGTGTTAAATAATGTTCTCAGTCCTTCTTCCTGTGATGTGGCAGCCCAGACAGAAGCTACAAGAGTTGACATTGAATTAAATGCTAGAAACTGTTTATTATCTAACCAAAGTACCAATATTAACCAGGAAAAAATATCAGTAATACGGGACTTTTAATTGTAAATAATACACCGGGACTCTTATTTTGAAATATGTATGATTACTGTTGTATGGAGGACGAAACAATGAGAGAATGAGAAATAATGAAGTAAATAATCGCAGGATTAAAGAAAAATAGAAATATAGATATAAAACAATTCTCATGCATTTATTTATTTATTTAATTTCCCCTCACACATTTATTTATATTCACACATTTGTGGATTTATTTATTTGTGGATTGACTGTTCATAAATAATTTTTGGTTTGTGTAAGGCCAAGTTAAAGGTTTTGACTTGAAACAACCACAAATATTTGTGTAGCATTATAGTAAAATAGGCCCTTCAAGATATGATGATGCTGTTGTTATTTGCACAGAACTGCACATTTTGTTGATCATAACATTATTATGGTGGAGTGATCTGGTGCACCTCTGGTTATGAAAGCTTTTTCCAGACAGATAACTCCCACAGTCAGTCCCACAGACTGAAAACATGAACTCTGCTACTCTCACATTCTTCACTCTGACTCTGTAAGGAAGAAAATTAAGAATAAGTTAGAGAATTAGGAACATTCAGTTCATAGTTTTCAGTCACATGACTGGTTTCGAGGACCTGGAGGGCAAAACATCCATAGACCTGCAGCACAAGCCTGTCAGATTTCCATATCCTTACAATCCATAAATATTTAGATCACCTCTTAAAAGAACAAAACAAGGAACAAAATGCAAGTTTTGGCCATTTACAATCCATATAAAGAACCTACCGCAATATTTCAATCACTAAAAATTATAAAAAGTTAAACTTAAAGTGCCTTATTAAAACTGTGATATTAAAAGATCTAATTCAGTACAAATCGTAGTGATGATGCACGTTATATAAGCAAGCAGATGAGCCCGGAATATGAACGCAGTGCGCTAAATAGTTAAGTGTTTTCTATGGGAAATCATTTAATGGGAAACTTTGCGCATTAGGTTTATATTCTTGCCTATACAAAGTATGCATCACAACTAAAGTGTATACTGAATTTGGCCTTAAATATCAGTGTCTTACTATATTACTACTTACTCCAAACCTTGTGAAAATAACAGGCGGTCAGTGGAGGAAGGCCTTGTTTTGCCCTCCAGGTGGGCATTCCTGTAAGGGTGTGACATCATGTGAAAACTATGAATAGAATGAGGGTAAAGAAAAGAAGTGTAATAGAGAGAGAGAGAGTGTGTATGACAGATACTTTGAAGGTAAACAAACAGTTTCGGTTCTCATTGACATCCATTGTGTTTTTGGCTATACTATGGGAATGAATGGTAACCCAAAGTCTTTGAGTTATAAGCGTCTTTGAAAAGATCCTCTGGAACACTAGGTGGCGCTGTGTTTAAACTTCTCAGGGACCTCTGGGAGATGCTGATGATGATCCCTACCAATTTTTGTGCCAATGTGTCAAATTGTTCAAAAGATATTGCAATTTATGACAAATTTTAAAATGTCAGACAGACGGTTCATCTGATCCTGGAACAATTCGGCACGATTCAAGGAATCCACAGACACCAAGATAATGACTTTCTGACAAACTGTTCAAAAGTTATGGGCACATGTCCATTTTTGGTCTCTTATTATGACCTGTTGGTGGCGCTGTTCCCAACTTTCACATTTGCCCTCAGATCATGGTGCTGAGTTTCATTTCTATTAATCATGATGAGAGTCATTAGATGAACTAAATTTCATTTTTCTAGAACAAAGAGTTCAAAATTTATAACCATTTGAAAAGTGTAATTTTGAACAGGTGGTGGCGCTATAGAGTTGGTCCTAAAGACCCCAGAGTTGGTCAGGGTTCTGTTGAGAACCACCCCAATAAATGTGCCAATTTTCATCATTTTCCTATTTTCCAGTCATGGGGCTGCCATTGACTCCTTTTCTGGAAAACGAAGGAGCAGAATTATAATAAAGATAACTAACAGAAACACTAGGAGCTAAGAAATAACATGTCAGGGATTCTGAAAAATAAATAAACTTATGAGAAGTGAGAAATGCTGGTGTTTGTGGGCTGAATGGATTGAAGTGCCCTTGGCCTGCACCACCCTTCCCAGCATGCACTGCTTATCGAGCAAATCCACGGGTAAAGCACCGGGCTGTGATTTGCTGACCAGCTGCTGAGTTGAGTTTTTATGCTGGAGCCAGGAGACGATTCACTGCTGAAGAGCTTCAACAATAGAGCTCACGGCACGCGTGTCAGAGCTTTCAGAGAAGAGCTGCACCATCACAAGCCTCTCTACATCAGACTCATTAATAGACCTGCAGTTTTCATGCACGGCAAACCACATTTTATTTGAATCCACAATTAATTTGTTCCAATAAAAACTCCAAAAAAAAAATAAAAAATTGAGAAGTTTACAGTTTTTCATTCACTAAATCACTAATATTGCATTTCAAATCAACGTGGATGTTGAATATGTGTTCTTTGGTGCAAATCCGTTAGATTACATAAGATCATTTCAGGTTCAGCAAAGTTAATTGTCAAACGTAGCCTAGAATGTTTTGACATTTCCTGAAAGCACAGTTCCAATGAACATTCACAAACAGCATCGCAGACTATGTGGTTGAGCTACAGCTCTGGACCGGTGTTTAGAAGCACAGTTTTGTTTGTGTGACTCTTGAGCAAAATAATCAAGCTAACATGCAGCACAATTGATTTCTGTCATTCCATGTATTTACTGTACATGTACCATGGTCTGTGTGAATACTGGATTCTGACCGGCTGGAAGGTGTGTGTTCAAATCACTGAATCCACCTGTAGCTCCAGTCAGTTTATTCTGTATTAATACGCTGCTCTCTCTAAAACACACACACACACACACACACACACACACACACACACACTCACTCACACAAGGGTTTCCATGTTTTATGGGTTCTTCTATAGGTGTGATGGTTTCTTGTATTTTCTATCCCTTTACCCAAACCTACCCCTCACAGAAAACTACAGGCATTTTCAGATTCTCAAAACACTTCATTCTGTGTTATTTATAAGCTTGTTTCCTCATAAGGACCAAAAAATGTGCACATAAGTTTTAAGTTAAAATTTAATACTATGCTTGTGGTGACATTTGGTCCTCGTAGGGAATACCAGGTACACACACACATCCCTCTTTCACTAATTAATACAAAAAGTACTCAAACATTATACTTAAAAGGTTATGACATGAGAAATCAAATTTGTCTTGATCTTTTGGAATATAAGAGTCTTTGCTAATAAAACATCCTGCAAGTTTAATAGCTTAAAACGTCCTCTTCATTATAAACAAAGCATTTATTTAATAATCGAGCTCCAAAAATGGCTCGTTTGGATCCGAGGGGCAAGATGATGTCACCTGGGCACAAACATTTGCATAAACACGCCTCCAGAGCTAGACATTGTCATAGGCCCCGCCCACCGACGTCCAGTCGCTAACAGCTGACACGTGATCACGCCGAATACGTCAGAATCAAATATAAATCTCGTCTGCGCTGGAGACAGTAAACAGACACGAGTCTGTCGTCAGGACAAATGAGTGAAAGATGCTCGCTTTGCTGCCGTTACATGGCCGCAGCAGGCGCAGTGATATTACACAGCACTTGAAAGTAGTCCCCAGCTAGGTAACTAGTTATAATATAGCTGGGGACTACTTTCAGGCGCTGCGTAATATCACTGCGCCTGCTGCGGCCATGTTATGGCAGCAAAGTTCCTTGATTATTACACCGGAATGAGAGTATAGTTCCTAGCCAAATAGAAATAGAAAATCACCACTTTTCATTTTCCGCCGGTCTTAGTACACGATATAACTACAGAAGAGTCGAGTTTTAAATAGGAAAACTATTGAAACTCTTTGGTCATTTTTGAACGCGATGCTACTGGTCTAATTGGATTCAATGATCTATGCTAAGCTATGCTAAAAGTGCTATCGCCAGACCCGGAGATCGGCTGAATGGATTCAAAAACGGTAAAACTCAACTTATTAACTCTGGGGAGTTGGAGAATGAGCCTATTTCCAAAAAAAGTGGAGTGTTCCTTTAAACAGCTCGTTCACGTCTTTGTACAGATATCAGAAGGATCCCAGCGTAAGGAACGAGTGGATCGTTTATTTTAATGGCGTCTCGGATCGTGTCGAGGATTTTGTTTTGTAATCGAGGCTCAGTGTCACGGAGAGTCACGAAGAAACATTTGCTGAAAGATGAAGCGGAACTAGATCTGACCGCAGCTGCAGCTGACCATGTTGTCAAAACACTCAAAATACACAATAGCGAGGGGCGTTGATACTGTTTCCTATGCAGAGACCTCAACCAATCATAACAGCCGCTGATTACTGACGAGCCTTAAAGGACACGCCCCTTAAAACAGGCTGTTTTAGAGAGAGGCTCAGAATGAGGGTTGAAAATGATCATTTTCCCACATATTTATTTATTTATTTGTGCAAAAAAAAACCTTTATTAACATTATTAGTAAACCTCAAGAAACATTTTAAAATAATAATTTAAAAAATCATATCATGACCCCTTTAAGTGAAGTACAGATATCAGCCGTTTCTCAAACGGTACGTCATCAATCCAGGTTTATTTCAGTTAACTGAGAATTACATTCACGAGTCATAAGCATATTAACTAAGAACAATGGTCAAATTTATAACTGTTAATATTCTAAAATGAGATCTTCTTTATGACGTATGCAGCCTTCCGTTTGAGAAACGGCCACTGTGTGAAAATTATACTCAACATTTGTTTTCCAGTTTTACTCTAAAAGTAAATGTATTTGGCCAAAAACAGATTTGAATGAAACTAAAAATAGCTTTAATTTGTACTGAAGTACTTAAAAAGTAGAAACTAGAAACATTTTTAAAGGACATAGATTTTGCATCATAGACTAGTATTCACCCTACATTTGATTCAGAAAAGTAACAAATTCTGTTTGTGACATTTATATGTGTTGCGCTCAGTTTTGTAGTGGCCTGTTTTATAAGTGTTGCTATTTTTGTTCTACAAATTCCTCATTCAAAGAAAACAAAACCTATTAAGAGATTTTCACCACAAACTGAAGCATGGCGCTGCGTGCGCGAACACAAGCCGTCTGCAGGGCAGTCACGTGATGTCGCGCTCAGTAGTCGCCACGCCCCGCTGCGCGTACGTGCGCGCTCACGTTCAACGCGTGGTTCTTTCACATTGCCGTAAGTAACGAAGCCTATCCCGAGTTTTTAAAGCTTCCCGGCGTTCTTTTACATGTTTTAATTGTAATCAACCACTCTGCGTCTTAGACTGAAGCCGGTTGGTCTAGGGGTGGAGTGGAGCGCGTCGAGCGTCGATCTTTAGGCAGCACATTGCGGCGGATTTGAGGCGTTTGTTAGCGGAGAAATGGCCACTGAGGTGGAGACTCTCCTACCGAGAAACCCGCTGCTCCAGCAGGAGGAGCAGGATCGATGCCAGGCCGATAAAGACGGAGGATTCCTGGTGAAGGAGCAAAGCCTCAAACGTGCGAAAGACGAGAGCAACAGCCAGGCGAAAGAGAGTCCCGATCCGGCGGAAGACGACGCCTCAAAGAAGGAGTTTACCGAGGCTCCGCCGCCCAAGGTGAACCCCTGGACGAAGATGAGCGGGGTCAACGGACAAACACCGCACGGTTAGTATCACCGGTCAAAGCACCGATAAAACCGGGCCTGTGTGTGTGAGGAGCGGACGTGGTGTGTTTTTACCTCAGATTAGCCCTAGTTACGGCGCTAACTTAGTCTGCAGACAGCGAGATGTGGATCTCTGATGTAATATGTGACCCCGGACCACAAAACCAGTCAGAGGGGTCAATTTTTTAAAATTGAGATTTATACATCATCTGAAAGCTGAATAAATAATCTTTCCATTGATGTGTGGTTTGTTCGGATCGGACAATGTTTGGCCGAGATACAACTAGCGTTAGCGTTATTTGAAAATCTGGAATCTGAGGGTGCAAAAACTCAAAATATTGGGGAAATCGCCTTTAAAGTTGTCCAAATGAATTCTTAGTAATGCATATTACTAATCAAAAACTAAGTTTTGAGATATTTACAGTAGGAAATGTACAAAATATCTTCATGGAACATGATCTTTACTTAATATCGTAATGATTTTTGGCATTAAAGAAAAATCGATAATATTGAACCGTACAATGTATTGTTTGATATTGCTACAAATATACCTGTGCTGCTTAAGTCACGACCGGTTTTGTATGCCTGCGGCGTTTATCGTGTTTGCCAGCTAACGTTATTTTCTCCGGTTCTCCTCAGGAGACACACATGACAGCGAGTTAGCTTTAGCTTCGGTAACGTTAGGCCTCGAGTCGGTGATTCAGGGCTTTAAACACCAGCGCGATCGTATAAGGACGTGCTACTGCACAACAAAGCGGATTGTTTGAGGTTATAACTACATTTGAGACGCTGAACGTCTTGTTATTCTTCGCCTTTGCCGCTTTTCTGAACAAATGGCTATCGGGTTAGCATTAGCATTAGCGGCCTGTTCTGTTTGAGCTCGTCTGACAGGCCAGGACTGATGGTTCTTTATTAGCAAAGAGCTGCACAAACCCTTAATTATCGAGTGTTTTATACAGTCAGACCAGATGAAATGCGTGTATGTTTATGATGTTAAACTGTATTCGCCGAATGTTGCTGCTATCTGTAGTTTATGGAAGGACACGTGTGAGATCCACGTGTTTGTCACGAACTCGCTCGGATTCGAGTAAAAGCGGTTTGAATCCGCTTTCCGCTCAGAATGCGGCTTTACGAGCGTGTGTCGTGCCGGTTTGTGTCTGTCGTGATGTTTAAAGCACACACGCGTGTCTGTTAGCCGTTAGCAGCTAGCCTGCGAGCTCCCCTGATGAATATTCATCTGTGAGGTTGACATTAACTTAAATATGCAGGCGGACCTCATTGAGCGCAGTGCTTTATATCAGCTGAAGCAGAAAGTGTTGTGATGAAGGGCTGGTTCGCAGCGAAGCCCATTGAGCTGCTATCCCAGAGTTCCTCAGCATGAGGACAACGTGGTTTGTGCCATGTGATCAGAGGCTCTCCGCTTTAGAAACCGTCAGGATGAGCTCTAAAGAGTGTTTTAGAGAGCGATAGTGTGTGAGTCAGTCTGCTGACACCTTTTACATTTGAATGATTGCTTGGTGAGTTCAGTCAATTGATCGTTGGTTTTGCATATGTAATGTTTGTGATGCTTTATACGGCCTCTGTAGGGGACATTCTCACAACACTTAGTAGATTTGGAAGTTAAATGCATTATCTGGTTTGATTGTATTAAGTGATTTTCACATGGACTCAAAGGTCTTTCTAGTTGTGATGTAGTGTCTCGGTCCAGATCACACTCCTGTTTTAGGAAGCAATAATAAAAAATAAAAAAAACTTTTGTTTATGATGCTTAAAGGGAAAGTTCACCCAAAAATGAAAATGTGATGTTTATCTGCTTAACCCCGGGGCATCCAAGGTGTAGGTGACTTTGTTTCTTCAGTAGAACACAAATGAAGATTCAGTTCAAACCGTTGCAGTCTGTCAGTCATATAATGGCAGTCAATGGGACTCATGGCTTTGAGAGAGAAAAAACCATACACACACAAACCCGAATTAAACCCTGCGGCTCGTGACGATACATTGAGGTCTTAGACACGAAACGATCGGACTGTGCAAGAAACTGAACAGTATTTTTTATCTCTGCTCAGCGGGCGTGTGATGCGTTGTCTTGCTTTACGGCGGATCACAGACTTATAAGTGCATTACTGCCACCTATCTCTCAAACGGACCATTGACACTATCTGCAATCTCAATTAGGAGTGTCAATGGTTCATTTGGTGGCGTTAATGCACTTATAAGTCTGCTTCCTCTGAAAGCTGTGAGTCCCATTGACTGCCATTATATGACTGACAGACTGCAATGCTTTGAGTTAAAAAGCTTCATTTGTGTTCTACTGAAGAAACAAAGTCACCTAATCTTGGATGCCCTGGGGGTAAGCAGATAAACATCATTTTTCATTTTTGGGTGAACTGTCCCTTTAAGACAATGATGTGTTACGGTTACAACGCATCTGCACTGTAAAATGTAAAGAGAGAAATCATACGCATACTCCTTTTTCTTTACAGTACAGTAGTAAAATTGTCTTGTTTTCTTCACTTGCAGGAGTTTAACCCTCGAGCTGCTGTTTTGATGAAAAACTGCAGTTGAAAACAGATTTACAACTGTGTCATTTCATCTGAAACACTAAAGCCGCGGTCGTATTAAACATTGAGCATGCACAATTTCTTCATACGCTCCAATGGTCGTGATATAACGTTACGCTCTGCAGCGTCTTTTTAAAAACTTAAATTCAACGCATAACAAATAATAATACATCTAACATGTAAAAAACATACAATCTACTCCACTTTCCTGCAGCGCTGCAGTTTAAATTTCTTCTAATTCAGCTGCGAGGTCCACATTCGAGTGCAAAAGCGTTGCATTTGAATTTTAGGCGTGCGTCAGGCAGCCTTATCAGTGGCACACGAGATGTGAAGACGATGGAAGTGTCATTGCATTTTAATGCTTTTTCTTTTTTTTGTTTTTTGACTATCCAGTAGGGCTGCAGATATATCGCATGTGATTGTCATGCGCATCTCATCAGTGAAGCCGGTTCTGTGATTAGAAGTAAATCCTTCACATGCTTTCAGATGGAGGGGCACTTCATACACAGAGCCGTAGATCACTGACAAGCTACGCAATATTGCGTTCATAATCAAAGGCGATTCATCTTGGTATAGATATTAGCAAAACAGACAATTATCTTTTCTTGTAAAACCTGATGACAAAAATGTGACCAAATGATGTGCTCATGCGACCAACTGAGAAAGTCAGTCGTGAGAGTGACCAGTGGGAAGAATGAGTCTGGAGCCCTGAGAAGACTGACCTTTGATCCGTATCGTCCAGCTGCGTCAGTCCTCTGATCAATCGTAAAGTGCTTGGCTCACAAATTGAACTGATTTGCCTGTTGACCTTTGTAGTGATAGTATATTTTTGATTTGTATGTATTTTTTGCTGCTGGGGAATCTTGGCAGTGTGTTTCTGTGAGGATTGAGTTGGGGTCAGGTTAAAGGTCATGTTAAGAGTCAGGTTTAGGGTTGTTAGTTACAGCAGCTGTATGAACACTCGTCGTCTGCTGACTGACTCTCACAGCTGGAACTGAGACCAAAACGGCTCTCGTAGCTTCATGAAGCTCAAACAGAGAACGCCTGCTGATAGCAGTTCTTATATCATGAATAATAGCTCCTTTGTATTTCATTCTCTGCTGTCACTGTGCCAGATATTATAATCTGGGAGCAAAATATTAAGCAAATGAGCAGTGACTCTGTCTTAATTCAGCTGAATATATGCCTGAACTAGACACGAATGAAAAATCAAATATTAAATGAGTCTGTTTCTGAATGACCTATCAGTTCTGTATTTTAAGTAAGCAGCAGGGATGAAGCGCAGATCGAGGTGCGTTGTGTTTCAGGTCATTTACTGCGTTCATCTTGTGCAGTTAGAGAACGTTAAATCATCTCTCATCACCGCGCTAGCAGTTTAAATCATCACAGGATTTATCACAGGCTGGAAATATGATTGTCATGAAAAATGTAATGACATTCAATATTAATATCTAGGGCTGGGTAAGAAATATCTATCTCGATATTAATCGATTCTCATTTTTACGGACTGATATCGATTCTAGTCTGTTTTCAGTTAACGGAAGAATGTTGAAGGGCTTCTCCCATCCAATGTATCGCAATAAGCATTGTGCTTTGGTACTTTTAATATGAAACAAAGTCTCAGATTTCAAATTCTGTCCATTGTATTGCAGTATTCAAACAATAAATGCTGTTTAATGTGGAGAGACCGATCGCTGTAGCGCCTCAGTTCAACAGACGGCCTCCACTTTAATACCAGTTTCAGCACGAAATAAACATGACTAAACATCCGAAGGTGAGTTAAAAGAAAGAGTACAACTTTACAATCCGTATCTTATCTCATGTAATCACTGTGTTTCAGCCGCGCAAAGATGTCAATATAACGGCTTGTAAACAATGTGACGTAACATCACATTTACATCAGAAAAACATATTCAGTGATCATAAACGCATTAGTCAGAAAATTAAAAAAATAAAGAAAAACAAACTGTAGAGACGGGCATTTTGCTAAATATCTGCATCATATAACATTAATTTACTATTCTTCAATGTTTAATGTTTGAATAAATTCATCAAGTTTTTATGACTGCCACCATTATGTTTATATTTCAAAAAAACTAATTGAAGTAGAAATATTATGTAGGCTAATTGTAACTTTATTATTTAGTGTAATTTTAATAAATCAATTTTAATCTTCAGTATTATAGTAATGTAGTACCAACTGACTCTCATGTATATTTTACAGCATTTGTTGAGTTTTTTTTTTTTCTTGATTTTCCTGGTATATATACAAAATAATCGATATCGAATCGCAAGCTTGTGAATGAGAATGGAATCGTGAAATTTGTGTCACAACCCAGCCCTATTAATATCAGTGAAGCTTGTGAAGGACCGGTAGCTTGACTCTCAAACTGTGAGAGCTTGAAGCGCGTGTGAATCATTTCAGTGATTCAGAACAATGACTCATGAGTTCAGATTCACAGCGATTCATCAGTCAGTTCAACAATGCGGTTCTGCACCAAATAATCATTTTGCATCATTTCACTAGGTTATACGTTTCTCATTAAGGATTGTATATGAGAAATCATTTACTGACTAACTAAGTGTGAGTTTTTCTGTCATAACGGATTGAAATCATAAGTTTTATTTCTAGTATCTGCATCAAACGTACTGTAACGATTAATGTTTTCAGTGTGGTGTTTATATATATATATATATATCAATAATTTCTGTGTCAGGAGCTCTGTGCATTGTACTTTCGCTAATGAATGAATAAACTGTTGTGCAGGGAACTTATTTCCTACTGAGCGTAATCGGTCTGTACTGGGCTGATATTTGATGTCAGCTGAGCAAAACCTGCCTAGATCATACACCAACAGTGCTTCATTGTGCAGTCAAATCTTCTCATTTGAGTCGACCCTACTTTTGTTGATGTAACTTAGTTTCTAAAATGTGATTTAATATCACTATTTACTAAATCAAGCACATTTATTAGGCTTGTAGTATTATCATTTGAAAACAAATGTAAGCATTTAACACATTTATTCAATCATTCAAAGAAACGTGATTATGTGCATTTTTAGTCATCTAAACATCCCTGAAATAATTTATCTCCAGAGGTTTTTCTCATGTCTTTGTGTTCTTGCTTAGTGTGGCTGTTTTGTGCATCATAACTGCAGGCTTAATATGTTTGAAACGCATTAAAAGATGCAAACAAAGTTATCTACACAAACACTTCCACATTTCTGCCCACGCCAGAAGCTCCTGACCCACACGACAAATAAAAACGAGATCCGTGTCACTCCTTCATCAGATGTAGTCAGTTCACCCCGACCTGTGAAGCACTACGATAGCGGCTGATTTGAGTCACTTCATGCTCGTTCTGAGACGCCTGTGAACCACATTCACCAGCTTTAAAGGGACAGTTCTGTCATCATTTGCTCACCTCACGTCATTCAAAACCTATGAGTTTCTTCTGCTGAGCCAAAAGATGATATTTTGAAGAGTGTTGGGGACCAAAGACTTGACGGTAGCCATTGAAAATATGGAAGTCATTGGATGACACAATGAAAATTTTTGGGTGAAGCATCCCTTTAAATCTCTCGCCATTGACCCAAAGACTGCAGATGACTTGTAATGAGAAGCGTTTCTAACCCTGCTGTCCGTCAAAAGAGAGCATTTTAACATGTTTTTACTCCACAACATCAGTCGAGTGTTTGAAATGACTTCCTTTTATGATCCGATGTGGCTTCTTATCACAGAATGAGGCGGTAAATATAATTATACTCTATACTGTAAATGTCAATTAGCAATGGAGTATAAATATACATAATTCTTACTGTATACAGCAGGACTGAAAAATGATATACAGAAAAATATCTGGATAAACCAAAATTTACATCTCAGAAGTGCAATTTTATATATATATACAATTTGGGGGGAAAAAATCTAATAGTTTTATTATGATTATTATTATAGTACTACCGAGTAAAATATTAAAAAGCAATATTTCCACTGTAGTTTTTCACTGTAGTGAGTGTTTTATGCTGTTTAAACAAGCTTTTGTTTTGGTGAAAACCCGTCCAAATAAAGCATTTGTTTCATTGATAATCGCTTCTCGTTGGTTTGTGGAGATGTTTGGGGCATGGTTCGTTCCCAAATGCACATTAAAGCATCTCAAATTCATATGATATGATCATTCATAACAAACACTGCAGTGTTGCATGAATAAGAAAGGTTCACTTTGATTACATGATGACTTTAAGTGATGCGTCATTGTTAGTTTGCATTCTGAAACGCTTTGTGTTTCTGAGGAGAAACCGCACCGGCTGCCGTGGCTCTGCTCCACAAGAGATGCATTCAAAAGAACTGAATCGATGCTCATTTACTTATTTTTGTGATGACGTCGTCACAACCTGCTTCTCATGGCCCATCGTGGGCTTTTTCAGGTTTAGTGGAAATATGAGCACAACAATTAATTTTGAGTTGTTTAAAGCTGTGATCGGAGTTGTTTTTAATCGTCACGCTCTCTCTCTCTTGCTGCTGTAGAGCATTCTGGGCCCACGAAGGTGGTGAAGGCGGGGAACGCGAGAATGAGACGCGGCGGGAAGGTGAGTGACGTTTATCTCTACAGCAGCTGTGTGTTTGAGCGAGCACATTTACCAGATTAACAGACTCGGCACGACTGAGATCTGTTTTACATGCATGTGAAAGTAGCACAGACGGCCCTAAATGATAATAGGATTCAGCTTCACTGCTGCGTGCCGTGCACTGAGAGCAGAGTCTGTGATGATGTCAAATTTGGAAGACTGATGCAAGTTAGTGTTTCAATAAATCCAGAAGATTAATTCAGTTATATTCATGAACGTTTAGATATATATATTGTAAATTAGATCATGGGTCAGTGAAACCGAATCCGGTCAAAATGTAATTTAGTGCATAACACAGAATATCAAGAAATTTGGCAAGTTTTGGATGAATTTAAAGTAGGTCAGTGCAGTTATGGACTAGTGTCCGTGAATAATAAACCGCAAAATACTGCTGTTGAAATATGAGTTTAATAAATTTATTCACATTTATCTTTGTCAATAAATGGAGCAAATATTACTATTGTACAGTAGAATGTACCTCTTAAAGTAATAATTTTATTATTGTTGTTATAAAGAAATAATCTCACTTTACAGTACAGCACTTTTTTTGCCGGAAGTGTTAAATTTGGATTTTATTACGTTTTAAAAGATCAAATTGTTTGTTTTATGCCTTCATTTGATTACCACCATTTTTGATAATACAATTAAATGATAAATTCAGAAAAATTCAAACACAGAATTTTTGAAGAAAATAAAATATTTCATATGGCCATATTATTGTAAAAAGTCTAATAAAAATATTAAGTTTGAGTTTTTATAAATTGTATTTATTAGACATGTTTTTAGATTAATTTAATTTAAACGTTAAAATGGAATCCAAATAAAGCAAAATGGAAAACACTGAATTTGAGAACAATTAAACAGATTTCATACGAACCTTTAATGAATTCTTGTTAGATTGTATACATTTTGATTTCAAATAAATAGATGTGGTTTTTGATTTAATATAACCATTAAAACAGAAAAATTAAAATGGAAAAAAGTAATCCAGAAAAATTAAACATTAATCCAAAAAAAAAAAAAGTGAATAAAACGTTCCAATAGCTTCTAAGAGAACAAATTGTTAAACCGCAGGAGGCTGTGTGTCTTACAGTCTGCTTCATGCTGTTTTTGAAGGTGGGGGATTTTGGAGATACAAACAACTGGCCGACACCTGGAGAGATCGCTACGAAGGAAGTCCAGGTACGACTGTCAGAAATCTTCAATCTCAACCATAATTTTCTATCTGAATTCATATACGGCTCTGATGGACTCCGGAAGTAAAGAAACTCTCCGGCAGAGACGGGTTCCTTTCATACAGAGCTGATCGAGTGAAACGTCAGGCGGGTTTGTGATTGTTCATCTGTTTGGTTTGATGAACCCGTCAGGTGGTGAAGAAGTCAGCGGTCAAACGAGAGTCCAAAGGAAAGAGGGAAAACGAAGAGAGTAAAGAGAACCTGAAAGCCAAATCAGACGACTCTGGAGAAGAGAAAAACACTGACGAGGAGTCGCAGAAAAACGGACAAAAAAAGCGAGGTGTTTGAAGCCTAAACACAGTGTTTTTTTTGTTTTTAAGAGTATTATCTGGAACGTGACTGAATGAACGCTTATAATTAGGGATGTAACGATTGTTTTCCTTGTCTCAGAACGGCTCAATTCACTGACTTTTTTCTGTCTTAAGGTTTATTAGCTCTTAATTTTGAACTCAAAGTGCAATTTTTCCAATTCTTAATTTGTCTCTTTTTTTTAAATATCGCAATATTCTCGTGTCGTGTGATTTTGATATCGTTACATCCCTACTAAATGTTCCTTGTATCAGCTTTGAGATGTATTGTGACATATTTGTGGTGTTGCTGTTGCAGGAAATAAGCACAAGTGGGTTCCTCTGATGATCGAGGTGAAGTCTGAGGGTCCTCGCGAGCGCTCGGCCTCCAGGAATAACACGCGTCAGTTTGATGCTCATCGAGTTCCTCCTAACGGCAGAAACGACCTGAGAGGTGCCCGCACATCCAAACCCGCTTTATATACCCGCCACATCTCACCCGATACACACCCATTCACATCAAGGACGATAGCTATAAAGATGAAGTTCTAGAAATCAAATATTAAAGGACAGCAATAGTCCACAACATGGCTATAACGCTAATGGCACGGAGGAACGATATTGTTGGAATCACTTTCAGAATGATTTTTTCCATCTGGTGAACGATACAAACATTGACCCAATCAGAATCTGTCCTGCTATAACGAGCTGGAGAATTTAAAGCTGTTGATGAGCGTGCGCTTAGAATAAATGGACGATATCGCCGTTAATACAGTTATCAACTGCTGATGGGAAGATTCAGCTCAGACTCAGCTGTCAGTATTGTCTTTGCTCTGTCTGTGGAATGGTTTGGGATCAGTAAGATTTTGAATGTTTTTAAAATACGTTTCTTCTGCTCATCAAATGTGCAGCACAGCTGTTTTCAACACTGATAATAATCAGAAATGTTTCTCCAGCAGCAAATCAGCATATTAGAATGATTTCTGAAGATCATGTGACACTGAAGACTGCAGTAATGATGCTGAAAATACAGCTGCGCATCACAGAAATACATTACAGTTTAACACATATTCATATAGAAAACAGCTGTTTTACATTCTAATAATATTTCACTGTTTTACTGTTTTTTGGATCAATTAAACGCAGCCTTGATGAGCAGAAGAGTGTAACTTGCGTTTCCAGCGGTGTTTGAGTTTGCAGGTTTGGTCGGTTGTTCACTACAGCAGCGTGCGCTTGTGTTTGCGTTTGCAGACTGGCACAGTGGGAAGTACGATCATGAGTTCAAGGACGACCATGACGAGGTGTCGAGCGTGAAGAGCGAGGGCGCGCCGTACAGAAGCACTGTCAGGGGCCGCGGCCGGGGACGGGGACGAGGACGAGGACGTGGCAGAGGAGCCGGCAGAGGTAGAGTACTCTTAAAAACACTGCAGTCACTCTTAGATACACATGGACACGACTCCAGCACGGATCTCACAGGATTCAGAGTAGGGCTGCAGATATATCGCATGCGACTGTCATGCGCATCTCGTCAGTGAAGCCGGTTCTGTGATTAGTAGTAAATCTCCATCACCTGTTTTCAGATGGAACAGCATTTACTACACAGAGCCGTAGATCACTTGCAAGCTACGCAGTTCGTGCTCAGAATATAACAGATTAATCACCTGTGATATTGAACGTGATATTGCGTAGCTTGTCAGTGATCTATAGCTCTGTGTATGAAGTGCCGCTCCACCTGAAAGCATGTGAAGGATTTACTACTAATCACAGAACCGGCTTCACTGATGAGATGTGCATGACAGTCACATGCAATATATCTGCAGCCCTAATTCGGTCTCTTCACTGAGATGGTTTTTGTTTGTCGAGAGACTCATTTTCATTTGAATGTAAAGACTGTCCCCATGTTACAGAAATAACGTTATCCCTATGGTGGTGTTCGGTCACTTTTGACCAAAACTATTTTTTTTTTTCTTTATTGGAATGGTACAAAACTTGGTACTTGCTATGTGAACAAAAAACAAACAAACAAAAAAAACATGAACATATGAAAAGGTTAAATGGTCCTGATAAAAATAGTCACACTTGTATTGTTCGTGGTTAAAATTGCCCCAAACAAAAGTTTAAATCTACATCATTTTTTTGTGAGATCAAACTCAAATTTGGAACACAACTTCTTCAGATATATGGCTTTGATTTTCTTGCAGTTTTAGGGTTAAACATGTTTTTGAAAATAGATATTTTGTATAAAATTTAAAAATAGTATTTTTGTAAAAAAAAAATTATAAATTAAATTTCTGTAACTTTTAAGTTTATTTAAAAAGTTTGAAACTTTATTAGAATAAACATTACAACAAAACAAATTATGACACATTTTTTACATACAAAAACCCAAAACAATATTACACAACCACTAATGAGAGAGAAAAGAAAAAGAAATGGAGAGAACAAACTAAATACAAAATAAAGTAACATACAATATTTATTAATAAGTTATATAAAAATAATCGTATTAAACAGGAGGTAAGACAGTAAGAGACTGGGAAGTAATCTATAAAACAATTCCATTTACTAAAATAATTCTTTTTCCCAGAACATCTCATTTTTTCCAAAGTTGTGTTTTTTTTACTTTTTTTTTTTTTCACTTCAGCAATAATCTACCAAGTGTCTTCTTTACAAAGAGCCCAAACTTAAACTGTCGTTTAAACTCCAGAACTCAGAATTCAGCTGTAAATTTCATTTTCAGGTCTATGCTCAAAAAGTGGTTAACGGTGGTTAAAAGGTAATTTGACCACCACACGAACAACACCCCAGAGGGTTAACAGAGAATGATTCTGTGTGATCCTCACAGTACTGTAGTAAACTCCTCCAGGAGCTGATCCGCTGTTTCACCCGGTCTGTTGTTCTGCTCTCATCAGGTCATTATGACTACTATGGCTATAAAGGCTATGACGGGAAGGATGGTGCTTGCGGTCAGAAGTTCAACAGCACAATGACCTACTATTATGACAACATGAGCAGCGCTGAGCTGTACGCTGTGGACCAGGACCTGCTGAAGGACTACATCAAGAGACAGATGTGAGTGAACCTCGCTCAACCCCTTAAGCCTGGAATACACTACACGGGTTTTACCCTGATTTCCCGCTGATTTACAGTCTGGAGAAGTCGACGCTAGTTAGAACCTGTCTGCAGATTAGAGTCGACAGATTCCATAAAAAATCACGAAGTGTAGCTGGTCACAGATTCCACCCAGTCGGAGGAGATCAAACATGTTAGATTTTTTTCTGCCGCTTTTAGAACACACATGCTGCGTCCCAATTTGCATACTGTCCATCCTAAATAGTTTTCGAAAATAGAATTAGTACGTCCCAAATCATGCATGCATACAGCGCCGGTGTCCTGTCATGAGAGATTTTCTGGTAAGTCACGCAAAACAAGTACTTTAAAGGAATACCGCAGCTTATTACCGTTACCGTGGCAACCAACAACAGCACAGCTTAACCCTGCGCACATTTTTATATTTAGTTATATTGAAAAAGTTTCAATTCAGTAGATCTTTTTTACCTCGTTTTAACATGCATTTCTATGGAGACCTGTCGCAGCTGTCGGGCAAGATGGCGGTTAGCAGCGGCGGCACATATCCGCATTCTGATTGGTCAGATCGCCTGTCAATCAAAAAAAAAAAAAAAAAAAAAAAACTCTGTGCCGAGCCATCAGAACTGAATCAAAAACCGTGGTTTTTGCATTGCTATTGTTTACTCTGAAATGCTGTAAACCATGAATGGCACAAAGGTGTTTGACCCAAGGTTGGCAGGTCTGCTGCAGTGCATTATGGATGCAAGCATTGTCTTCTGTGATGTGCAACACAAACACCTCAGAAAATGTAGTTTAGTGTTTCATGACCCTTTAAAGACTAACAATGCAAACTATTCATTTGTGAACGGATGGCGTTGTCGAGTCAGTTCTTTTGTAGTGAGTTGTCAAATGTTTATTTATGACTTGTTGGGAACACATGAAGGCATTAACGCAGATGTTAAAAACAAGAGTTGTGTACGGTCTTCTCCCGTGTTGAGATGGTGTGTTTGTTTCTGCAGTGAATACTACTTCAGCGTGGACAACCTGGAGAGGGATTTCTTCCTGCGCAGGAAGATGGATCAGGAGGGCTTCCTGCCGGTGGCTCTGATCGCGAGTTTCCACCGAGTGCAGGCGCTCACCACAGACGTCCGTCTCATCATAGAGGTCAGGTCCTCCGCCGGCCGCTTGCACCGCTGCTGTATGAGCCGCCGCGTTTGAACCCGTGACGTTTGCTCTTCTTTCAGGCCCTGAAGGACAGTAAGGTGGTGGAGATCATCGATATGAAGATTCGCTGCAAGGAGGAGCCTGAGAAATGGCCGCTGCCTGGCCTCGCTTTGCTGGACCATTCGCACACAGACTTTTCGCAGCTCATCAACTGCCCAGAGTTTGTTCCCAGGAACGTAGTGGAGAAGCAGACAGGTGAGCCCAAGCCGTAACGGGTAAAGAGGGACGGTTCTGACTCGGGATGTAACGATATTATCAGTATTGCGATAGCAAAACTGGCTCTATATTATCGTGGTCACATGACGATATGAAACGATAGGTCTTCTGGGCAAAAAGTGTAGTTTTTAAAATGTATTTGTTTTGGGCAATTATGCTTTGGCGCACATTATCTGTCAAACGAACTAAAACCCGAAAGCACAATATGGCTTAATCCCTTCATCAAGTCTGTTTTCGCTGTGTTTCAAAGCGAAGCACACATTCGTTCAGACGATCAGCTCGTGATCCGGTGTTTGCCGCGTCTCAGAACGGCTCCGTTCACACTGAATGAAGGCAGTGAACTCGTTTATCGCTCGTTCTGTGAGTTTAGCACATGTTTGGGAACGCAACCTTTACCAGTTAGGCTTTATTATACATAAAAGTGCAGCATGCATTACTGACAGCGAGCGGTTTAAATGCAGTCCAAATTCAAAATATCTATTTCAAGTGTAGAAATTAGGAAAGAAGTATTGTAATTTCCCTGCTGTAGTGTAAAGCAAAAATAATATACCTATGAAATATTCATTTTCATTTATTTTACAGTGCAGTTGTTTTATAATATATGCCTACTAGTCATTGTTGTTGCTGTTATTGTTATATTCTAATTAGTTTGGCTTCCTAAAACACCGGTGTGAATGAAATTTAGACTAAGACCGTATATCACAAATAAAAAGTGTGCTGAGTCCCCTTTAAAAGTTCAGGTTAAATTCTCTGACTTAAGTTTTTTCTTAGTTCAGAATGTGGATTGCAGCTCTTAATTTTGTGCTCTCAAAGTGCATTGGAATAATTTAACTTTAAAATGTACAAAACTTTTATTTTTTCCAAATTCTTCATTTTTTTTTTTTTTTTTTTTAATATTATATCGTGGACTTCATATCGCAGTATCAGCGTATCGCGAGATGTTGATATCGTTACTTCCCTAGTTCTGACCGATGGTTTGACCTGCAGGTTCTCCGAGAGCCTCCACACCGGTGCAGTCCAAGACCGGTGACGTGAGTAACCTGAAGCTGATGCCGAAGGGCCTGTCCGCCAGCCTGCCCGATCTGGACTCGGAGTCATGGATCGAAGTGAAGAAGAGGCCTCGGCCATCACCGGCGCGACCCAAGGTACAAACACACGTTAGATTAGGGCTAAATAGGATAAAATGTTAAAAAAATCAATGATAAGCTCTGGTTCGCTGTGCGTCTACGTCTCAATGTACGAGGACATGAACCTCATCTCCAGAGCTGCTCTGAGAGTCACTTTAAGCTTTACACGGTTTCATTTTAGAAAAACCACCGTCAAACACACTCTGAATCCTTCACGACAACCCATCAAATTAAAAGTCTGGTTTAACTTGAAGAAATTATGACAGAAATATATTACTATTGAATAGCCAAGTAAAATGGAATTCTCAAAATAATAATATAATTTTTTTTAAAGGTATATCATACAACCAAGATAGTTTTTATTTCATTTATACAGGTGTGCAGCATCTTGCTTGACGAAAAAATGCAGTGTTTAGTTGTAAATTGATTTCATCACATTTTAAAAGAATAATCAAAAACTGTTAGTTTTATGAGCTCTATCATTAGACACCTTTTTTTCTGATAAGTAGGTATCGACTCATAAAACATCCAGAATCCAGAAAAAATAAAATGGGAAAAAATTGATTTCACAGGGTCCTAAATTAAAAGCTTACTCTGTAGCGTATAATTGTAAACAAAATTGTTTACATTTATTCTCCATGCCTAACAAGCATGTGGAAAGTTTTTCCTTCCCTATTAACAGTAAATGCAATAAATATCAATATCATATGATATGGGGAAAAAAATTGTCATTTTTTATATTTTTGGCCATATTGCTCAACCCTAAATTAGATGTTCGGTTTTTAGAATTGGGGTAAATATAAAGATGAGCTTCCATTTTCTTTTAAGCAAAATATACTTTTTTTCCCTTCTTTTATTACTGACACAAAACATGACCTGGATGCTCTCTTGACTCTATTGAACTGTACTAGATATATTTACATTTAAATACAGATTGTACCTAAATGATGGATAGAATTGCTGAAAATAATATACTGCTTATCACCACTTCATTATCTTGTCTACCAGCTTTGAGTACAACAGCATTTGCAATCACTGTGCAACTTTATTCTCGAGAATCTGTACCATCAGCTCTCAGTATGTTAGTTTTGCCTAATATAGATCTAGTTGATTTTTAATTGCATCTTGTTGATGCATGTAGCATAATTAAAATATTGATTTTAGCATTTGAAAAAAAAAAAGATGAATTTGAATGTTGAATTTGTCTAAATAAAGAGTTTAAACTTACTTTTTTAACATCGCAGTCAAGTTTTTGTTTCTTGAGCATTGTAAATACTGAAACGACAGCCTTAAATCTGGGCCATGTGGAACTGATGTGTGTCGTTGATGGATGGTTTGTTGCAGAAAGCGGAAGAGGCGCGGACGCCGGTTCAGACTGGCCCGACCACAGGCGAGGAACAGGACGAGCCGGAGGAGCTGGACTTCATGTTCGACGAGGAGATGGAGCAGATAGACGGCCGACGCAACACTTTCACCGACTGGTCGGATGAGGATTCGGACTGTGAAATCGACGATCGAGACGTCAACAAGATTCTGATCGTCACTCAGACGCCGCCGTACCTGCGCAAGCATCCCGGAGGAGACCGCACCGGGAACCACACCTCGCGCTCCAAACTGACCAGTGAACTGGTCAAAATCATTAACGATGGACTTTATTACTACGAACAAGACCTCTGGGATGACACGTACGAGCCCGAATATGCCACTATCAAGGTGAGTCTGATTTATAGCCGTTTTCTGTTGATGCACATCAGGACTGATCTCTAGTTCACAGAACCAGAAAATACACTAATGTAAGTGCAGAAACGGCTTCCAGTGAGCAATGCACAAGAAAAAAACAAACATTTGGTTTGTTTGTTTTTTTCCCCTTCCTTTCTTCCTGAGAAAATAGGATGGTTTGTGCACATGCAAAAAATCTAAATCAGTAATTGAGCGGAAACAGGACTGCACAGGGCTCTGCAGCCTGACCAAAAATGAGTGAATGTGCAAAAATATTTAATAGCACCAGATAGGGGTGTGCGATATATAGCGTCTGCTGCGATAATATCCTAATTGTTGTTTTAAACGATGTGCGATTTGACATTATAGAGTATTTTGCAAAAACCGTTCGAAACAGCCCTACAGAGCGCACGCTTACATTACGTGAAGTCTGGACTAGTGCGTTCTTTCACTGCATGATTCAGTCTAATAAAATTAATTTAAAATGATCACAAATTCAAGACATGGGGGCAGAATTTGTGTTTAGTTCAATTCATATAGTTAAAAAAATTCACACACAGAGTGCCGTTTCTTCTCCATAAAATACTATAATATACTGATTTATTATGAAAAATTAATTAAGAGATGTGTTTTAGACACTATGTTGCCTGTTTTTGCTCTATTTCACCAACAAAAATAACTCCAAACACAGCCACAGCACTGTTTTGTGTCTCTGAGCAACATGACGGTGATTCGTTCCTGAATGAATCAGTCGTTTAAATGATTCGGTTCAATTGCAATGACTCTCTTATTAACAGTGACTTGCTGCCACCTGCTGGCGGCTTTAATTTCACATTTAAAGTATCTTTTATTTAAATCATTTCAAATGTCAGTATTCAACATTTTTAGTATATCAAAACATTATTTATGCTTTTGTAACTGCAGGTTAAATGCATTCATTAAACAGTGTGTGAATGCATCTAAACACCTCTTCAGACGCAGCTTCTGTGTTTCCTCTGCTGTGCAAAGATGAATTTTGCTGATACTGATTTATTTTGCTTGGTAACAGCCCAAATGTCTTAATATTCTAATTCACTGAAATGTAAGAATTTGACTCAAAAGATAATGCACACTTTTAGAAAAAATGGCTTTATAAAGGTAAAAATCAGTTTAAACTTATTAAAAGATTAACTTCTATCAATGTGAACTGACCAGCACACAGAATATGAAGAATATCAAGAACTTTAGGAGTCAGCTGTCCACGACAGTCCTTAAGATACCAACACAATAACACACTCAGAATATCGTCTAATTATCGTTATCAATAAAAACCCAGAAAATATCAAGATATTATTTTGTGAATATCGCACACCCCTAGCATCAGAGTGTATTTGTGTTCGAGCTCTGGAGAGCAGCGCAGGTTTCTGTTTACAGCGTGTTTTTGCAGCGTTGAGCAAAGTAGCCAATCACAGCCATATCTGTTGATTTCTTGAACACAACAGTCAATTATAGGAGTTCAAGTGCGAATCCACTCGCTGCTAAAAACTCTGGAGATTTGTTCAGTGTTGAATGCAAACTCACGAATCCTATCATTATAACAAACTAAGTGTAGACACTGCAGGAAACTCTTTCCTTGTTGAAGCAGAGACCAGGAGACGCTGGGATGTCTTTCATACAGAAGTTACTCTTTATTGAGAACTCTCTGTGCGTCGCTGCAGTGATGCATTGTAATGTATATACATTCAGGGCACAGTGCTTAGGAATGGAGACGAAACACCTGGCTGACGACCTTAAACAAAGCATGCAAATGAAGTATTCAGGTCTAGCAGCCTGCCCCATTTAACCACAATCAGCATAACAACCCAAAGACTGGGACTGGGGCACCGAGAGCATTACAAACAAAAGGTGAGAGTCTCCGTCATCGGACTCATTTGACTTACAATAAGAGAACAGGAACTGACAGGGACCTCTTGATACAAACATTAACAGAATCGTTATCTGGTGTCATCATCTTCACCTTAAATGCTAAATACAATGTACCTAACTTTTTCAGTTTATATCCTGTTACACTGGAACCTAGATTTAACATTTTATACATTTGTAATCAGCAACACAATGTAAATAGATTCAGAGAGCAGTGTAGAGCTTCACTGATTATAAGCGAAGTTTGTGAGATCGAGATGATCTGAGATGAGAAACAGATTTTTAATGATTATAAAGTTAGTTTGTAAATGTGATACTGATTTTATACAGCAGTTCAATAAACAAGAAGTCCATTTGTGACCCTGGAGCACAAAACCAGTCTTAAGTGTCCATTTTTCAAAATTGAGATTTATACATCATCTGAAAGCTGAATAAATAATCTTTCCATTGATGTATGGTTTGTTATGATCAGACAATATTTGTCTGAGATACAACTATTTGAAAGTCTGGAATCTGAGGGTGCAAAAAAATCAAAATATTGAGAAAATCACCTTTAAAGTTGTTCAAATGAAGTTCTTAGCAATGCATATTACTAATCAGAAATTAAGTTTTGATTATATTTACAGTAGGAAATTTACAAAATATCTTCATGGAACGTGATCTTTACTTAATATACTAATGATTTTTGACATAAAAGAGAAATCAATCATTTTGACCCATACAATGTATTTTTGGTTATTGCTACAAATATACCCCAGCGACTTAAGACTGGTTTTGTGCTCCAGGGTCACATATTAAGTGACTTAGATTTTAGGCATCCTATTGTCTGATTTTTCGTTAATGAATGTTTATGAATGAATCTGTGTTTCGAACGAATCTATCGAGTCAATTCATAAAAGCACTTCTGAATCAGCCGTTTGAATGAATGATTTCGTGACAAAGACAGTGACTTGCCACCACCTTCTGGCGGTTTTAGTTTCATTTTTAAATATGATTTCAATTATTTGAATCATTTCATATTTTTATATTTAAAACATTAACCTCATAAGGTTATTATGAATTTAAATGCATTCATGCCACCTCTAAACCTCGTTAAACAGCCTGTAAATATACCTAAATGCCACTTTTATGTTCTTCTGTGCCACCTCTGTATGAATTTTGTTGATACTGATTTTGTTTGTTTGCTTATGTTAATGCATTTGACATAAGATTTAATAAGGTTAGGGAAAAAAATGAACAGAGAATCACTGTCAAATACTGCCTTGTAACAGGAAGGTTGATTTATTGATTATAAAGTGCTCTGAAATGTTTTTAAATGAAAAGCACAAGTGCTCCTAATAACAGATGTCCTGCTGTAGTGCACTAAAAGCATTAGTAATATCTTTGGTAGTGTGAGAAAGCAAAGCCAAGAACAAAAAGGTAAAATGACTAAAAGTGCACGGAGAATAAAACCTCCTGAAGAGCCCAGCAGCAGCGTGTGAGTGCTCCGTGATTGGACCGATGTGCGGTGACACGGCTCTCTCGGTCATGTGTGCAGGTGTGTTTTGTCTTTGAGTTTGATTCTGTCAGATTCTGGGTGTGTGTCCATTCTCGCGGCCGCTGAGAGCTTGTTCTTTAGCGCCGTGTTTCTGGACGGGCGGCACAGAAAGGTCTTGCACCAGAGTGTTTGTTGTGGTCTTTTGTGTCGTGCTCTTTGTGCCGTTCACGTGCCGTGTCCAGTAAGGCCAGCGGTGCTAGAAAAGCCAGATAGCGTTAGCTTCAGTTTGCTGCTGTTTGAGCAGCAGCTCTGGGGTTCATGGATCGCTCCGGCTCACAGGTATGAGCGAGATGTGTTTCGATGAATGTTTTGCCATTCGAGCTTTAATACTGGTTTTGCTGCTTGCGTTGCCCTGCTGCATGTGTATGAGGTTCTGCGTTGAGTGTCCGGTCTCTGCTTGGAGAAGTGCTATATTGTAAGGACTTCCAGATTAAGGGACTCCTTCTTTCTCTCAGCTATTAGACATTTAAACGGGTATCCAGAGGACTAGTCTCATCCATCTCATAGATTAGTTGGAATAAATTGCTGCTCCTCATCTTTGCACACTTGTTAAAGGGATAGTTCACCCAAAAATGAAAATTCTGTCATAACTTACTCACCCTCAAGTAGTTCCAAACCTGTATGAATGTCTTTGTTCTGCTGAACACAAAGGAATATATTCTGAAGAATGTGGGAAACAGAGCAGTTTTGGGGCACCATTGACTTCCATAGTATTTTATTTTTCTTACTATGGAAGTCAATGGTGCCCCAAAACAGCCTGGTTACATACTTTCTTCAAAATATCTTCCTTTGTGTTCGGCAGTACAAAGAAATTCATACAGGTCTGTAACTACTTGAGGGTGAGTAAGTTATGACACAATTTTCATTTTTAGGTGAACTATCCCTTTAATGTTACTGTTACTGCTGCTGCTGCTATTATTATCATATAGTTGCATTCAATTTGCAAGTTACTGTACTGTTATTTTGCACATAAGTTGATATTCTTATATAGTCTATACTTCTATATCTACATAGTTTATATTTCTGTTTCTGCGTCGTAGTTTTATGTAGTTTTTGCACTTGTCTTGGCGTTCACTGTGGACAGCAAAGAAAGAATTTCATTGTACAGGGAAAGCTGTTTTGTGCACATGACAATAAACGCTTTGAATCTTTTGAATCTCGTAACAACAGCAAGAAGTGGAGAACTTCAAAAAGGTGCACCTGATCAGCCGAGAGCAGTTCGACTGTCTGACCCCTGAACCGCCCGTCGACCCCAACCAGGAGGTTCCTCCGGGACCCCCGCGCCCCCAGCAGAGTGAGTCTGACCCACAAACACACTTACACCAGGCCTGGGCCTTTTAACACTTCAACATGATCTTATTATTTTTCAAATTAGACGGGTTGATGAGCCAATGCTAAGAGGCGATGCATTAAGTCAAAAACCTGTGCAGAACTGCTCCTGTACGTCTTGATGTTTGCTTGATGCTGTTTTCATTCACTGTTAATAATGGCGGCTGCTGCTGTTACACTGACAGTCATGAAGAGTTTGAATTGACTTTTTAAAACTGAATGTCTACATTGGTTAGGAAACTGTCTGACTCGATTTGTTCTGAAGGTTTAAAGACATGAATGTTTTCTCTCCCATAGTCCCCACAGAAGCCTTGGCCAACAAACTGTTCGGCGCGCCTGAGCCGTCGGCTATGGCCCGCTCTCTTCCGACGGCCGTGCCTGACTCGCCCAGCTACCGCAGCGCCAGAACGCCCCGCACGCCTCGCACCCCGCGGCTCAAGGACCCCACGCAGACGCCCCGCTTCTACCCCGTGGTGAAGGAAGGACGGCCGCTGGACGCCAAAGTACGTATCTGCTCTTACAGGCTGGAAACAGTGCGGTCCTGTCAGTTACTAGGGCGGGGAATCGAGAAATGATTCCGCATCGATTCTGAGATTTCCTGAATGCATGGCGGTATTTTCTCGAGTGGATTCTGAGCGTAGTTTTGAGCAGCAGGTGGCGCTGTACTCTGCTTGTTTCCAAACCCTTACACACACACACACTTGAACCTATAATAATCATTCATTAAATTTGAAAGGTTGAAGCGAATTACAAGGGTGTTCACAGTGTGATGTTTACATTAATCTCACGTCATAAAAGCGTTCTGAGCCTAGAGTAGAGCGCCATCTGCTGTTAGAGTCGAAGCTCAGAAACGATTCCAGAGAGAATCTCAGATCTCAGAATCCATCCATGAATAGAGTCCCAGCTCTGTCGGTTATTGATCTGACGGATGAACTCTCTTTCAGACGCCTCGCAAGCGAAAGACGCGGCACAGCTCCAATCCGCCCATGGAGTGCCACGTGGGCTGGGTGATGGACTCCAGAGAGCACCGCTCCCGCACCGCCTCCGTCAGGTCAGCAGACACACTGAATTCATGTCCGTTCACATGATGGAGACTTCATTTGAGAATAATAAAGTCAACCGGACTGCTGATCTGCTTCAACTCGGATCCATTAAGAATCATGTCCTTTATCACGCTATAAAGAAATGTTTGTGTATGCACAATTGATACTAAAGAACTAAAAAAATGTGATGCTAAACTAATTTCAAATTTAACTCCTAGAAACAAACTTGAGAAACAAATTCAGTCAAATGTATAAGAAAAAGTCATGCATTTATCCAATATTTAACCTGTTAACTGTTGCTTTTTTTTATCGGATTTTTCCCCGTTACATATTTTGGTAACCATCCTAAATTAGATATCATTTGTGAGCCTAAACGCTCAAAATTCATCCTGTGAAAATAGTTTTGAAATCTGATGTTGCGTTACCATGGAAATGGTACTTTAAATACTTTTATCAAGCCCCTCCCCCTAGTGGGTGGTACCAAGTGTCATATTACAATGTTTTATAATCAAAACTTTTTCTAATCTTAACAAAAAGCATTGATAGAAAGGTATGTGAGTCTCAAGATTCATATTTGGTGGTTATTTTGTGATAGAATTAATATTGTGTCAGAAATTTATGCATTTGTTACAGGGAGAAATGCATTTTTAAAAAATTAATTGGAGTTTTTGTGGCTGTTTTTGGTATAACGCTTAATCTCACTGGAACTTAAGTTTTTGAGATATCAGCCTCAAAATAGGAACCTAGCGCATATTTAAACATGGCTTTGAATATATATCAATTTTAGATTACAAAATATTTGGGGGGGGGGTAAAAAAAAAAAAAAAAATATATATATATAAGTAGAGTACATTTTCTTTACAGTAAACTTTTTAACAAGCAATAATCGGCCAATTGTCTTCTCTAAAAAGGGACCAGACTTGGATCTGTGTTCCAAAGCGTTCATAAACTTTTCAGTTCAGATTTTCTGCATTTTCACATCTGTGATTATTGTACAGTGATCGTGTAATAAAAGAATAATAATAATAATGGCTGGATAGCTGGCTCCTACAGTTGTCTCTTGTCCCTTCAGCGCTGATGACGGATGTTGTTGTCTCTGCAGCTCGAATGCGAGTCCGTCTGAAGGCACCACAGCGATGGGTAATTTCGGCTGCACTCCTCAGTCTCTTCCCAAGTTCCAGCACCCGTCGCACGAGCTACTGAAGGAGAACGGATTCACGCAGCACGTTTACCACAAGTACCGGCGGCGCTGCCTCAACGGTGAGTTACTCTCCTCAGCTGGAGCGTCTCGTCCTCAAACCCTCGCGCTCACGTCTCTCTGTCGCTCCCGCAGAGCGCAAGCGGCTCGGCATCGGCCAGTCCCAGGAGATGAACACGCTCTTCCGCTTCTGGTCCTTCTTCTTGCGAGATCACTTCAACAGAAAGATGTACGAGGAATTCAGACAGCTGGTGGTGGAGGACGGAAAGGAAGGCTACAGGTATGGAAACAAACGCCTCTTTTTGTCTGTAGAAGAACGTAATGTCACTTCAGTGTTGACCGGCGGTAATCTGTGATTTTAATTACTGTCCCAATAGAAAATGTTGGAGGTTTGAGAGAATTCCTGGCCAGATTTCCTCCGATTAGTGACCTGTGCTGGCGCAAATCTTCCTTTCTTAATATTAATAATCACAATATAGCCATTTTTTATGTTGTCTTTGTTATTAAAAATAAGAACAGTAGGCCTAGGCCTAATGCATTACAAATAGGCCTAGTGCATAACTTTTGTCATTAAAACCATTCAGTTAAAAGAAACAAATGAACACACTGAAGTGATTTTTACATTTGATTATTACAATTAAATTTATTATTAAAACTACAAAAGCAGTTCAATCAAGAGCAGCGAACATTTCTTTTATTGTTTGATTGAGAGTTTATAGAGTAAGTCCTACTGTAACGGATCTAATATAATGTTGCACATCAGATGTTTCCCCAAACATTCACTTAAACGACAGCTTGTTTGTGTGAATATCCTGCTGTAATTGTGTATACGGTATGTGTATATTTACCGGGATTGTGAGCTGGCAGAAGCGCCTTTTGTTAATGATTCATATATCAATAGAGAGAAAGGTCCTCCTTTCAGAAAAGGTACAAATTAATAATAATTTTAGGTGTTTAATTACTATTTGAAGCATTGGGATCGCTAGAATAAGGGCTTAATGAACTCATTTTTGTGTGAACCTCAAAATTGACATTTTTCACTTTTTTTTATTTTTATATATTTATTGAGTGTTATGCACTGATGGACTGTCTGGTGTTTCTCAGGTACGGTCTGGAGTGTCTCTTCAGGTTTTACAGCTATGGACTTGAGAGGAAGTTCAGGCCGGACATATTTAAAGACTTTCAAGAGGAGACCGTTAAAGACTACGAAGCAGGTCCGTCTCTGCCAGCAGCTGAAATACAGGGCTGGGGGGGGATCAGTGCACATGTGAATCGCCATTCACATCAATTCACAAATTTCAGAAACAAATTTTTTCTAGTTAATATACTACTACTACTAATAATAATAACATGATTTTGTCAGAACAAAACAGCAATGGAGGAGGTAAAACTAATACATCCTGCCCCACATTCAGTGAGGGCAAGTGTTTGGAAAAATATTACATTAATTATTGATCTATTTTGGGAAGTAGGGATGTGTCCAAATAGTGAATACATATCCAAAAACAAACGTGTTCTATGGAGCCACTAAAGGGACATGGTTAGCAGCTTATTAGTGGTTGTCTGTTACATTACGGCACATAAAATTTAACTTGCCACATAAACAGAGTAAGCAGAGGTGACTGAGGATGATGGCGAATGATTCACAGATCCTGAGCACCTCTGACAAACATCTAATCTTGTGAAACGTGTGGTAAGTACTGCCGCTCTGTAGCGTAGAGTCGGTGTGAATCTCGAAAGGGGAAGTAAAAAGCGAGCGTGCATATTAATAACGGCTCCCTGATGCCTGCAGTTTATATAGAGTATAATTACCCAACTATATAATTGCAAGAGAAACCACTGAAATATGTTTTCTTCTTACCTTTTAAGAGGTTCCATATACACGTCATTTCCTTTCTGAACACTATTCGGGAACATCCCTAATGGGAAGTGTAAAATATTCTTGGTTTATTAGGTAGTTAATAGGAAGCACTGATTCCGTGAGTCAGGACTACCCGTGCTATAGACTGGTGTGTTTCTGTGTCAGAATACTGGTGCGTTTGACGTCCAGTGAGCACAAAAAAAATCGATAAAGTCGTGATTAAAAATTGAAACATTGTGAATTGATATGAATCGAATCATGAGGTACTGAAATAATGAGGTCTGGTTACTGGTGCTGGTTTAATTCTCCTTCATGTACCCTGACAGGCCAGCTGTACGGACTCGAGAAGTTTTGGGCCTTTCTGAAATACTCCAAATCAAAGAACATGGAGATTGACCCCAAGCTGCAGGAGTATTTAAGCAAGTTCAAGCGTCTGGAGGACTTCCGGGTGGATGTGAGCACAAGCGCATTTCTTATTTCATTTAGCGTTTGCAGGCTTGAAATCAACATGGCTTCTTTCATAATGCATGTTTGCACTTGGCGTTTGGTCATATAAAATAAGATCGTGGCAAAACATTCAATTCGCTCAGCCCTAGATTGGCGTTTCTTCAGTGCATCACGAGATGCGTGTCGTTAAAGCTGCGGTTTTTCTGCCCTTTAGCCCCCCATGGAGGACGGCGGGCGTAAGAGACACCCTTCCAGCGGCGATGGCCGTCGCCGTCATCCCTCGCAGCCGTCGAGCCGGACGCAGGCCGCTCCTGCCGCCAGAGATGATGCCAAACCCCCGGGCCAGCGAGCAGCGGCGCCCAAATGAGCGTCTGACCCGTCCACACAAGCATGACACAACGGCTCACGATCGTCAAATCAAGGCTCTTCCACCTCCTCCTCCTCCTCCTCCTCGATCACGGACAGCAGAGGGCATGAGAAATTCTTCCATTCTTTGTTTTATTAAAGACTTTGACGTTTTATTCCTCTTGTATCATTGGGGTACAAAAAGGCTTTTGTTGAATCTTTCTGCTTTATATCCTCAGTAGAGTCGCTGTTTTATTTGGCCGAACGACGCGTGGTTCCACCCTGATTTGTTTTGGTTTTTAAGGATTGCGTTGAAGGGTAAGGTTGCTCTGGGCTAGAGTAGGTACTGGATGAGACAAACACTTAACTCAGAAAATCATGTGATCTGCAGTTGTTTGAGCCAGATGATTTTATGTTGCCGGTTTTTTGGGGGCCTTCGATACATTTTCTTGCAGATGGCTTCCAGGGCTTGGGCATCACTGTGACACTAACGTCCCGCTTGCCAAATCCTCTCGTTACCCTCCACACGTCTGTTACAGAAGACAGCGACGACGACTCTTAGCTTCAGCGACCCGCGCTCAGTTGTGTTCATGGATCATTCCTCCGCTCCTCGTCCTGCGAGGAACATCAGAGACGGAAACACCCAGATCTAGTGCGAGTTTGTCCCCGGCCCAATGAGTGTTAATCCTAATGTATATATGAATTCAAGAAATTAAGAGACATTACACCACCTGGCTGTACGTGTCATTTATTGTTTATAGAGATATATTTGCCTTACGTGTGCTGCATCTTTTTTTTTTATGCCGACCCGAATGCGTCTGAGCTTCTGCGCTCGAGCTCGGCGTCATCACGGGTTCGTTTTAGTATCACTTCTTGATTTTCTTCATGCAAACAGCAGGACGGTCTGACTAAAGGGAAACTGACCTCAGGCTATCAACTGGAATCGTGAAGAAAGACAAACTATTATGATGATGGTTATAAGTGATGCATCTGAGAACTTTTCCGACTGCATTCGGATCATAAGCAATATTCCAGTCGCTGATCTAATTTATGGATTTTCACACGAGTTTGGCTGCCATATGAGCATCCACCTGTTTGCTCCGATGTTTTCAGTTGTTTTGGTTTCCATTCATCTCTCTCTGGTAATATTTGGATTTGAATTTGATTTGGTATTAACCTGCGACACGTTTAGCGGTTCCCTTCTCCTGCGTTCCCTTGATAGGCTTCTTCATTCAGAGTAGCTGTGGTCAAACCTTGATGAGGAAAATCTTGTGATCACTGATGTAATTAAAAACATTTTATTCAACTAAATGTTGTGGAAAAAGCCTCTCATCCGTTAATGCTGGTAATCATTCATAAATCCATATAAATAACTGTATGCATTTATTAAAACTGTTAATACTTCAGTACCATGACACACACACACACAGATATAAATATATATATATATATATATATATATATATATATATTTGGCTTATTGAGAGAAGAACAATGGGAACTGTGAAATACTTGAAATCTTGTATCATAACATGTCATCTGAATTATAGGCAGATGTGATTGCTATTAGTGTGATTTGTAGAATTTTTTTCTTTAATAATGAAAAAAAAAAAAAAAATTAAAAAGGTCAAAACCCTTAAAGCAGCTGTTGAACTTTTCTATGAACCGGACGAGCGATCTGTAGATGTATTGGCTGTTTTTCTGGCGAGGCAGAGCTACAGATGTTTAGCGCAGCGCTGGAGGGGTCCGGCCTGGTTTAGATCGGGTTCAGCGGGCTCACAGAGGTTCTGTCAACTCAAGAGTTTGTGATTAACCCTGGAGAGCGTGCAGCAAACAGTCAATCACAACACCATTCACTTGAGTTCTCCTGAGTGTGTTCCATCACATACAGTGCTGTGTGGAAGTCTCGGGCCACTAGGATTCTCACCAGCGGGAAAAAAAAAAAGGTCGTTTCTAAAAAGTTATTTCTATCTTTTGCTTATCAGTTTATATTAATTGTAATAATCCAGTGAGATTTCTGATCTGATGATCATCAGTGTGTCTGGAGTGACATGAAGAATTTAGTCTCAGTTTGTTCTGTTTCTTCATGTCGCTCCAGACACACTGATGATCATCAGATCTGAAATCTCACTGGATTATTACAATTAATGGCAAAAACTGATATCTCATATTGACCCGCTACAGCAAAAGAGAAATGACTAATACTAGTGGCCTCAGACTTCTGCACAGTGCTGTATGTGACTTTGCTCGCAGCTGATTGGTCCAGTTTGGGTTTGAGATCTCTAATCCAGAATAAAACCTGCTCCGCAGCAGGGTAGCCATGTTTGAGCAAACTCAGTTTGCTCAAACTAAACACTAACTTACCTGAGTAAAAACCAAATCTGGCCTCAGGGGTCTGTCCCGTGAAGCTGGATCAGCTGCTAGCCGGGGGCTGTTTCATAAAACAAGTTTACCAAACAAGCCAGGCTTATTTCAGTTAGTCTGATTTATTTTGAACCAAATCAATTGACAAGTCAGACTAACTGAAATAAGCCTGGCTTGTTTGGTAAACTTGCTTTATGAAACAGGCCCAGGTAAGATTCAGTTCAGTTTGCACCAATCCTGGGTTTTAGGTTCCATGAAAGTGGCTTCATCACCGTAACTTACACTCCGCAGCTAACCTGAAGATCTCAAACTGAAACTGGACCAATCAGATGTGAGCAAAGTGATGTCCGACACAAACGTCACTTCCCCAGTTTAAAAAATTAATTATTTTATGATTTATAATTAATCCATCCAAGCAATTTTAGTTCTGGGTGTTTCTGCAACTACAGGCTAATTTTAGATTTATGTTAAAATTTGTCATATGATGCTTTATAAATATATTCACAGTGTCATTGCACACCTTGACAAAATATATAATTAATGATTAATGTGATTTAATATAAAATTATGAAGCATTTATAGGTCCAAACACCGTTTTTGTTCATGTCCCATAATTTGGGTCACAATGTTGAGATACGTAAATTAAGATAATTGAATTACAATTTGACATTACTTCAAATGGAATTGTTTAATATACATATTAATTTACAGCATCTTAATTTTTGTATTATTTACTGATCATTTTTATGATTTTTTTATTCCAACTATATGTCCTTACCGCAACAATGAAAACAAAAGGCTTTTATTATGACATTTTTATGAAAGACAAACAAGTCTAGTTTCTATGGAAACAGAAATGCACATGTGAGCACATTGCTGGCAGACCTCACTCACAACATCCCAAAAATATAAGGTAAATATCATCATCTCTGCCTCAGTTTTTATTGCGTGTCCTTACCATACAGCTCAATAATTCTGTACTTTGAACTACGTTTTAAAAATAAATGTATATTACGGTTTAATTAATATATATTAAGATGCTAAGAGTCAATACTAATGTAGTAGACCTTGCTAGCTGCCAATTACATTCAATATTAGCAAAAATGTCATTTCCGCAACATGTCTTTACCGCAGCAAATTTAGGTGTTGCGGTAAAGACAAGTTCAGGGTTTACTGTATATTAAATTACAAATATTCAGTCTAAATGTTGTCTGTTTGTCTTACTGTTGTTCTCTACAGTAGCCTGTTTTTGATGTGAACACCGAGTCCTTACCGACACACGATGTCATTACCGCAGCTCTGGTTTATTTTTATTTTTTAATATTTTTATTTGCCAAAAAAATATTTTAACACTTAAGTTGAGATCATTTATACATTTAAATTTCCCGAGACGCCTATGTCAGTGTCTCGCTCTGGAGGCGTGTTTATGCAAATGTTTGTGACCTGGTGACATCATCTTGCCCCTCGGATCCAGACGAGCCGTTTTTGGAGCTCGATTATTAAATAAATGCTTTGTTTATAATGAGTTTTAAGCTATTAAACTGGCAGGATGCTTTAATGGTGCAAAGACTCTTACATTCCAAAAGATCAAGACACATTTGATTTCTCATGTCGTGATGTTTTGATGTGTAATGATCGTCCTGACAGTCAGCTGTACCCTTCGAGGACCCAAGTGTGCCATTTACTCTTGTTCTGTCTGCAGGGCTTGGCATTGATCTGGTCAGTCTGGCTGATTTGACAGTTCATCCCGGAGGAATACAAGTTCCTGGACTCGTCTTTCTTTGCTTGGTTTTCCTTTAGTGATTAGGTGCGAGAGACTCCAGGTCAATGTTCTTTGGCAAAATGGCTTAGTGTTTCACATCTTCAGGGACTGACATGTCATGCAGCTTCTCCCCAACTCTTACAACAACATTAATCAGAGAAGGGTCATGTTTTCTGTTATTCAGAGATGTGATTTCAGATTGGGAGGACTGGTGCTGGATGAAGCATATTCCTGTCTTCAGTTTTGAGTTTTTACTTGAAGAATTCTTCTTTTATTTGAGATGTGCATTAGAATTATTAATAACGCAAACATACCCGGTACATCAGATCAGCTTTAATGAGTGAGGTTTGATGATAAACTGATGTCAGGAATCATCAGGGACAGAAAGAGTACAATGTTCATGAACACGTTCATTTCCAAAAACTAGATTTCAGTGTTAAAATACAGAATTACAATCATTTTGATCCTCTGCATAAATGTGCAATGCTATTCTGACACAATATGAGAAGTGACACATAAGAATAAAAAGGAATTGATCTCTTGACATTTGAGTGAATCAAACAGGATTTGAGTCCAGAACTCAAGCTTTTAGTCCTGATACACCAGTAAAATCACTTCAAGGTGAATACTGCGGGATGACAGGAATGTGTGTGAACCCGGATCCGTTGGACCCGCGGCTCAGTTTGTGTGGGGTTATGTGCACGGACGCCTGCTGGGATTCTGCAGGTTATTCCTGCGCTTTCTTGGGAAGGTCAGGGATGCTCTCGCTCAGCGGGGTCAAACCCATCAGGACCGTGTGCCGCTCGTATGCTCTAGAATTACGAAACTTCTCGTCTGTCCCGTGAAGCCTGTCCAGCACTCCCAGCACGCCGTAGCACTGATTGAACCTGGAGAGGAACACAGCTGGATTTAGAAACAAGCTGCCCGGTTTAGAGGCTTTCTGCAGCCTCTTCACCATTTCAATACCACGTGCATCGAGATCAGCAGTATAACTTCAGTCATATCAAGCCAAATTTCATTTCAGAGGTGTTCAATCTTTGAAAACAACCAAAACACGGCTGGCTTCACCAGTGCACTGACCGACCTCGGTGAAGAGTCATAACGCTTCTCTCATTACAGTCAAATGTCAAAGAAAGCCCATGTTGTTTTGAGGAACATCTTTTGCACGTCCAAAACGAAGAAGCGTTCCATTCACAAGCTAATAAGCTGGCTGCACTGTAAACCGGTGTGATATGCAGCGATACGCTCGTGACAGAATTAGCAGATTATTTGCACTTGTCACGGCTGATATGCTTTGAATGCACTCAGATAATCTTCATAACTGCTGTCTGAGATACATCAGCGTATCAGACAGTGCTTCTGATGAGGAGCCCCTGCTCTCAGGGTCAGCTCTGTTACATGATCTTCATCGATTATCACGTGGAGACCTAAACGTTCAAAGAGCCATGGCCAGAGTTTGGCCGTTATCTCCTCAGAATAAAGGTTACTCGTGAGCTGAATGTAGAGCAAGGTTGACCGATTTCCTCTGGTCCTGGACGATGACTGGTCAGTCCGGTTTATTACGAGATCAAACTCATTATTTAGTAATCCTGATGACCTTGATCTGCTGGTTCAGACGCATGGTCAGGGTTGGAGCTGGTCTCCTTCATATAGTTAGATACATTTGATACAGTTCTGTATGTATATGGGATTTAAAGGAAAGAAAAACAGGTTTAATTGGGATATCATCTGATTTGTGATGAGGCTAATGTGTTCATGTGAATCAGCAAATGTCTCTTGTTTAATTTTACACATGACGTCCTTTAAACTATCACCTAAATATTACAACATCACTGCAGAACAGATAGAGACCTGCAGCACACCGCTCCCGTTCACTTCATATACTGCATGCTACAGCGTGTAAGGTGACATTTGATCCTACACACACTCTCACACACACACACACACACACACTCACTCGCGCACACACACGCGCACACACACACACACACACTCACTCTCACTCACTCACACGCGCGCACACACACGCGCACACACACACACACACTCTCACTCACTCACACACACACACTCACTCTCACACACACACACACACACACACACACACACACTCACTCACTCACTCACACACGCACACACACACTCTCACTCACTCTCACTCACTCACACACACACACACACGCGCACACACACACACACACACTCACTCGCGCACACACGCGCGCACACACACGCGCACACACACACACACACTCTCACTCACTCACACACACACACTCACTCTCACACACACACACACACACACACACACACTCACTCACTCACTCACACACGCACACACACACTCTCACTCACTCTCACTCACTCACACACACACACACACGCGCACACACACACACACACACTCACTCGCGCACACACGCGCGCACACACACGCGCACACACACACACACACTCTCACTCACTCACACACACACACACACTCACTCTCACACACACACACACACACACACACACACACTCACTCACTCACTCACACACGCACACACACACTCTCACTCACTCTCACTCACTCACACACACACACACACACACACACACACACACACACACACTCACTCGCGCACACACGCGCGCACACACACGCGCACACACTCTCACTCACTCACACACACACTCACTCTCTCACACACACACACACACACACACACACACACACACACACACACACTCACTCTCACACACACTCACACACACTCTCACACACACACTCTCACTCTCTCACACACACACACACACGCACGCACGCTGTCACGTATTTATTTCTAGTTAGCCTCTTATTTATTCAATACCTTTTTTTTAATTGTTTGTTGTTTTAGAAAAAACGAAATGAAGATGCATGTGCAAACTAAACCCTTCACCTGCTGCTGAGGACCGTCTCTGCTCTCTCTGCGAGGGACTTTAATTCACACAGTTTAGGCAAATGCTGTTGATTTCAAAACAGCCTTCATTTGAAGCAGATACATGTGAGGAAATGATTAAACCTGAGATAAACAGCAGAGGAAGACTCTGAGCTACAGCAGGTGTTTCACCCCCGGACGCCGTCACTTTTAACCCAAGTATACTTTGCTTTTTACGCAACGTAGGTTTCATCACCCGTATAATACACACATGGTATGTGCACCACATGGTTTTTGTAACAGCAAGGTCGCTCATGCGCATGTAATTGTTTTGCAGTAATTAGTTTGTCCACAAGATGGCCAGAGACAAAAAACTGAAGAGACCGAAACACATGCAAACTACAGCACAGCGGATGCCTGCAGGGTTCAGAGACTGAGTGAAGAGCCTAAAATATTATAAAGATGTCAGTGTGAGTTATAATTCATGACAAGAGATTGAAACAAAACACTGAACAATGAAGAGACGTAGAGAGAGGAGAATATATCTATGCAACAGTATGTGTATGTATGTATGGAAGCCTGTTTCCGCCACTGAATAAAAAAATATTCAAAGGTATTGTGACATTTTATTTTTCTCACAATTTCATGATATAAATTTTGAACGCTCATATCTCATAATTCTGAATTTTTTAATCGCACAGTTATGACTTTTTCTCATAATTCTGACTTATTTTCTCAGACTTGTGAGATATAGACTTGCAATTGCAGAAAAGAAAAAAGATGTTCTTACAATTGTGATTTCGTATCGTCAGTCCTCTGTCGTGTGTGTCGTGTTCCCGCCTCTTGTTTCTATATTTGGTCATGTTTGGTCCTTGTTCAGCGTGATTATTAGTTCATTCCTGTCCAGCGGTGTTTAGTCATTATCTGTGATTATCATGTGTATTTAGTTCATGCCTGTTTAGTTAGATTTCGTCTGGTCTACTCGTTACTCCCGGTGTTGCTGTGTGCCCTGTCTTTTGGATTAATTAAAGACTGTATTTTGAGTTCATCCTCGTCTCCTCGTTCCTCTCTGCTGTGAGCACCGTGACACATATCATGTGATTTTGACTTTATAACACGCATCTGTGACTTCATATAACTCGCAATTGCACGGTGCACTGAAACCTATCACAGTCCCAGGACTCCTCACGTCAAGCCTTCTTTGTGTAAACTCTGGATATTGAGGCCCAGACTTACTTGAGATGGTGGTAGTCGTGGAACTCGGGCGAGGGCAGCAGGGGCAGGTGGTAGCCGCAGTGAGAGACCGTGGTGACCAGCAGAGCGATGGTGAACCACAGACTGGTGGTGGACACGTGTGAGCCCAGCAGAATCGGACCCATCAGAGCCGGGAGCATGTTCGACAGCTGTACAGACAGGAAGACATGAAGGCTTTAACAGATCACCACACATCCGACTGGATCTCGGACGGGTCGACGGATCTCACCACATGCTCCACCGGATGAGCGTAGAGCGCCACCACTCCGACCGGAGCCGTCCACTCGTGGTGGATCTTATGGATGCTCTTATAGAGCGACGGATGGTGAACGAGCCTGCAAGGAGCAGAAGAGTGAACGACTCACCCAACACATTCCACTAAAGCTTGTCAATCTTTTTATTTCTTCTGAATTTACAAAAAGCAAAACTACAATGCTTTCCATCACTCTTAACTCTTACTTTTCTAACGACTGCAGTCTTATGACGAAGCACAAACTGTTCTGTCTGAAAACAGGCCCAAATAGAGAAGGTTTTGTGGAAAGAGACGTGCAGTAACTCAGGAATTGCTGGCTTGAACAGATTTTATAAATAGTGATCTTATACTGGAAACACTATAGTGAAGGATGCACATAAGATTTTCAGCCTGGTTCTCATGACAACACCTGGAGATTATAATAATAGTATCATTGCATATATATTTAAATATTTATATATATATATAAAGTGCAGTACTACTACGCTATTTTAAAATAAAAAGTGAGTATTAAATAAAATTTAAATGATTTCATAGTACACTTAAAAAAATACAATGCTAATATTTCCATTTTTATTTTCTGTTATTTCTGTTTTTATTTTGGCGGGTTGCCAGTAAGTAAATACATGCGCTGCCAGTTTTAGTCAGTTTTGTGTTTTCCTCTGAAACTGGCATGCAGCACGTAGAAGAGATTTAAGCTTTCAGCTCGAACGGAAATCTTACAGTATTACAGTTAGTCGATCTACAAAAGTGATTGTGCATGTCGACCATCTCAGTATGCAAATCTTTATTTAGGTCACACCTGCGCACACCTCACCTGGTGGACACGATGAGCCAGCAGCACTGTTTTCTGAACGCTCACCTGTGTGTGTAGTAGAAGAGTATCTCCTCCATCAGGCCGCAGACGGCCAGCTCCAGAAGCACCCAGTGGAAGGTGGGCAGCTCCGGGCCGCACGGATCGCCTCGCCACTTCATCAGCGCGTAGGTGAGCACCACCACAGGACCAGACAGACACACCTGGTTAAAGAGCACCGTCTTCACCGCATGCCGTAACCGCGCCGCATCCACCTGTCGGGATTACAGTGTCGTGTCACTAGCTACTTCACCAGAGGTGTACATTTTCTGTCCAATGTGAGAGATGTTCTAGAACTCAACATCTGGTCAAAATCAAGTGCGTTTCATGCTGCCGGTACATTACACCTGTATATTAGCAGTATTACATTTATATTCTCCATCTGTAAGAATGTTAGAAAGTCATGGAAATATGTGACCCTGGACCACAAAACCAGTCATAAAGGTCAATTTTTTGAAATTGCAAAAAAAAAAAAAAAATTCAAAATAGTGAGAAAATCACCTTTAAAGTTGTCCAAATGAAGTCCTTAGCAATGCATATTACTAATCAAAAATTATGTTTTGATGTATTTATGCTAGGACATTTACAAAATATCTTCATTAAACATTTAAACATATACTTAATATCCTAATGATTTTTGGCATAAAAGAGAAATGTATAATTTTGTCCCATACAGTGTATTGTTGTCTATTGCTGCAGATACAGCTGTGCTGCTTATGACTGCTGCTGTGCTGCAGGGACACGTATCTCTATTCTGCGGTCAGGAGTGGATGATTCATTTAGCTGAAACATCTGTAGCTGGACAATAAATGTGTCAAATGTAGAATTTTAAACCTACAAGTAAGTGTATTTTTATGATAGCGCTACGATAGACTATGATATCATTTCATTTGAGGTAATCAAAATATAATGCAATTAATATATGCAATTCTTTTCAAGTTTAGTTTAGTGAATTTAACTTCTGCTTTAAAATGCATTGTTTTTGTTTTTAGATTGTAATGTTAGAACGTAATGTGATTTTAAACATTTTTTGCATGATTACATGATTACTTTCACTATATTTGTTTTCATAGCCTATAATATAAACATTGGGCAGGATGTAAAAAAAACAACAACATTTAAAAATAAATAAATAAATACAGATAAAAAAAAAACAATTCAAATAGAAAAAATATACAGAGATCACAGTTCAGCAGGTCATATGGGTAATATTTTCAAATTCAGACGCACTACTCGTTAGGGGTGTGTGATATAGTTCTTTTACGGTAATGTGGTAAATGTTGTTTTAATGACGTGTGATCAGACATTATCAAGACAGATCAAAAACCACTCAAAAGCGCACCCTGAGAGTGCCGCCATACACTGCGTGATGTACTACTGTGTTATGCATTTAGAATTCACACTTTTTTATTAAAATACATTTAAAATTCACCCAAAATTCAAGATATTGGGGCAAAAATTGCCCTGTATGACGTTGTCTTTTAATCAGTTTCACACAAAGAATGCCGTTTTTTTCTCCATATATCTGCAAGACTGTAAATATGACATTGATTTGTCGAACAGTTAAGAGGTTAATACAGCGTGACTTACATTTCAGACACAACAGTACCTGCTTTTGCTCACCAACCAAAACAGTTTAAACAAAGCCACATCAGAACTGATGTTTCCTTCCTGAATCAGTCGGCCGTTTGAACGAATCGCTCGAGAGAATGACTCGATGATGGCTCAATGATGCAGTGACTACTGACCATTTTCATTTTATATGGAACAAACATTCATATTTTTAACAATGCATTATTTACAGTTTCCTTTCTCTCTCTCTCTCTCTCGCTCTCTCTCTCTCTCGCTCTTTTTTAATCATTTTGAAATATCAGTCTTCAACTTTTTGTTTTTTAAACATCAAAACATTATTTATGCATGTGTAACTGCATTAAATGTCTAAATGCATCTAAACGCCACTCCAGATGCAGACTCTGTGCCGCCTCGGCACTGCAAAGAGAAATTTAGTTGATACTGATTTCATTTGACTGGTAACAGACCTCAAATGTAAGAATCTGACACAAAGCAGGATGCATACGTTTAATTAGGTTAGAATAATTGGCCTTATGAAGGTAAAAATGCCCATTAAAAAAATCAGTTTAAATGTATTGGAAAAGCCACTGCACAGAACGAAGAATATCAGACTTATATCAGAATATCAGATTATGATTAGCCACAAAATTCCAGAAAATATTGAGATATCCTTTTTTGTCATTATCGCACACCCTTTAATGAACTGCTGTAAACTCAGACGCAGTGATCGAAGCCCAGTCCAGATACATGCTGAAGTCCAGCTGGGTTACTCTGGTGTAACTGACCCGTTTATGACCCATCAACCCTCCCCAGGAGTTCAACCGCGCATAGATTAATTTTATCAGACCTTTAATAACCTGTCATCACTGAACCCTGGACTCATAAACAGAACATTACTCTGTTTCTTTGCTACAGACAGACATTATTATACACTTTACAATCTAAACACGCAAGTATTTATGACTGACATTTTAAGATTATACATGCTGTGTAATCTTAATTCATGCGAAGTGTGCTGAAATTATTATCAGTACTAACACGGTTATCAGGAAAAAGCAGCAGTTATGATTTTACAGGGCAATATTTTCATTCAGCTGAACTGTTATGATAGGACCTTGGGACACACGGCAGTCAATGGACGGTCAGCTGGTATAATAATAAAATATTAATATAACAGTATTATACAGTGGTACATCAAGCCAGATTTCCCACACTGTCAATGATTTCACACAAACTAAATTTACTCAATTATAATCAACAGCAATATTTGCCTATATAGTTTACTAAACCATTTTAAACCATTTCTAGATATTTTTTCTTGTTGTTAGCAAAAAACAAACATATTTTTTATTTATTAATTGTTTTTTTTAATTTCTGAATTCATTTTCCTTCTCAAGTAAATGCATCTTGATTCAAGAATGTTTAGATATTTATACTAGAAAATAAGATAGATAGATTTTTGCAGTGTAGAAATGATTTGAGCTTACCAAATCTAATAATAATTTCATCTTTTCATGTTTTAATCAGACACTATTACAAGACGTTGACAAAATGACAAGGTTTTTAGAAAACTTACTGGTCTAATCCATTAAAATGATTAAATGTTCTCATTAATGTTGTTTAATCTTTAATTTTCAGTGAAATAACTATTGAATATTAAGTATATTTCCCAGCCCCTGCAAGAACTCAAGAGTACAGTTTGCACGAGTAAAAGTCTGAATCTTCTCTATAATAGTATTTATGTGGATGAATATGATTAGTATTTTTAGAGGTTTTTACAGCACGATCAAATCCGTATTTAATCACGGCCTAATTACATTTAATTCAAAAGATCAAACCACTAATTCTTTATTATTTGGCCACTTTGATCATTTTCAAACGTTACACCAACAAGATTTTATTTTGACGGAGAATGCAGCTTCTCCCTCGTTAGCAGCAGCTTCGTTAGATGCAGTATTTATCGGCTAATCACACAAACCAGTTTTATTGATGAACTGTGTCATGCAGCCGTTGTACAAAACTAGCTATGTTTGAATGGCTGTTCTGTAATTGAAGTAATTACTCGAGATAATGAAGTAATTACCCTGTAATCCAGGATACATGAGTTCAGTAGAGTAATGTCCGCTGGAGAGAGTCGTGTGCTGTGCTGCTGAGGGACGTACCGGGTTGTTTTTGTCAGGCTGAATCCTGTATCGCGTGATGAAGTTTGGCTTCCCTGTCGTGTCAATCACCATCAGGAGGGCGTTAAACAACCAGAAAGCCAGCGTTGGCACCAACATGGTCCCTGTTAAACACCACAAAGAGCAGAAAAGATCTCTATTTGTGCATAAAACACTTTATTTTGGGGAAGATTATAAGTTAAGTTCATGCATCTAATAAAAAAGTGCTGCTGCAGAATACAGTGGTCCGTGTCCAAATGGTTTTAATGGAGTGGACTTCAGTTCAGTCTAGAACAACAGATGATCAATGTCCAGACGGGAGGCCACGGAAAGGTTAAAAACAAGGTTTACTACTTCTCTAACCGATAAAAAACAAGGCCGCCTCATTTCCACCCAAAGCTTGGTGAAGTTTGGTCCACTGTGTTTGCCAGAAATCTCCTGATGCTCCCCAAAACCGCTGCAAATGCCTGCAAGCAAACACAGACACATCATTAATAACCGATGGTCAGCAAGAACCCGGATTACAAAGAGCACAGTTATTCTTGACCTGAAATTCATGATCGACGCTTACCACGTCACGGAGTTCCTAAACCCCACCAGGAAGAACAGCCCAGACCCGATGACAAAAGCGGCTTTCTTCACCGAATCCCAAAGTCCTCCTGTATTTTCCTTTTTACAGAGATGATCATACGATTAACATCCTTGTAATTAACTAATGCATAAAGTTCCATCACAGGAGCCTAAACTGGCTCGTGCACTTTCACACAAGCTTGTGCACACTTACACTTTATACTTTTCAAATAATAGAGTAATAGTAAAGTCATCCACACTATAAAATAACACAACATTTCTGACAGCTACAGAAAAAACAGTCTGAAACTGAAAGGCTAGTATTTTCACGATCTGATTTATTATTATTATTATTATTATTATTATTATTATTATTATTACAGTCAACTTCACACAGTCACCACTGATAAGCTACTACTAAAGCTGCTTTGCACACAAATAAACTTGAATTGAATTATTACATAATTATGTTATAGATGTGCAACTACATCGTTGTTTGTCTGATGCACGCTCGATGAAACGTTAACAAACACAGTAAACATCGAGTCTGAAAGTTATGCTTTAAAGTAAAGAATAAAGCAGTCTGTCCCATCAGCACCATCGCGCTGGTATTTATTATTTCTTTGTAAACTTCCGCGCTCAAACATTCCGAATGTAACGCGCTCGCGACACGTTTCTAACTAATGCTGTTACAGACGCGTTACACTGAAGCAAACCTGAACAACTGACCTGAAGCATCGCAATAATGTGCAGACAGTGTTAGAAAGTGAAGAGACTCACTCCGGCCATGATGTGTGTCTGGAGCTCCGCGCATCTGACAGTCGCTCCGCGCGCCGCGGCTGTTTACAGCGTCAGGAGCTGCTCTGTGATTGGTCCACCGCTGGTCAGCTGACACATCCCTGAGAAATGATAGCAGCGGAGGAGATACTGAAAGTCAGAATTGCATTTTTATAACATATCATTATATGTGACCCTGCAGCACAGCAGCAGTCGTAAGCAGCACAGCTGTATCTGCAGCAATAGCCAACAATACACTGTATGAGTCAAAATTAGACATTTCTCTTTTATGCCAAAAATCATTAGGATATTAAGTAAAGATCGTGTTCCATGAAGATTTTTCTACCGCAAAACTTCATTTTTGATTAGTAATATGCATTGCTAAGAACTTCATTTGAACAACTTTAAAGGTGATTTTCTCAATATTTAGATTTTTTTGCTCCCTCAGATTCCAGATTTACAAATAGTTGCATCTCAGACAAATAAACCATACATCAATGGAAAGCTTATTTATTCAGCTTTCAGAGTATGTGTAAATCTCAGTTTCCAAAAACTGACCCTCTCCGGTAACAGCGGTTCAAGATGGACACATTTAAAGTGACGCGGGAAAAAAACACGGGAATCTTCAATGAACGTCAGAAAAGCAGCATGCCCCGTTCTGGTTAGACATGAAAACAGACGCTTAAAGCGAGAAGCATCGACATTCAGATCAGCTGCAAGAGTCAAAGCTATAGTCCACAGTTTAGTAAACGCTGGCAGCCTCTTTAAGTTAATCATTACTGCGCTGTATCGACTGCTGTTTTGATGCTTACATCCGAAAAAGATTTTTCTTTTTCTTTTTTTTTCTTCTCTTTTTCCATGATCAGAGATATCATCTCTCTGCTGCAGGATGCCAACGCCATTCATATCAATAACACGTGACTATATTAAATCCAAAGTATGATCATAACAGTAATGAGTAGGCCCTGACACGTGTTGATTAACCCCGGAGGAGTTCAGATAAATGTCCATAAATGCTGATCCCAATGCATCTTTTCCATTATCAACATGGATATTAAAATCACCAACAATTATGTCTTTATCTGCAGTCAGCACTAACTCGGAAATAAAATCAGCAAATTCTTTGATAGAGTCTGAAGGTGTCCTGGTGGCCTGTATACAGTAGCCAGTACAAATGTCACGAGGGATTTATCATTAACACTTATTACTCCAGATACTTTTATATCCAGCACCATTACTTCAAACGAATTATACTTTAACCCAACCTCTGAGAAATACTGAAAATATTACTATAAATTGTAGCAACAGCTTTTAGATGCGGCTCATGTTTATGACAGTAATCTCGGAGGCAGTCGTTGTAATCATCTGGTTTTAGCCAGGTTTCTTTTAAAACATTTATAATTGTTTTGTAAAAGCTGTCACTTTTTGTTACTCACACAGCGGAGATAGGGTTAGGGTTCGGTTACCCTAAAAAAAAGCTATAGGGTGACTTTTACTTTTTACTTTTTACTTTTACAGATTACTGAATGTCTATTAGCGCTGGATCAGAGACAGAAAACAGTAAAACATCACAAATATTCCCTTTACAGTAAGATCCTCATCCGACTCACAACAAATTAATATATGACTGCATCGTCTCTGATGATTGTCACTTTAATTAATACAATCATGACCCCCCCCCCCCCCCACACACACACACACCTTGAGTCTTCCAGTGTTTGCTTTTTTTGGATCAAATGTATCCCAATAAAATATTTCATACAACACATACTTTTTAACAATCCCAAAATCTGATCAATTTTTTTTGTACAACTGAACCTTGGAAATATAATGCATATTTTATCAATAGTTTTTTTTTTTTGATCCAAAATGTTGTTCAAGCCAGAGCCTTTTTTATTTTTCCAGCAGATGTCATTCTTACATAACTCTATGAAGTGGAGCTCTAGCGGACAGAGCACAGCGGCCTCTGCTGACAGGTGACTCTCTGGCTCTCGGGCGCGCTGTGGATTGTGGGTGTCTGGGACGTCGCCCGGGCTTGTCAGGCTTTAGCAGTGCTGGACTGAACGCGACGCGACGCGACGCCTCGCCGAGCTCTCCGCTGTAAGCCACTCGTCGTCATCCGCGCGTTCGCTTTCCACGCGTCTCGGTGATTCCTGCGCGATTCCTGCGCGTCTGCGGGCCGCGACTCTCACTTTCGCTTCATCAGGAAGTTCCCGCTGTCATCGCATCTGAGAAATATAATGAATAAAACACGCGGAAACATCGCTCTGCGCTCACTGAATCACAGTCACACTGATGCCGTTCTGATTTCATCACATGAACACGACATACTCAACAGCAGCATCTTCATTTAGAGCGTCGTCAGTTTTGTTTTTATTATTAGTGTTGATGTTGCAATGCTACATTTTATTGTCGCTGCCAACAAACTTGTCAAATGCTCAAACTGTTCAGATGCGTTCATGTCAGAATAAAATATGACAGAATCATATTCGTGCACTGATGATCTCGTTCACTCATCAGTCCCGTCATTTGGAAGAAAGTGGATGTGTTTGCACTAATTAGGCTACTGCTCAACATCTACTGAAGTCTCTGATACAGACTGACTGATGACATATAAAGCATATGCATCATTCACAGAACATCACATTCTTGGCAAATTAATTGATCATAATTAGATTAGCAGATAAACTTTTTATTTGCACAAAATAACTAGTCTGATTCTTGAATTAATATTACTTATACTTTGTGCCAGCATGCTTTGCTATAATGCAGAATGAAGAAATGCCTGGACAGGACCGGGCAACTTCATCATGTTTTGTTCCTCAGGCATCATGTCCAGTCGAGGTGGGAAGAAGAAGATCTCCAAGACGTCCAGGTCTGCTAAGGCTGGCGTGATTTTCCCTGTGGGACGGATGCTGCGCTATATTAAAAGAGGGCTTCCCAAATACAGGATTGGTGTTGGAGCTCCAGTCTACATGGCTGCAGTACTGGAGTACCTGACAGGTACGATGCATCTGTAAACATCTATATCGATGCACTGCATCAGAAGCCTTTCTGTCCTCATGAGGCTCTTCATGCATGGTGCTTTCAGCTGAAATCCTGGAGCTGGCAGGCAATGCAGCCAGAGACAATAAGAAGGGCCGCGTCACACCCAGACACATTTTACTAGCCATCGCCAATGATGAGGAACTTCATCAGGTAACAAGTTCAGGATAAAATATTCTCAAACCATGCATATGCAAAAATCACAGGCTTAAAAATGGAGTGTTTTTGGTGTAATATTGTACGACCCGAATTCAGGAAATGTTGAGACGTTTTTTACATTTGAATAAAATGAAAACTAAAAGACTACCAAATCACATGAGCCAATATTTTATTCACAATAGAACATAGATAACATAACAAATGTTTAAACTGAGAAATTTTACAATTTGATGCCTGCTACAGGTCTCAAAATAGTTGGGACGGGGGCATGTTTACCATGATGTAGCACCTCTTCTTCTTTTCAAAACAGTTTGAAGACCTCTGGGCATCGAGGTTGTGAGTTTCTGGAGTTTTGGTCCCATTCTTACCTGAGATAGGTTTCCAGCTGCTGAAGAGTTCGTGCTCGTCTTTGACATATTTTTCGTTTAATGATGCACCAAATGTTCTCTATAGGTGAAAGATCTGGAGTCAGGCCAATTCAGCACTCTTCTACTACGAAGCCATGCTGTTGTAATAGCTGCAGTATGTGGTTTTGCATTCTCCTGCTGAAATACACAAAGCCTTCCCTGAAATACACGTCATCTGGAGGGGAGCATATGTTGCTCTAAATCCTTTATATACCTTTCAGCATTCATATGGCACTTTTCCACTGCATGGTACGACTCGGCACGGTACGGCACGGCTCGGCACGGCTCAGTTCGGCTTGGTTTGCGTTTCCTCTGCAGTTTAGTACCGCTTTAGAGTGGGCGGGATTATTCACGTGTCGTTATAGTTGCGCCGCCTCTACTGCTGTGACATCACCGTAAACGCGCCAAAAACAAACACACAACAATGGAGCATATCGACGGAATGGTGTTCTTCATTCTCGGCATGTGGATGTTTTTAACAGTTTGTAGGTCCGGTGGTAGCCGTGTGCGGCCAAGAGCTTAGCGACCTCCTGGAAAACTTTTTCATTCCGCGTCGCCCCAACAAGCTCTCGCTGGATCCGCTCCTCGGCTATCAACGAGAGGAACGTCTGTACTTCCTCAGCAGACCACGAAACAGCCATTTTTTGGTTGATACAAACAAAAGTTGCGACCGATCCTTTGCTGGCTGTGCTGATTTAAATCTAGCGGGTCTGTTGTGTCTCGTGTCGCAAGTTCAGTGACGCAGTAATGACGATTTTCTCCGGCCAATCAGTGATCAGCAGAGTTTACACGTCACGTTTTGGTAACGGTACAGTTCGCTTGAAACCTCGCCCGAGGTGGTACTAAAAAAAGTACCAGGTACCAGGTACCGTACCCAGTGGAAAACCCCCCAAAAGTGAGCCGTACTGAACCGTACCGTGCCGTACCATGCAGTGGAAAAGCGCCAATAGTGTCTTCCAAAACATGCAAGCTGCTCATACCGTCAGTGGCAGTTTTAGGCATGGGCGAACGGGGCAGCCGCCCGGGGCGGCATTTTTTCATGACACGTGGGGGGTGGCACAAGCACTTTAAAAAAAAAAAAAGAAAAATCATCTGCACCGCTAAGCGGTTTTCTATTTTCTATCATATAACTGTGTGGGGAATTGGCAAATTGGCACCCCTGCTTGCTGAGAAGGTGCAGTGTAGAGCCCTGCGCGGGACTGTTTTCTTAAACCCGCACCCGCCCACTCCCGCTGAATTTCTGACCAGGACCGGCCGCTCCCGCAACCTGCATGTTCCACTCCTGCCCGCGCCCGCAATGTTTGTGTCCACTCCTGCCTGCTCCCGCGGACTTTCTCTCAGAGCTTGTAAAAAAATGTAAAAAAATATTTTTTTTATTAGCGTTATTAAACATTAACCGTTAAAACAAAAGCACAAATAGCAGTAAGGTTACCTCAGTTTTTAAAAGTAGCCTACTGCTTGATACAGAAGCACCAAACGATTTACTAAACAAACAGTTTAAAGGTCATTTCACAACCAGTCCGAAATGTTCCCTCGTTAAAAAATAAATACAACCTCACATTATGTCACACACTGCCTCCGAAACTTTCGTCCTTCATAAAAAAAAATCGGATCAGGTTCGAGTTTCTGCGTTTTCGCATCCGTAGCATGCATTTTGATAGGAAAGGATGAGGAATATACGAAAAAGACTTGCTTTGCTTTTGTCATGTAAACAGCCGCTTTAATTTTCTTCTCAACTTAATGTGTTGACTCCATTTCTATTACACACCAAATCCCACCGTTCCCTGAGGGCATCCTGCGAAAATTTCTTACCGCCCATTCCCGCCCGCAGCAAAGGTAAAACCGCCCACTCCCGCAAGATTTGCATTGGGTCCCGCGGGAGCCCAAACCCAATGCAGCCCTCTAGTGCCGTGCACAGAAGCTGTGTGAGAAGTGGAAAGGGGAGGGGGTTGTTTACCTCTCCCAAATGGAGCGGACATTAGTGGGACAAGTGGGATAAAGTCAGTCACACCTTGACTTTCTTCCAAATAACGCACATTTCATTCATAATATTAAAACACAGGCCTATAATTTGCACGTTTTTGTTTTTTCTGAATTGTGTGAAATGGCTAATAAAAATAGGTAATACAAAACGATTATGTGGAGGTGAATTGGTTTAGTCTTGACTTCTGGTCGTGAGTGACAGTGTTGGGGGGATGGGAAATCTGTTGATTGTCGAGTGCCAAATAAGTGTTTATTATACAGTATAGAGTTCTGATAACTCATACTGTTTTGTGCAGAATTGTGTTTTTCAAATGTTCTGTTGAAGGATTTGTGCAATTGAGAAATATAAGCTTATAAACTTATATTGTTATATTAAAACATGGCTGTTTGTGCAAATTGTTTTGCAAAAAAACCTAGATATTTTTTTTTCTTGGATGGGGGGGGCTCAGAGGGGGTCTCGCCCGGAGAGTAATTCAATGTAGAACCGCCACTGCATAGCGTATGCACTTATGCACCCCCATACCATCAGAGTTGCTGGATTTTTAACTGAATGCTGATAACACGCAGGAAGGTCTCCCTCCTCTTTAGCCCAGAGGACACGACGTCCGTGATTTCCAACAAGAATGTCAAATTTGGACTCATCTGACCATAGAACAGTTTTCCACTTTGAAACAGTCCATTTTAAATGAGCCTTGGCTCACTGTACACAATGGTGCTTTTGGACCATGTTCACATATGGCGTCCTTTTTGTATGATAGAGTTTTAGTTTGCATCTGCAGATGGCACGGCGGATTGTGTTTACCGACAGTGGTTTCTGGAAGTATTCCTGGGCCCATTTAGTAATGTCAATGACAGAATCATGCTGCTGAGTGAGATTTCTCCAGTTTCTCTGAATCTTTTAATGGTTATGCACTGTAGATGATGAGATTTGCAAAGCCTTTGCAATTTGATGATGTTGTTTTTAAAGTATTTCACAATCTTTTTACGCACTCTTTCACAGATTGGAGAGCCTCTGCCCATCTTTACTTCTGAGAGACTCTGCCTCTCTAAGACATCCCTTTTATAGCTAATCATGTTACAGACCTGATGTCAATTAACTTAATTAGTTGCTAGATGTTCTCCCAGCTGAATCTTTTTAAAATTCCTTGCTTTTTCAGCCCTTTGTTGCCCCCGTGCCAACTTTTTTGAGACCTGTAGCAGGCAACAAATTTGAAATGAGCTCATTTAGTGGATAAAAGTGTAAAATTTCTCCTTTTAAACATTTGTTATGTTCTCTATGTTCTATTGTGAATAAAATATTGGCTCATGTGATTTGAAAGTCTTTTAGTTTTCATTTTATTCAAATTTTAAAAACGTCCCAACATTTTCGGAATTTGGGTTGTAATAAAATTGGAAATTGATCAGTTAAAGGCTTGAGTGCACTACACAACTTCTAAAATCTGAAAAGATTTTAAAATAGTAGGCATCATACACCTGCCATATTTGACGATAATTACAGAGGAAAAACCTAACATACACTAAACGACTGAGGATTACACACTATCAGACTTTAACAACAAACTCACACAGAAACAGAATAATTGCTAGAATTGTATTGCTAGAATAAGCACGATAGATAAAAATGTCTAAAATCATGTTTGAAAACCACAGACTCGCAGTTCGGAAGTTTAAAATCATTGGTGTACCCGTAAGCCAATGAAATAACGTTTGGTTATGACGTATGTTATGTGCCGGCTCAGCCACCTCGACCTTCCGCTGTAAACACAGTTATGCAGCGAAAACAAAACCATCGAGCGGTATACCGGAGTGAAGATGGCTGTGAATGACTTTTGCAGATTATGTGAAGTAAATCTACGCATCCACAATTATAGCCTTGCCAGACTTTGTCCTCCCCAGTCTCTCGCTGACAATCGGTAACAGTTGATAAATTAAACTTTTCCCAAAACCTGTCGGGAGTAGGGCCACAACATCACCTCAATTCAAAATGTGAACACTCTTCTTGTTCGGGCTCCAGGCAAATGCGGGGAATATTCTCCACAACAGAGCGAATAGCATCCCGTGTCTCCATGTCCGCTGTCATTTTAGATTTCCCTCACCTAAACTACAATCTTAAAATCAGCGCTTAGCGTCTACGTCACGGCTCTCAGCCCGCCCTCTGTTCGTTGATTGACTGGCTGCTGCGGAGCCGGAGATAATCTGGGAGATGGTTTGCTATATCAGACTGAGTACAGAAGTGAACTGAAATTGAGCGGAAGTACGAAGTCTGACATAGTCAGGCTAGCTCTGATGTTCTCCACATGGAGAATATGGAGAAAAGCTCCTGAAACTCACAAACTCATTCAGTGTCTCATGATCAGTGCTTCTGGAATGAAAGACGATGAAATCATATTTATTTTGATCAGATGTGTTTTATGGTGCAAAGATTTCTTCCTGTCTCTGTGTAATGCTGGTGCAGTTGCTCAGGGGTGTGACCATCGCTGCCGGAGGAGTTTTACCCAACATCCACCCAGAGCTGCTCTCTAAGAAGAGAGGATCCAAAGCAAAGCTCGAAGCCGTCATCACTCCTCCACCAACAAAGAAGTCCAAGACCGCCAACAAAGCAGCTGTCAAGAAACTGGGCACCAAAAAGTCCTTAAGGGTAAAGGTATTCATTAAACATTTAACCCTAACACATTATACTAACTCTAACACACTATGCTAACTCTAACACGTCATATTAACCCTAAATTGCCATATTAACCTTAAAATGTCATACTAACCCTAAAACGTCATACTAACCCTAACACGTCATACTAACCCTAACACGTCATACTAACCCTAAATTGCCATACTAACCCTAAAATGTCATACTAACCCTAACATGTCAAACTAACTCTAACACATTATACTAACCTTAAAACTTCATACTAACCCTAACACGTTATACCAATGCTAACACATTATACTAAACCTAAAACTTCATACTAACCCTAACACATTATACTAGCGTTAATTCGTCTTAACTCTAACACATCTTACTAAAACACTAACGTCAAACTAACTCTAACACATTATACTAACCCTAAAACTTCATACTAACTCTGACACGTTATTTTAACTTTAACACGCTTTACTAACTATAACATGTCATACTAAACTTAATGCATTATGCTAGCCTTAACACATTATACTAACTCTAACTTGTCCTACTAAATCTAACATGTTATTCTAACTCCGAATTGCTTTACCAACTCTAACATGTCATACTAACTTTAACACGTCTTACTAACTCTAACACCTTAAACTAACCCTAACACGTTATATTAACTCTCACATGTCATACTTATCTTAACACATAAGCAGTATCTGTTGCAAAAGTTGTTTTTAAGCTCCTAATATTCAGCATAGTGAAGCAGTTTATTAGCGTTCTGTGCTCTCATATCCAGTAACATTATCACTGGCTGTATTAAGGCAGTGCAATATAAGCTGAAGTTTGCTCTACTGTGTTGTTGGTGTGACAGAGACGGGCTGCGATGGCTAAATCGGGTACAGACAGCAGCACTACAGCGGGCGGCCCGGCCGATGGCTTCACTGTCCTCTCCTCCAAAAGCTTATTCCTCGGCCAGAAGGTAAAGCTGCTTTCATTAGATTACACTCTTACTACAGTAACTGCTCTTCTTTTTTTAAATAATTTGCTTTTGTCTAGCCTCTCTTCTGCTGAGACTAGCTGGTAAAGTCCAAAACCATCTTGCTGTTTTATGAAACATCTGTAGCTGTGAGGGGTGTAACGATGCACTTGTTATCTTGATGCATCAATTACAAATCCTGCTGATTCATATTCATCGATCTTGAAATATGACTTGTGAGTCATTTGTTTTGGTCAGTAATCAATATAAAATGCTAAATGAGGATTGAATTGCGCTCACTGATCACAGGACAGCCAATGATTTTCTTTGTCTTTTGGAACACAAAGAAAATCTTTCAAAACATCTTTCAAAATATCTTCTTTTGTTATCCACGAAAAAAGTCATACGGGTTTGAAAGGAACCTGAGTGATTATCGAATGATGAGTGATAATATTTGTATTTCTCTCACCAGAAAAAAAAGAACAAAATCAAATATCTGAGACAGGGACCTCTGGTTGAGGCAACACGGAATGGCCCATTTACTTGGGATGAAAAATGGAGATATAAATTCTTGTTTTCTGAGAATTTGAACAAAATGAATTGAGTTTATGCTTAAAACAAGAACAAATAACGGTCAACGGGGAACGAAAATGCTCCGGTTACCAACGTAACCTCGTTCCATGAGATAAGGGAACGAGCATTGTGTTATAAAACACTTATACCAGTAAACTCCTGTTTACTCTCATACTGAAGCCTGATTTGTTCACGTTGGTGTAGCTGCACAAACAAATGACACTTCAGCCCACCAAAACAGGTGGAGCTGCCTGCAATATAAGTCGGCTCTGAGTGCCATTCGTTAAAATCTTTGACTGATAGCTATAGTCATTGACTCGCATACAGCCTTATAGTAGAGCAGCTTACGCAATGCTCATTCCTGTATCTCAGGGAACTGAGATCATGCTAGTGACCGTTCAACCTGTTGCGTTGAATGCTCATGGGAACGCATGCAATAGCGCTGTGCTATAAGCAAGTGCAGAATGAAGCCGGTCTGTGAGCCCAGCCCTAGAGCGCCCGTAGTGAGGGCTCCTAAAAGGCAAAATCCGTGCTTGTAGGGCAGAGACATCCAAGTTATAAAATCTGGCAAAGGCAGATGGCGAAGACCAGCCAGGTGCCACACAGATATTACCAATTGAGCTCCACTGGACCAAGCCCAGGAGGAGGCCATTCCTCTGGTAGAGTGGGCTCTCACTCCAATAAGATACTGTGAGCCCACTGAGGTGTAAGCCAGGGATATAGCATCAGCTGCCCAGCAAGATGGTCTCTGCTTCGTGACTGGAGCCAGGCAGCAAATGGTCTGAGATTTCCGAGTGGCAGGTTGCTGCATGGAAGCAGGGAATTGACATTCATGGAATTGCTCTTTGAGTATGTGGGTTTGCTATTACAGCAGTAATTTGCTCGGGCACGTTCTGAGTGTGAAGGATGGGCTCAGCATGAACAACGCTTCACCCGGAGCTAAACAGGGAACTGGAAAGTGAGCACGAGACTTCTTTTTGGGTGGTCCGTCCTCAGCAGGACCTGGCCCTCCTCTTTTTCCTCTCTGCATAGAGATTGAGAGGGTCCAATGCCACTCCCGCGGTCCTTGGCGCTTAGGAGAAGTGATAGTGTTAAGCCGTCTGTGGGCTATCGGAACCCAGGCCCTGATTTTAGCTGAGGCTAAGCTGGAGACAGCAAAGGCTTTGCAGGCTGCTGGGAGCCTTTTGGCTACCTGAACAAGCTGCAGAGCTGGAGCGGTTAGGTGGGAAGTAGCGCATGACCTGCGACGACTTCTGTGCTGCAGCAAAGTGCTTTGCAAATACGTCTATGGCGAGGCCGTATAACCCCGTAGGGGAGACGGGATTTGAGGAAGGCATCCTTGATCTCCTTCAAATCCACGCACCACCAAGCTGGCCAAGGCCCTGCCTATTGCATGTGCAGCAGGCTTAGTAGCGCCACACCTTGGTTACTTCATCGTGAACTTCCAGGAAAAAACAGCACCAGTCTCTGGTGGGAGGTTGTTTTGACGAATGCTCAGCGGGTATCATTTGTCCAAGCAGCTGTGGGCAGGCTCTTCCAGAGCTGACCATTCTAAGCCGAGATTTAGCCTTGGTGAGGATGCAAATTAGTTTGCTCTCTGTGCTGGCCTGTGTTAATTCATTGGGGAGAAGGGTGCCAGGATCTTCTCCGGAACATGCCCAATCCTCTAAATCTGAAGCTGTCAGTGAATATAGAGTCATCAGTGACAGAATTCTCCTCCAGTCCACATAAAAAGACCAAACCGCTCATTGCTCTTCTGTAGCGAGCAGCAGGCTTTGAACTTCTTGCTTCAAGCCGTGCTCAGAGCTGACTTATATAGCAGTTGGCTCCACCCATTTGGTAGACTGAAGCACCATTTGTTTGTGCAGCTACACAAATGTGAACAAAGCAGACTTCAGTATCAGAGTAAACAGGAGTTTACCCCCATAAGCGTTCAATGCAATGGGAGACCGTTCAATAGGAAACTTGTTTTTTAGTTGTTTTTCTGGGCTCATTGACAGATATTTGTTCTTGTTTTAAATATAAACTCATGTCATTTTGATCAGTTTCTCAAGAAAACAAGACTTCTTATCTCATGTCATTTTGCATCTGTATCTTGACTCTATAAGACTCTTTAGACGTGCACTGGAAAACAAGACAAAATACTGAGAAAGAGCATCGCTTTTTTGCAATGTGATCTGATGGAACAGTAAAAGTTATTTCTATATTCTAGTGTTTCTGATCAAAGCTATTAAAGCCTTAAGCTCTTTTGTAAAATGTTTTAAAAAGTAGCTTAATAGAGATCAGTTGGAAGTTGTATTTTCATCAGAAATGAACCAAAAGAAAACGGCTAATGCGATGTTTAGTTTGACCTCTTATGATTAAGCGCAACACATTCACTGACCATTGACTGACGCATACAGTAAGGCAAATACAGAGTGTTTCTACTGTCAGTTTGTCATAAGCGCTCAAAGAAGCCCACTGTCACACTGACTAGCAAACATTATTCTGTGCAGCTTTAATGGAAACTGCTGTAAGGCATTTAGAGTTTTGTTTGTAGTGTGCGGCCTGCTGTGTAACGGCTCTGCTTTACGCTGTCCTGATCTCTCTCCATCCTGCTGCATGATCTCTCCACAGCTCAATCTCATTCAAAGTCAGATCACTAACCTGGCTGCCTTTGACGTGGAAGGGGTTATCAACCCCACCAATGCTGACTTTGCCCTTAAAGATGATTTAGGTGAGCGCTTATAGCTGCCATGGAGACTCATGTTCATTCAGATGCTGTAGATCTCCTTTTATGGATCCAGCAGTTCACATCTGGGTCTAATATGGCAGTTTTTGGCTGCCTGGAAATCCATGGGAACAGAACACTGGTTAAAGCCAACACGGTTAGTTTTGTCCATATTCAGTCTTATTTCCAGGGTCTTTAACTGGTAGACGGGCTAAACTCACACGTCCAGGTCAAATTTCACCCTGAAATCAAAAGAAAACAATTATAATCCAATTATCTAGTAGAATCCACCCCAAAACTGTAATGAAATAAATCTCATTCTCATTACTGCCATGGTTTTGTAATTAGGGGCCTAGGACCAAAGGTGCGTATGCACCTATTGTATGTCGTCATTGTCGTCTTCTTCTTCCGCTCTTGAGTCTATGGCCACCCATAGAACCATATGGTAAATAATTATAAAATTTGGCACACAGATAAAGGACAGTCTCAACATTTAGCACACAAATTTTGGAGTCTCTTACTCAAACCCTCTAGCGCCACCAACTGCTCAAAGCTGCACTTACATTTGTGCTCATAACTTTTAAACCATTAGGGCTAGAAACAAAATCCGTCTATTGGTCAAACCCTAAAACCCAATGCCGTCATTTCCCACAATTTAGTATTTGTCTTTTTACGAACTCTTCCTAGACCGTTTGTCCAATTTTCATGAAAATCTAACCATATCATCTTCAGACCATGTCAAAAAAACATGGAAATCAAGTTGATCCAGTCAAACTGTTTCTGAATAAGCGTGAACAAATTTGTCGAAGAGCTTTCCAATCTGGACATAAGGCTATATCTCTGCAATGCTTTAGCGTATTCAAACCAAACTTGGTGGGTGTTACAATAACCATGACCTGAGAGTACCTGCACAGTTTTGGCACAGCGCCACCTAGTGGTTAGAAGATGTGAAAAATAGCTATTTTTGCAAATAACTTCTTAACAGTTTGGCCCAAAATCACAAGACTGGTCACAAGACATTCGGAGAGGCAGAAGGGTACCCAATTTTCCCATGTCTACCATTTTTGGTGTCAGCCATCTAGAATTTTGTCACAAAATGCAAGATTTTACAAATTCATTGGCGTATCGTTACAAAACTACATGTGTATGTGTTTTCAGCACCATACCCTGACAAAGTTTTGTAGCAGCACCACCTATTGGTCAAAAATGATAATGAAATTAAAAAATGCTAATAACTTTTGATTAATTTTGCCTGTTGGCATGAGACTTGTCTTGATAGATTCCTTGGATCATGGTGAGAACACCAATACCACAACACATCAATTTGGTAACAGTGCCACGTATAGGTCAAAATTGGAAAACCTTTAAATCATATTACTAATGATTGGATTTATGATTTTTCAGCCAGTTTGAGTAAAATCACTTTAAAATATCATTAATTACTCAGTGTTGAGGTTGGTCTGATTGCTCCTCATTCAACTTTGATGAACTTTCAACTTCAGATGTTGACTACTGTATATATTTCATATCACCTCCTTCTGATTTGGTGGTAAAATGTGACCAGGACAAGCTGATGAGGTTTACCCAGCAGGTTTTTAGTCATCTCATGAATGGATTCAGCAGTCTTATGTGTGTGTTTGTGTTTCTCCTTTTTACTTTTGTCTTTTCCAGTCAGACCGGTCTTTGTCTAGTCGTCATGGTTTCACCTCATTCTCCACAGCTTTTGTCTCTCACTGTATTTGTTTGCCTGTTGTTGTAGCTGCAAGTTGTGCAAGCTGACATTGCCACCATCGAAAGTGAAGCGGTTGTTCACCCGACCAACTCCACCTTCTACATGGGTGGTGAAGTAGGTAAAGGAGCATTTCTGCCGAAAACACCACAGCTCTGACACTTTGACTCAAAATGAATAATGATAATGCCATCTTATAAGATTAGATTTTAGATCTTAGATTAGCACTTAAGTTTCATGGCTGTTGTTTGGGTCATTTGGGTAATGCTTTACTTTCTATTTGGATTTCTGTGGCAATTATTTAGTTTTAATACTATGAGTTCTGTCATTTTTTTTTTTCTAAATGTTGAATTCTCATTTTTCATACTTCTTTTCCCAAACCTACATGCCTTCACTGATTCCTGAGCCTATTTTCATTTACAACCCAACTTTCTAATATTAATCATTAGAAAGTAAAGTGTAAGTACAACTTTTGAAGACACATAAGGAATCAGAAGAAGCATGTTCATTTGTTTCTTTTTTTAAATGCCAGTTCTGTCTTTATTCATTCATGATCATGTTATTGCAAACCCGTATGACTTTTCTAATGTGGAATACAAAAGGAGAATGCTCTTTTCTTGAAACACATTCATATTCATTGAAATAAAACACCTCAAGACACCTCGCAGCAGGTTCATCAGATAAGATTTAAGAGCTGCATCAGAGGGAAAGATTATCAGTGAATAAAGATCTGTTCCTCACACAAACCACCATAACACTTCAGAAGCCCTGGAATATAGCAGATGAGTCATATTTGGAGTGTGTAATACGTACTTGTGTATGGAAAACTGCAAAACATTTGTGTTCCACAGAAGAGAAAAACCTTACGGGTTTGGAGCAGCATGAGCAGGGGTCAGCACGCTCGGTCCTGGAGGGCCGGTGTCCTGCAGAGTTTAGGGTTGGAGCAATACTCTGCTGGACACCGGCTCTCCAGGAACAAGTTTGGTGACCCCTGAACATGAGGGTGAGCAAATGATGACAGAAATGCTATTTTTGTGTGAACTGTCTCTGTAAAGCATGACAGTGATTCTGCATACTGTGTTTGTGATTAAGATGCTCTTGTGTCTAAAGCTGTTGTCGCTTGACTCTAAACAACAGACGGAGTGTCACAATACGAGATGGAGTCAGAAGTGACATTAAATCTGCAAATTGACTTCACTGAGTCCAAACGCACATATCGCTACCTCACGGACCTACAGAATGGCCGTGACTCAACATATAGCGTAACGTATAACAGCCAGTACATTTGCATGGTCATTACTCAGACCCGTCTGTTCGTTCTGCCCGGGGATGAAAAATCGTCCTCATTTGTTAGAAGTCTGTCACAATCACCGCTGAAGACTGGAGACTACAATCAAAAACAGACGCATTTCAGCAGCAAATCAATATAAAGTTGACTAAAATACGAGTTGAGTTCCACTCAAACATAAACTGTTGTAAAAGACTGAATTACGATTAAATTTGTTGAATGGCTGCACAGTAAAAAACTATTATATATATATATGCGCTCAGAAATGTTGCATGTATGTAAGAGCCACCTCAAAAAGGTTCTCTCTCTGTTTGTTATAGGCCACATTCCTGCTGCTTTTGACCACTTTTTGATCACTAAAAACAATAATTTAAAAAATAAATAATTTTTTTTAAACAATATTAAGCAAGACAAGAGATATATTAGTATTATTATAATACAATATAATACAATACTATGTATGTTGTAAAATACTAATTCATTTATTTTGGTGGAAAAATGCAGGGAGACCTTAAAGCGTTTAGTTTGTTGGCAACATGATTTTTGTTACAAATCTGGTGACGTGGGTGGCAGATCATGAGCTGCTCACTGCTCAATTCAGTAATAAATCAGACACGCTGGGTTAGGGTTCGCTGGAGTGACGGCAGCTTTAGACACACGTGTGTTCAGCATCACAGCTCAGTGTCTCTCTCAGGCAGTGCTTTGGAGAAGATCGGAGGAAAGGAGTTTGCAGAGGCAGTTCTGGAGCTACGCAAGAGCAACGGCCCTCTGGAGGTGGCAGGAGGTACATTTACACCCGCTATAAGTCAGTTCCAGGTGTGAACGGGGAATAGATGCTGCTGTTAAAAAAAGTGTAATAATGGTTGTTATTAAAATGCTGTGTCAAGCTCTTCAGCCACACTTTAATGAATTCTCGCGGCTTACTCTTTTATTCAGAGAAGAGAGTTGATCTTAAGGAGTTGTTGTTAATTGTGGATAAGTTGCAGTATGTTTGATAAGGTAATTTATCCTAACAAGTTCATTATCTTTGTCGTTCCTCAGCGGCCATGACCTCAGGATACGGTCTTCCTGCCAAGTTCATCATCCACTGTAACAGTCCAGGCTGGGGCTCAGATAAATGTGAGGAGATGCTGGATAAGACGGTGAAGAACTGTCTGGCTCTTGCTGATGAGAAGAAGCTCAAATCTGTGGCCTTCCCTTCCATCGGCAGTGGCAGGTACAACTTTAGTCGTAATAAATACAGAAACTAAAGTCATTTTCTGCCCTAGGGCCAGATTTACTAGATGGCAAATTAGCGTTAGAGCACAATTCCATAAAAGCGCCGGTGGGAGGAGAAAATTCTGTGTGTGATTTACATTAATTTGCAGCTACATGTCTACTAACTCTCAGTAGGGTAGGTTTAGGGTCAGTAGAATAAGTTTCTCATACTCAGTATGTTGTATGTTGTGGACCCATCAAAATAAAGTGTTAGAAGATATTAAGCAGACAGTCTAATACTCTAATTATTGCTAGTTGACATGTAGTTACAAAGTTACTTACTGTTAGTAGAATGTCTAAAGTGGACTATCAAAATAAAGTGTTACCTTCATTTTATTACTCCCCTCCTATAAATTTTGCATCTTAAAGGGAAACTCCTACAAATGCATATTCAGTAAGGTCAGGCGCAAAAATAACTGTGTCTACGCCTTTTCACTGCACATCTTCAGTAAATCCTTACAGTACTATTTTAACACCAAAAGACAGTACAACAGTTAGTAAATCTGGCCCCTAATATTAAAGTCAGCATTAAATGGAAATGGAAATTCACTCAGTTCAATTCAATCTGTTATTTAAAGGTGGGAGAAATGATATCTGGTAGCCAATGTTGATATTTAAAATCACCAAAACAAACACGCCCCTATTTTGATAGCTCCTCCTCTGCATCATGAATAGACACGCCCCTTACTGCTGATTGGATACAAGTTTGTTTTGGTACTGGGGCCAACTCGGTTTTCTAAAGCGTTTTTGAAAAAATACATACCCCACCTTTAAATACAGCTTATTGTGAACAATTTATGAATTCATGTTTCTTTTGTTGACCACATTTGTCCTTCTTAAACCCCGCCCCCTGCATGCTTACGCTCATCTGCATACACTTAAGAGCCACGCCCACACTTCAGCATCCAATCAACAACTGGTGCATAGAATGAGGTCCCGCACTACATTTTTTGTTTTCCATTCAAATGTACATCATAATATAGAAGAAAAAAAAATCATCGCAATTTAAACATTAGGTTGGTTTTGTTAAATAAGTTAGTATAAGTTAGTGGTTAATAGGTTAATTTAGAATAAAAGGGCTATACAGCGGGTAAAATAAGTATTGAACACATCACCATTTTTCTCAGTAAATATATTTCTAAAGGTGATGTTGACACGAAATTTTCACCAGATGTCTGTAACAACCCAAGTAATCCATACATACAAATAAAACAAAACAAATAAGTTAAGAAATGAAGTTACGTGTAATAAAATGGAATGACACAGGGGGAAAAGTATTGAACGCATGAAATTTATTTAATTGTACAAAAGCCTTTGTTGGTAATGACAGCTTGAAGACGCTCCTGCAGGAGAAACTAGTGGCCTGCGTCGCTCAGGTGTGATTTTGTCTTCAAATCCTGAAGGATCTGTGGGTCTCTTCTCTGAACTCTGACCTTTAGTTCTTATTTTCTATTGGACTGAAGTCAGGTGATTGTCTGGCCGTTCTAGCAGCTTTATTTTCTTTCTCTGAAACCCGTCGAGAGTTTGCTTGGCTGTGTTTGGGATCATTGTCATCCTTGTTCATCTTCATCATCCTGGTTCTGTAGCTGTTGGGACTGAAGCAGCTAATATTCATTTCCACTGACGAGGAGCAGGATTGCTTTCTAATTACTGAGAGATTTCTGCTGGTGTCTTGGTTTTCCATGCCGTTTTGCACCTGCCTTTCTTCATGCGTTCAATACTTTTTCCCTGTGTCATTCCATTTTATTACATGTAGCTTCATTTCGGAAATTATTTGTTTTGTTTTCTTTGTATGTATGGATTATTTGGGTTGTTACCGACATCTGGTGAAAATTTCATGTCAACAGCACCTTCAGAAATATATTTACTGAGAAAAATGGTGACGTGTTCAATACTTATTTTACCCGCTGTATTTAAACCTCAACTAACAATAATAATAGATGTTGCAAAATGCATGCTGTGCAGAAAAAGATCATTTTCAGGTAATTAATAATGTAAGGGGGAAATGGGAAAATGTACAGACTGATTAGTTTGAAAATGATATACTTAGTAGTTTTCTCATCCATTTGAGATCAAGTAATTCAAAGTCATTACTAATTGCTAAATGCTGATTATTTTTGCTGAAGTGTAACGGTTCCTGAATACTGTGACGCTGCATGCTTTGCTGTGTTTCTCTTCTATAGAAACGGTTTTCCGAAGCAGACGGCCGCTCAGCTCATTCTGAAGGCCATCTCCAGCTACTTCGTGACAACGATGTCGTCCTCCATCAAGACTGTGTACTTTGTGCTGTTTGACAGCGAGAGCATCGGGATCTACGTGCAAGAAATGGCCAAACTCGACGCCAACTGAAGTAGAAAGTCCTCTGTAGATTTCAGAGGTGAAAAAATTATTATTTTATGCGTGATGATGAAGTTTGGGGAGGATAACATATTTTTGGTACTTTATTATAACTGCAACAGTTTGGAGTCTTTGATTTGATCCGGTTTGATTTTTAACAGAGGGTTTGGGTTTTGTGTTGGCACTGCGACTACTGCATAATTTTGTCTCGTTTGTTCTGTTGTTTCAATGTATAATGTGTATCACAATGTTAATATGCATAAAGTGTATCTACAATAATTGAAAAAATATATATCTATATGAAATGTATAACTTGTGTAATTTGTGACTGCTGTCAGCAGATGGAGCCCTTCGTCCAGTATTATATTTAAAGTGAAGTCATCTTACATTCAATACAGACAAAAGAGGAACTGTGAAGGAAACATTTGGATAAGTTAGTGAGTTTATTTCATACATCCTCTTTCAGCTCCTGTGATGTTTATCCATGTGAATTATGATAGCTTCGGACTTATTAGAGATGAATACTAGAGTATTCTTGTGTGTCGGGCAGCAATTTCGTTGGGTTGATGGTGTAGAGCAGCAGCTCTGGGTTTCTCAGCTCTTTCTCAAGCTCTTATCCCAGGGTTATTGGCAGTCAGCGGCGGGTCAGTTTCCCAGCGCAGACCTCCTCGGAGGGCACCATCTGAGGACTAATCCACAGGAAATACGGGCAGCTCTCTCCTCGTCTCCTCGCTGGAAAATCTCCCTAAATTCAAAGCATCTGTAGGCACGGGTTGGAAAAGGGCCGCTTTCCCAGAGCTCCAGCAGATGATTTTTTTATTCTTTGCATGTAGAAAGTAAGCCCGGCGGGGCAGAGGACTACATGAAATTAAAACAAACATCAGTGGGATCAGGGAGGGTAAATAGCCAGTCATCAAAGATCATGCTAGTGTACATGAAAGGAGAGTAATATATCCGTCATTTTGAGTGGATGCAGTGAATCTGTTTGTTGATCGCCTGCACTCGTGAAGAATGTCCATGCAATATACTCACAGCCGCTCAGATGTGACTTAATGCGAGAGAAAACGCAAACAAGGAAAATCCTCATGTGGCACGAATTCACTTCTTTAAACTATATTTACTTATATAGGGCACTTGTAGTGTTAAAGCTCTAATCTGAGGTTGTACTCATGAAAGCCACAAAACAGCTTGATGTATAAATGCTGGACATGTGGGAAAACTCTCTAAGTCAGACACCTATGGAGGAACTAGTGCATGAAAGTTAAAGAGTAATAATCATTCTTAGTAAAACAATAAACCTCCTTTTGGTGAAAATATGTACATTTTTACATTTTGAGCACATTCTTAAAACATCCCATGCATTTCGTAACATACCATTATTCAGTCCTCAGACTAGTTCATTACAGACAAACATAAAATAGAGAGTATGATGGTGGCCGTATTAACATGATATCTCATCGTCTTGATTCTAGGGTTGAATAATAATACATGAGGATCCCTGTAAGGCCTTTGCTGCATTCAGGTCTCTTTATGTTCATACGAAGCTCAGGAGGCAGTCATCTCACACCTCTGGACTGAGAGTCTGAATCTTACAGCAGATTTTGTCCTGCGGCTCTTATACAAAGCCGATGGGAACTTGAGCTTTTTGCTCCTGCGAGATCCCGTACTGCTCAGATCCTGAACCTCCTCCAGTATATATCAACACATGTAGGATTGTGTGGGCCTACAAACCGAACTGTGATAGCTGGCAGCAAGGTGGTGCTATAATCAATATGCATCAATGCTTATATTTCAAGAATCTTATGGGCTGGAATCTAAACTCCTTTTCACTGATTTTTGGAGTGTTTTTAAGCCATTTTAATGTTTTAGAAACCTTTTTTTCATACTCTAACTAGACTGTCCATCTGATTGCATGAGATTTGTGTAACATTCATGGAAAAAGTTATCAATATCAATATTTTGATTATCTGCTTTGTCTGGCAAGTTTGAGTGAGTATATATTTTCTGGATGTGGCCCATGATGACTTTTTGCCCTGTATGTTGGGAATCCAGTGCCCAAACCTCACAAAACTTGGTACAATTGGAGACTAGGATAATCTGAAGAGGCACACCAAATTTCATCCATTTTCAAAGCTTGTGGCTGCTAAAGTTTAAGGAAGTTTGATCAAGGAAATTGAAAATTACATCCAAAGTTCATGTTCTTCCTTTTCTGCAGTTTTCAAAGTCATGTTCTTCCTTTTCCAAAGTGTTTGGACCACATTAATTGCCACTTACACAGGTTTTGGTTTTTCATGTATGGTTTATTTCTCTAAAAAACATCATACTGTACTGCATGAGAACTCCAGAAGCTCAGTGATTTTTCAAGCACTGGGTTCATCGCAGAAATCCTACCACTTTGCTCAAGAGTTGCATTAAACCCTAATACAATTTAACTCAAGTTCACACATGCAGCAACTGAATTTTGTATTGAAAGTAAGGAACATGGTCACACATTTTCAGCTCTCAGAATCATTCAGTGATGGCGATGCTTCGTTGCGGTGGACCTTACCCTGGTGCAGGAGACTACAGCTTGCACAATCCTCCTGGTTTGTGCATTAAATGGCTGGTTCCATGTGCTTTTATTGGGCTGTGAGGGTCTGGAGGTGAATCTGGAGTCTCTGTGAGTCCAGGGTTAATCTGCAGGCCAGATCAAAGGGTCACCTCCACAGATAAAGCCTGGCCTGTCAGCTTTTCCCTGCTATCTGCAAATGGTTAAACACAGCATGATTGACTGCGTTCAGCCGGGAAGAGAACAGAGGAAGCAATGCATCTTCACACGGCAAGTTTGAACACGTAAAAGCACAAGAGACATTCGAGAGCCGCAGCAGAGGGAAAGATTTGCGATGGATAACAGCTCATTTAAGTCTGTTCCTCACACAAAGCCATCGTGTGAAGCTAAAAATCATCTGTGGAGTCTGTGAAAGTAGATTTTTGCCATCACACTCAGGTATGTGGCCACTGCTTCTCTTTGGTCTTGAGCTTTGCCACACAGGATGAGCCCATCTGCTGAGGGATTTGGTGGATCAGGATGACCTGCGTTAATCCAGAGAGTCTACAGCATTGTGATGTCTGCAATGGTGTGACTGTCGGCGTCCTTCATTAGGAAGCCCAGCACCTCCAGCTCAACCCCACACACAAACACACTCTCATGGGACGAGACCCCCTTATCATTATCCCGTCACTCCTGTCAAACATACAAGCATTCACCACACACAGGCGCAGACACACCCACACACACATACACACAGCTAGACAAACAAAAGAGCTATATGTACATTTGCCTGGGGGCCATTCAGGATTTTCTGCGACAAAAGCTCTCTAACAAGCTGCTCATCCATTCCTGTGACTCCACCTGTGTGTTTTCAGCAGGAGCCTCTGAGCTCATGCATTTTGCAGGAATGCTTCATTTGGCTTCCTCTGGGCTGTTATTGGTGCCGGAAATCAGACTCATCATCGCCGATGAAATAAAATAAACATCAGGCTACGGTGTATAGAATGACGCGGTGCCATCAGGAAGTAAAGACTGTTTATAATGCAGAGAGTAAATTCAGCATAACAAATGGCAGCATGTGTTTATGCTGAACAGTTCAGTTCAAGCGTTAAAAAAACAACAAAAAAAACCCAGCTAGCAAATAGTGCCATTTACGACCCATGAAGTAATTAGTTGAACACTGAACACTGAACTTAGTCACATTTTAGATTATTCGTAACTCTTTTTTTATTCACTGGAATACCAGCCAACACTTCAATCATCATTATGTTTTACTGAGTTGTACAGAATTGTAATACTACCAATATTTTGAAATCAATGATGTATTTTCTAAGAAAATGTAGAATTTATCTGCTCTTTCTGTTCAGAGCTCTCATGCATTTCAGTGGCTTGATCGTTCTGAAATCATATTTAAGCAGATGATGTCATATATCTGCTGTTTTTTCGTGTCGTTCTTTTACAGTTTATCTGTGTTTCATTATGTTCACACTTATAATCAAGCTAAACCGCTCTGTTTACATTTAATCATTTATCAGACGCTTTTATCCAAAACGACTTACAAATGAGGACAATAGAAGCAATCAGAACTAACAAAAGAGCAATAATATGCAAGTGCTATAACAAGTCTCAGTTAGTCTAATGCAGTACACATAGCAAGATTTTTTGGTCACATTTTATATTAGGTGGCCTTAACTACTATGTACTTACATCAAAAATAAGTACAATGTACTCATTGTGTTCATATTGTATTGCAAAACACTATTGCTGCTATTGAGGGGATACGGGTAAGGTTAGGGACAGGTTTGGTGGTATGGGTCGGTTTAAGGGTGGGTTAAGGTGTAAGGGACGGGTCAACAGAGTAATTATAAATGTAATTACAGGAATTAATTACAGATGTAACTACATATAGGTATTTTAAAAAATATAAGTACAGTGTAAAACATTTATGTACACAATAAGTGCATTGTACCAAATGATTAATTTAAATGTAAGTACATAGTAGTTAAGGCCACCTAATATAAAGTGGGACCGATTTTTAAAAAAATTATATAATAAATAAAAAAATAAAAAAAATGGGGTAGAAAAAGAATAGAGCAAGCTAGTGTTAGATGCCTTTTTTTTTGTTTTGCTTTTTTTTAATTGTATAATAAATCAAAACAAAACAGAAAGAATACAAAAAGAATAGATAAGCTAGTGTTAGTTTTTTTTATATTGAAAAAAAGATCTGATCTGTAATAAATTATATATATATATATCACATTATTGCTGCATAATGTGTGATTTTTTTAAAAAATATTATAATGCATTAATGAAAAATTAAGGTATAATGTGTAGGAGTGTATTGAGGAAGGCTGGGAAACAGAGGAGTCCTGTCTGGAAATGACTAAAGCTTGGAAGAGAAGTTACACAGGATATTTAGACAGGAAGGGTTTGATTTTTCAGATGTAATAAAGTGCAAACCCTGCAGGTCCGGGCTATTTCAAGGGGCCATCAAACACAGGTTCACTACTGTCCTGGTTGGTGTTATTATTATTTTATTATTTAAAAAAATTGTGCAGTTATGTTGTGTTCAATTAATAAGTTAATTAATAAGACTGGATTTACAAGAAGGTCTGTTTCAAAAGTTTGATCTGAAGATGGCATACTTCATCTAGATGTCTGAAAGTTAGGCAAAGATACAAAATGAGATAAAGGGTTCATCAGATTGAAAAAAACAGCTAGAGCCGCATATCATCTGCACAGAAGTAGTACTAGAAGCCATGTGCCTTTACGATCGTGCCCACTGAGTTTTTATAAATGGAGAAAATAAAAGGACCGAGCACTGAACCTTGAGGTACCCCAGTGATTAGCAGAGTCCAGTGCAGAGTTCCTCGATAGACGACCCAAACCTGTATAAATTTCTTTCTTATGCTGAAGAAGAATGAATTTTGAAGAATGTGGGTAACCAAACAGGTTTGAGGTTGAGTAAATAATTTTTTTTTTTTGGTTGGGGGTGAACCATCCCCTTAATGCTGAACAGACTGATGCTGTTGTTTGAATGTGAGATATAAACAGGTGTGTTTAATCTGGTCTTCAGCTCCTGCTAAAGCACTGGGAATCTGACAGAGAATGACAAAGACTTGTCCCTGTGTACGGTATGCAGAAACAGAGTCCTGCATGAGTTCAAAGTGCACAGGAACAATGGAGAGTAATTAAAAGCTTATAGGAGAATATGAGCTTGCCGATTGTTATCCGAGTCAAAAGCAGACACACAATGTAGAGTCTGAAAGTCTGTGGTGATCTATAGCAATGCTGATTAATGCATATTTATGAGTCACATGCATTTTATGAGACATTTTGACAATGACTGCAAAACTTAAACTATATAGAACACTTAAGTTTCTTCAAAGAGTCCTTTACATTTACGATTATAAAATGTATGATGTAAAATGTAAAACTGTAATGCACACTTTTTCCAAACTTCGGACTTCTTTCACAGTCACGAGCTGTCTAATCATTGTCTGTGTCTAACAAAACTCAAATGTTGTCTAGACTGAGTGGCTAGCGCCGATAATCCCAGCAATATCCAGCAGAATCAATCTGAAACCTGAGATGCGCTACAGTTCTCAGGTTGTCTTTGCAGGTTGTCTTTGGCTTCTATGGATTAATGTCACAATGTCCTCAGATCCCCGCTGAAGCTACTCAAAACGCTGCAGACATATTGATGTGTTTTGTCATAGATGGCACTATAAAAACAGCGATTGACAGCATGCTTTTTTCTTTTTTTTGTCATCTGATGCTTTTTCCCCCATTTCCAATTTGATGATTCCTGCAAAAATGTCCTGTTTGTGTGAATCCGTCTCCACACAGACTGACAGATCACGGGGTTAGATAGATGGAGTTGTTTTCATCGATTATTGCTGAGATTAGGGATGAAGTTTGTATTAGGAGTAATATAGGAGAGCTGTGGTGTTTGATTCCAGCATATCAAATCCCAAATCAAATTCAGTTCTCAAATGAAAGCAGTGTGTGCGTCCTGTGATTTTCTGAAATGACGTCAGATGTGTTGCAGAGTCAAATCTGAGCAAGCTAATGCCGTTTCAAATTAAATTATATATCAATAAATCACATATAATATAATAATCGACACTATTAAGGAAGCAGTAGTTTTTTTGTGTTACTTTCTGACTGTTATTCCTGTGTTTGATTTGAACTTTTTGTTAATTCAGGAGGAAGAGATTCTGAGCAGGACTTGACTTCTTTTATGAGCTTTGGAAAGAAATAAGGATTTGGATGTCTGAATTTTGAAATGTTTTGTGCCACAAAATATTAAGATTAACATTAACATTAATTAAGAGCAAACCAAACCTTTCAGAATGTGCCTATCTGTTCAGCTGAGTAACATTAACATTCAACCCTAAAAAATGTAATGTAGTTATTATATTATACCTTTATAGCAAACATTGGTCACACTGTATTTTAAGGTCCACTTCTCACTATTAACTAACAATTAACTATGACTTTTGCCTCAAAAAACTCCTAATTTTCTGCTCATTAATAATTAGTGCGGTAGTTGTTACGTTTAGGTGTTTAGGATTAGAGATGTAGAATATGGTCATGCAGAATATGTACTTTATACTAATAAACAGCCAATATGTTAATAATAGGCATGCTAATAAGCAACTAATAGCGAGTATTTGTCCCTATACTAAAGTGTTACCAAAACATCATATATTTACTCTATTCAAATAATGAATAGGAATATAAATTGTATGAATTCCAGACATACTGTGATTGGGTTGAATTAGTGCAGTGCATTAATGCATTGTTTGTTTATTTAGTTTTTTAATGAAATCATAAATCTGTCAAATACGCTGCATGGATGGGTGTCTGTGCCAGCTACCGTACTCCGGGAAAAATGTGGGAAAATATGAATTCTTAAAAGTTCAGAAATGACGTTTTCCTTCTTTTTTCAAGTTGTTGTTTTTTCCTTTGGAGAGCGGGCGAGAGCTGGGACTGAACCCGAGTCTCCTGAGGTGTGTCGCGCTGAACGCCAGTCTGTCGACGCAACGACCTTTTCTGATCAAACTTCCTTCTGAAATATTCTGGCACATACGGCCTGGACTGTTTTCTGTAACTGACCCAAATCCTGCTGCCATCTGTTGAGCTTTATGACCGAAATGCTGGCAATATCTGTTTTTCAAACAATAATAAATTTACTGTAAATCACAATGCAGTCTGCATTTGATTCAGGCCATGTTTGGCTGAAGGGTTAGGGTTATGAGCACAAACACGTATATCTGAGTTCATCAGGCTGTGCTGTCCGTGAGTTTATAAATCTCCTGCGCTTCAGAGAGGAAATGCATTGCTCCAGCCGCGATTCGTCCTTCAAGAGAATACGCTGAATTAATAGCAGAGTTAGACAATGTGAATAGAAAACTCATCTCAGCCATCTTTGAAGAGCGTTTGTTCATTTACAGTCATTCTGTTCATTGGTAGTTCTGTTTACATGTTCTAAAACTAACGCACGCTTAACCATATTGAGCCGTGAGGGATTTATCGACAAATAAATGCTACAATTCTGAGTAGAATCCAAAGAAAATATGCCAAAATGCAAAGATTTCTCATTTGTCCGGCGTCAAGCTTTAACATGCGGGAACAGAAAGAAGAAAACAAAGCACGAAACACAACACACCTCATAAATACGAGCAAATGTGCATGTTATGGAGCTGTGTTTATAGCTGATGTACACCTTATTATGCAGAAGTAAATATGAATGTGTCCAGACTTACTTTTTTTTCACGCACTTCTGAAGCACATTAATCGTGCAGTGTGTGTGAACTGCTGTCAATCACACAAGCAGGTCTGCCTCGGTCTCAGCAGAAGTGATTGCACTGATGTATTTTTGAAGGCCTACACTTTCAGAAGCCGGCGCTGTGAGTGAACGCCAGCGGACGGAGAGCTGATGGGAAGCCTGTAAAAGAGAAGGCGCTCGTCTCATTGGCTCAACTGTAATACCGATGATCAGACACAAATGTGCGCTCGCTAATCAAGAGCATTAAACAAAGGCCGCGACGGAATCAGGCCGCAATCACGGAGCGCCGTGTCTAGCTGGAAATGATATTGTGTATGATTAATGCTCAATTTGACTGGATCTGCACTAGTTAATGGATTAGTGCGTCCAGCTGCTCTGAATTGTGGCGTCTTGAGTTTCCTAGTTAAGGTGGATTCGCTCAATGAGAGTATTTAGAAGATCTGTTTCCTTCTCCACCTCTTGAGTTCAGAGAGAGAGGAATCACGCGCCGGAGCGACGGCGACGTCTGATTGCGCCGCTGCAATCATCAGATGCGCAACTCAACCCGTTTGCATGCGTTTCTATTGAGAACACGTGTTTGAGGCCGATGGACTCTAGATCAGACTGAAGGGGCTGAAGCGATGTTATGACGCTCGTGAAGTGTTTACTGTGGACTTAAGAGGCAAGAAACTGCACTTGACACGACTGACCCGTCTCGTTCTCGCTCTGGGAAACAATCACTGCGTGTTTTTATGTTGTATGAATTAATTGCCTGCTCAGCTGATGATCGTCACAGACAATCGGCTCTAAATCATTTCTTGATGCTGATGAACTTCTTTCTTAATTCATTTCTATTTTTAGTTTACATGTTTTCAGAGAGTTTGTTTTTGCTGTTTTTTTCTGAGATCTCACTCATTAATTCAGGATCAAACAGACTTCTGTTTTACATACAGTGCTAGTTTTACATCAATTAATCAATACATTCACAAGTACTTGCACAGAGACTGTACATAATTTATGCTTTTTAGACAGTCAAGAAGGTTTTTTTTTTTTATTTTAAATTCCCAGTCATGATTTTGTAAAAAATGGTCAGGTTGAACACTCAATAACGAGGCGCAGAAAGTGACCCCAGACAGAAAGAAAATGTTAATATGTTAAATGTGTAATGTCAAATAAAATAAAATTAAATTGCAATTAAAATGTAAAATTATTAGAAAACATTTAGAAAGAAATGTTTGCAAGACTGTGTCAATTTTTCACTGAAAAAAAAGATACTACAATTTTTTAAGGTACGTGGTTGCAAACAATTTATATTTGCTACATTTAAATTAAAAAAATGTTGAAAGTTAGTTAACTAAATTAGTTTATTTTAATGTAGCTAAAACACATTGATTGCAAACACTTACCTTAAAAAAAAATTGAGTAAATTCAATGAATCTTTTTTTGTTTCAGTGTGCTTTGAGCTTTCAAGCACCATGAGTATGTGATTATTTATGTAAAGTTCAAATGAATATTAATAACACAATTGCATGTGAGTTGAGAAAGGCTACAGATTCAAATGAAGGAAACCAAAGGCTTTCTGATAAATGTTAAATGCCCGATTAATGAATCTGAGGCAGTTATAAAAGCAGAACTGTCAAATAAAAGCTCATTTTCAGTGCTTAATGTGGTTAGACTGCTTTCACTATTTAAAAAATAGGTTTTTTCCCTCTTGGTTGTTGATGTTTCTGTTGGGTGAATATATGGAAAGTGGGACACTTTCTGAACATTTATTGTAGGGCTTTTTTATTTAAACACGATCCAAATGGCACAGTATAATTTTAATGGCTAATAGTCTTCACTATACAGAAGAAACAGGAATAAATATGAATTATTAAAGCTAAAGTGTTCCATGTATATATGGTTTGGTCGGTGTGGGTGGGAGAGATAAGCGGCGGTCTGAAGTGTTGCTGTGCTTTGATGTTGCTCTTATATGGTTTGTAAATGTTGATGCTGTCCAGACTTCAGCTGTAAAACACGAGTGAGAAATCATCGAGACTCACGTCGTTACGCTGCTAAAAGCTTTCTAAGCGAATGCTCATCTCTGCTCGTGCTGGCTGTGAGGAGAGCCGTCACTTTAACAAACATCTGCTGGTTTACACTCAGCAAACGGGTCAATGACAAAATAAAGACGCACATGATTTCAAACGGCTTTGAGAAACATTTATTCCATTTTCAAGAGAGGTTTTAAAGCATTGAGCATGTTTTCTGAACACCTTGAATACATGTGAGCGGAGACATCTGAAGCCGTTATCAGAGAGAAAGTGTTTAAATGTCATTCTAATGAAATTCTTAAAACTATTCATTCATAAATGTCATTAAGGTTTTGGAAACGGCTCACAAGGCATTTTCCAAAAGCCTGGCCTTGTCATACTGTGGAAGACTTTTATCTCACAATCAATAATATAATACTTTTTTTTTTATTTTTTCTCTAAATTCTGAATCTATTTTGCAACCCTGTTTCTTTGTTTCTGCCATGAAATATTAATAAAAAAAATTATTTCACAATTCTTACTTTTTTTGCAAGTTTAACAATTCAGAGTTTATATCTTGAACAAAAGACTGAATTTTAGGATTCAAAATCTGAATTGCAAAACCAAAAGTAACTATTCCTTTTGTGTGTGTGTGTGTGTGTGTGTGTGTGTGTGTGTGTGGCAACACTTTAGATTACGAAACACTATTCAAAATTAACTAGTTGCTTATTAGCATGCATATTATTAGCATATTAGCTGTTTATTAGCACTTATGAAGCAGATATTAATGCATGAGCATATTGTAGATCCCTGAACCCGACCCAGCACCTACAACAGCTGCCGCACTTACTGTCAGTGAGCAGCAGCGAGGGGTTTATTGAGGGAAGCTCTTAGTGAATAGTTAATAATGAATAACATTTTTGTTATGGTTATGGAGTTTCTCTCAGTGAAATCATCACCCGTTTGATGTTTGTTTCTGAAAGTTAGTTGCACCAAATGACTGTCATTTGATAGACAAAAATACGATTTAGTGTTTTTAAAACTTTTGTTAGCATTTTTCTATGGAAAAATAATAATAAATGGTTCGGCCACAACGCCTCTTTTTTCTTGAATTATGATATCAAGATGATTGTATCACTATTTTTCTTCATGCCTCAATAAAATCTCTAAATGAATTCTAATGAGAATGTGGATATTTGTTCAGTTTGAAATGAGCTGGTTCCTGTGTGTGTGTGTGTGTGTGTGTGTGTGTGTGTGTGTGTGTGTGTGTGTGTGTGTGTGTGTGTGTGTGTGTGTGTGTGTGTGTGTGTGTGTAACTCTTCCTCTGACTGTTATTGAAGGCCCATCTCTCTCTCTCTCTCTCTCTCTCTCTCTCTCTCTCTCTCTCTCTCTCTCTAATGCATTCTCTCTGACCTCTGCCGTGTAAATCAAGGATCTGCTTCAGATCTACTCATGCAGTGTTTGCAGTGAACAGACTTCAGATGTGTGTGTGTGTGTGTGTGTGTGTGTGTGTGTGTGTTAAGAGTGAGGTGTGTGTGTGTGTGTGTGTGTGTGTGTGTGTGTGTGTGTTAAGAGTGAGAGGTGTGTGTGTGTGTGTGTGTGTGTGTGTGTGTGTGTGTTAAGAGTGAGAGGTGTGTGTGTGTGTGTGTGTGTGTGTGTGTGTGTGTGTGTGTGTTAAGAGTGAGAGGTGTGTGTGTGTGTGTGTGTGTGTGTGTGTGTTAAGAGTGAGGTGTGTGTGTGTGCGCGTTAAGAGTGAGGTGTGTGTGTGTGTGTGTGTGTGTTAAGAGTGAGAGGTGTGTGTGTGTGTGTGTGTGTGTGTGTTAAGAGTGAGGTGTGTGTGTGTGTGTGTGTGTGTGTGTGAGTGTGTGTGAGTGTGTGTGTGTGTGTGTGTGTGTGTGTGTGTGTGTGTGTGTGTGTGAGTGTGTGTGTGTGTGTGTGTGTGTGTGTTAAGAGTGAGAGGTGTGTGTGTGTGTGTGTGTGTGTGTGTGTTAAGAGTGAGGTGTGTGTGTGTGTGTGTGTGTGTGTGTGTGTGTGTGAGTGTGTGTGAGTGTGTGTGTGTGTGTGTGTGTGTGTGTGTGTGTGTGTGAGTGTGTGTGTGTGTGTGTGTGTGTGTGTGTTAAGAGTGAGAGGTGTGTGTGTGTGTGTGTGTGTGTGTGTGTTAAGAGTGAGGTGTGTGTGTGTGTGTGTGTGTGAGTGTGTGTGAGTGTGTGTGTGTGTGTGTGTGTGTGTGTGTGTGTGTGTGTGTGTGTGTGTGTGTGTGTGTGAGTGTGTGTGTGTGTGTGTGTGTTAAGAGTGAGAGGTGTGTGTGTGTGTGTGTGTGTGAGTGTGAGTGTGAGTGTGAGTGTGAGTGTGTGTGTGTGTGTGTGTGTGTGTGTGTGTGTGTGTGTGTGTGTGTGTGTGTGTGTGAGAGAGATCTCAGAAGGTTTTCAAGCTGAGGCAGAGTCTGACAGCCAACAGATGGCGATAGTTTCCTCAAGTACCGTGTGTCTTGAACTCATAATCAACAAGGGCCTGAATGAATTAATAAAATGGAACGAGTAAATGAAATGCAATCCAGTTGACAGCATTTTGAGGGCAGTCGTATGATTCCGCTGTGATCTGTAACGAGTGCACTGCATCTCTGCATCATTCACAGCCGAAGCAAAGGTTTGATTTGTACATGAATCTGAAAAGAGGCTTTGTATAATAAAGCAAACAAAAGCAAGAGAAGACTGCACTTGTTTTCATAACCCTCCGTGTGACTGAATCACTGAATGTTTTAAAGCAGAGTGTCTGTGTACAGATGTGATTGTGTTTCTTCAGTTCCTCACACTCACTTCAGTCCAAACACACACCTAATCCGGTCCGGCTCGCCATTTATAACTCACACCGGCGCTTCAAACAGAGAGAGCAGAGGTCAGATCTACACGGGGATTTAGAGTCTTATTATAATCGCGAAATGGCGAGCAGCTTTGAGAAATTGCAGCGGCTGAGAAAACGAGAAGAGACTCCCTCGTCAGGACTCTCTGAATCCATGTTAAAAACCCGACCAGCTGGACTCGAGCGGACAGTGACAGGCACATGCAGTCCGTCTCACAAACAACTGGACAACCTAACAAATGCACAAATCACATACGTTCACTTTCTCCTCAATAAACGCAATAAAGGCAATTTACAAAATAAATTCAATAAAGCACTTCTAGAGCTAATCTTTTACGTGATTATTTAGTGAGGCACAGTAAGCTGTAGTTTAATTATCCTTAAATAGTGTGAAATAATGCCAAGTACAAAGAGTTCTATTGTTCTGACAGAAAATCAGACAGAAAATGTAGAATTCTGATATACTTTATATGCTCTTTATACGTCAGAGTAATTCTGATATTTTGACATCATCAGTCGTCTCCTCAGGAGGGAGCTGGTCATCAGCTTTTAGTCCAGTGTGTATTCATCTCATATTCCATTGATATTTGCACAGTATCTGCATTAATATCACACTATCAACAAACTAATAATATGACATTTTTATATGTAACACAAAATTCATTACAATTCTTTATATATATATATATACATTGCCACTGAAAAGTTTGAAATCAATAAGATTTTTAATGAGTCTCTTCTGCTCATCAAGGCTGTATTTATTCGATCAAAAATACAGAAAAAACAGTAGTATTGTGAAATCTTATTGCAATTTCTAATATTTTCAGCATCATTACTCCAGTCTTCAGCATCACATGATCCTTCAGAAATCATAATACTATGCTGATTTATTATGAGTGTTGTGCTGCTTCATATTGTTTTTTGGAACATGTGATAGTTTTTTCTTTGATTCTTTGATGAATACAAAGTTAAAAAAGAGCAGCATTTGTTCAAAATAGAAATCTTTGCTAACAATATAAGTCTTTAAAAAATTAAAAAATTCTGTTATTTGTAACTTTTTATTAATCAGAGTATCTTAAAACAAATATCACAGGTCCCAAAAAAAAAAAAAAAAAAAAAAAAAAAATATTAAGCAGCACAACGGTTTCCAACATTGATTATAAATCAGTATATTATTATGATTTCTGAAGATCATGTGACGCTGAAGACTGGAGAAATGATGCTGAAAATACAGCTGCGCATCACAGAAATAAATTACAGTTTAAAGTCTATTAAAATAAAAAACTGTTATTTTAAATTGCAATAATATTTCACAAAATAACAGTTTTTTCTGTATTTTTGATCAAATAGATACAGATGAGAAGAAGAAAATTCTTTACACATTAAAAATCTTACTGATCCCAAACTTTTGAGAAGCAGTGTATATATATTTCTTCAAAAATGATAACGAAAAGCTTTGCTTATAGCGTGTGTTACTTCGATCTGCTGTTTGGTTATTATTAATAGTCACTAACTTTTGAGCTCATCAGTCATGAAATCTTTGAATTTGTTGCTTAGTATTTTTGTCTTGTTTTCTAGTATAAATATCTAAACATTCTTGAATCAAGATGCATTTTCTTAAAGAAAGTCATTTTCTGAGGAATTTTTTTGCTTGAAACAAGAAAAATATCTTCCAGTGGGGTAATAAAAAAGAATCTTCAATGGCAAAACAAGATTTTTCTTACCCCACCGGCAGATATTTGTCTTGTTTAAAACAAAAACGAACAAAATCTTGATACACTTCTCAGAAAACAGTGCTGCAGTGTATTGACTGAAATGGGAAGGAAAGTGCTGAGCGTCTGAATGTTTGTGTTTCCATCAGTTTGACTGATTCAGGAACGTGATTGGTCAGCATTACTGCTCTGATCAGCTGATCAGCCAATGGCAGCGATGAACAGAACAAGAGAGGCGGGTCTATCGCATGCTGCAAAAAAATCATACAAATATCTAAAGGTTATTAAATCAAGAAAATGACAGAGATATTAAGTCCTGTTTTCTGAAAAATGTATCAAAACGAAGTGAGTTTTTGCGTAAAACAAGAAATAAATCCATCAGTGGGCTCAGAAAAATAAACTTGTTTTCCCTTTGAGTTAAGTTGATTTTTCTGACCCCAATGACATTTTCTTTTTCTTTTTAAGCATAAACTCAGTTTTGATACTTCAGATCTGTGCTGCTCCAGTAAACGTGTCTTGATTTAAGGATGTTTATATGTTTGTGCTGGAAAACAGGGCAGAATTACCGAGGAAGCAGATGATTTTGTGCAGTGCCTTGGCAGAGTATTAATGCTCATACCTCCATCACGCTCACAGACGAAACACAAATGAGCTCAAACGGTCTGGACTGAACTCTATCCACTGGTGTCGCTGCTTTATAAAAACACAGCTGATTTCATGACACTGGTTTAGTTTTGATCGTACTCCCAGCGCTCGCTCTCCTCCAGCTGCCGCTGCAATATGTTGGTAATGTTGTACAATAATGCGTGTGTATATGCATGTAGGCTATATGTGCTAATTAGAATTAATATCAGTATGTTTAGGGCATAACATGGAGGTTTGGTTCCGGTGTTTAACGAGATCCAGACCTGCAGCTGAAGGAGAGGCTAAAGAAGCCGGAGAAACAAAGAAAAGCACCAATAAAGCAGAGTTTGCTGAGAGCCTTTTACATACTAACCAGTGACAGCATTAGCTTTTAAACACGTCTAGCACAAATACAAAATCTAGAGAATGAAGCATCTGCAGCACTTTATTGTACTTTATTGTAGGAGTCGATTGAAACAAACATCAGCATTTGCTAGATGACTGCAGATTATTAGGACAGATGAGGATGCACCGCCATTAAATATCATTACAAATAGGAATATAAGCTGGAGGAATATAAGCTGGACGCTGTGCAAAGACATTCTCAGCCCTGTTTATTTCCGCTAATAACCGCTATACGCTCATGCTAACTGCACAATAGCTAATGTGAGAAGCTCTGAAAGCGCGCCGCTGAGTAAGGAAGGGGCTTAGCACCTACTGAGAGAGAAATGTGGCCAATCTACCTTCACTAGCACTCATTTAACTAAAGCCTGAATGTGGAAGGGTAGACAATTATAGACAGCGTACCCGATCAATTATGTATAATCTGAAGGTGTAAAACAGGCTGAGTTCAATTAGAGGTCAAGCTCTACGGGTTCAGGCCATTGCTCGAATGATTTAATCAGGGCCGTTTTATGGTGTTTTTAAATAGGAGGTCTTTATAAATGAACACAGTGTAAGTGCAGCGCTAAACCACGGGCCACTTCACTCTGACGGACCGCTAGAGGAGAGATTTTCTGACAAAGAAACAATGTCATCTGAAATGATGAAGTATAAAACTATTTTAACCCGCTCCTTGTGCAATATATTGCAGTTTTAGGGGTGACAAAATTTTATGGTAATGAATTATAGGTCACACTTTATATTAGGTGGCCTTAACTACTATGTACTTTTGAGCATAATGAAATCTTCAATTTAATCTGTTGTAAATCTAGAATGCTTTGGAGCACAGACTTAAGTCTGGTCTCTTTTTAAAGATGTTGGCAGATTATGTTGAAAGTGAAAAAAAATGAAAGTTAAAGAAGTTGGTTACACTTTATTTTGATAGTCCACTTTAGACATTCTACTAACTATAGGTAACTTTGTAACTACATGTCACCTGACTAACATGTGTTCCTGTGGCTCGGCGGTAGAGCTTTGCATTATCAGCGCAAAAGGTCATGGGTTCAATTCCCAGGGAACATGCATAGTGAAGAAAAAAAAAACGTATAGCCTGAATGCACTGTAAGTCAAAGCGTCTGCTAAATGCATAAATGTAAATGTAAACTAACTCTCCGTAGGGTAGGTTTAGGGTTAGTAGAGTAAGTTCTCATAGTCTGTATGTTGTGGACCCATCAAAATAAAGTGTTAGTAGATATTAAGCAGACAGTCTAATACTCTAATGACTGCTAGTTGACATGTAGTTACTGTTAGTAGAAGGTCTAAAGTGGACTATCAAAATAAAGTGTTAGCAAGAAGCTTATTCTTATGAATACAGCACAAGAACCTTAGAATATATGAACAATATATTTTCCAAAACATGTTTTACTCTGCATGAAAACCTAAACAAGTTGTGTTCCAAATTTGAGGTTGATATCTCAAAAAATGAGCTTTCAGTGAGGTTTTGTTTGGCTGCAGTACCAAACGTGTCCACTAGATGAAATTTATTTCCCATTGGTTTCCAATGTGGTCGTTTTTAACCATAAACAGTACAACTATTTTTTCAGGACCATTTAACCTTTCCGAATCATGTCCATGATTTTGTTCCACATAGCAAGTGCCGAAATCTTTCCAGAGTTTTGTACCATTCTGATGAAGTTAAAAATGATTAAAAAAACCAAAACCAATTTTTTCCGGTTTTGACCAGAGGGTTAAAAGTAAAACTGAGTAATTGTGTTGTCATATGAAGTTCAGCTGCCGTATATGGAATCTCCATTGCCTAATTTGGATGAAATATGAGTTTTACTGGTGCATAAGGAGGGCCTGACTCTACATATGAAGTTATTTATGAGAAGGCGGATTGTTTCCACTTTCTGAGGTTGTTTTCTTAAATGCAGCTTAAAAATTGCTGAAATTTGCTTTCATGTCTAAATGTACTGGATTTTGTTCTTGAAAAATAACTGAAATATATTTTGCGACTATCCTGCAGCAGTCCATGGCTGAGCTTCACATGAACGCTGTTTCACAAATACATTTTCCATTAGGAAGGCACTAGGAAAAGCCCATCTTTCCCTGAGAAGCTGATGTGTTTGTTTTGTCTGCGCTGCTGCTTGTATTCCAGTCTTTAAAAATCACACACAACAGAATGAAACAGCTGTAACTCACATGAAATAAGCAAACAGAGAAAACCACACAGAACCACAAACTAGAAAGGCACATTATTTGTAATCAGATGCACGCCGTGAAGCTCAGAGCATGTAGTCAGTTCTTTGGCACCGCTGCGCTGTTGTTCGATAAACGCAGGTCGGTCAGGCTGCTCTGTTCACGTCTTCAGCAGCAGGGTTGAGCAACTAGTTACTAGTAATAATATTACTTTTTGCAGTCACTAGTGTAACTAATTACTAACACGATTTCATTAATAATACTACAGTTAACCATCCATAAAACAGATCGTTACTTAGTTACTTCTGATGTCTCTCAACACCTACTGCTTTGAAGTCCAACAGTCCAATAATTCCAAGATTTATATTCAAAATTTTCATGACTCATGAACACGTGAAGTCACCAGAGCAGCCGGCAAGCTTGGAATATGGAAAAGCTTACATTCAGCGGATGGAAATATTGCCATTACATTGATTTTGTGAGAAGAAAAGATGATCTGAACACTGTTGTGTAAGTCATGGCACTACACGGATCCAGATAAAGTATATTACTATAGTTAAACATCTTTTAGAAAACAGTGTGCTTGTGTGTGGTGTGTGTGTGTGTGTGTGTGTGTGTGTGTGTGTGTGTGTGTGTGTGTGTATGTGTGCATTTTTGTGACAAATGAGGACATAGATGTGTATAATGACAAGGGTATGACAGGTATTACAAGGAGAAGGTGACTTTTCAGGACATTACTCCATGTCCCCACTTTTCAAAACGCTTATAAATCACACAGAAAATATGAAAATATGTATTGAAAATATGAAATAGCAGAAAGTCTCCTGTAAGGGGTAGGTTTAGGTGTAGGGTTGGTGTAGGACAATAGCACATACAGTAAGTACCTATGGATGTCCCCACTTTTCACAAAAACAAACAAACAAACAAATGCGCGTGTGTGTGTGTGTGTGTGTGTGTGTGTGTGTGTGTGTGTGTGTGTGTGTGTGTGTGTGTGTGTGTGTGTGTGTGTGTGTGTGTGTGTGCATGTGTGTGTGTGTGTGTGTGTGTGTGTGTGTGTGTGTGTGTGTGTGTGTGTGCATGTGTGTGTGTGGTCTGATGATTGTGCTGCTTGATAAACAGGAATGTTGAAGATGATTTCTGAGGAAGCATTAGCTTCTCTCTGGGTCCTCATATTGTTCAACTGGTCCCAATAACCACAGAAATCAGTCCTGCATATTTTCTTAAAATGGTATGATGTTTGGTGATGTGCAGGTTTTTGTGGACACGTGCAGCGGCTTCTGATCTTCCTGTAGAACGAGAGGAAAGTTCCTGACTGTGACTCATCTGCGGTCCTTCTGCTTCTGTTTGCGGTTTCACCACTTATTCTGAACATCTGAGCGCTGCAAGCCATGACAGGTTCATCAACGAACAGTTGTTACAGGAACCAGATTGTTTTCACATGCAAGGACAGACACTTTTGAAACACACTCTGTGAAGCAGCACTGTCTTCTCATCGAGTCGTACAGTCAGAAGATCATGTGTCAGTGAAGGATCACAGTGCTCTCGGATGATTGAGTTGACCTGATATTAACATGCATTTGTGTGTGCATGTGGGCGTGTCAGTAGGTGGCCAGTGGGCGTGTCGATGGGCGTGTCTATGCTCTGTCACCACATAATCAGCATCTGCAGCACAGTAATATTACAGTCTATACCTGAAGCTGGTTTCACCGGCCATCCAATCACACAAATCACCTGTCCCAACTGGTTACAAGTGTCGAAGTCTAAATCCCATGTTTTGTCACGCTTTTCCACACAGTATTTACATGTCAGGCGAGCAGATGCTCCTTCACTGTTTGAACGTTCAGTAATCCACCTCACAACACGCACTGTAAAAAAATTCTGTAAAATTTACGTTAAAAAACCGGCAACTGTGGTTGCTGGAATTCTACCGTAAAATATACGGTAGCAACATTTTAAGTTTTACGGTTTTAACTTAAATTTACAGTTAAACACCGTAATTTCATTAACTGATATAATGTTAATATACCGACCTATTGAAGTACTGAAATCTGTTTTGTACCTTTGAGATACACTGATAACCACCAAATGCAGGTGATGAGAGTCACATGATGAGCCAAAGCCCATCACAAGCAGCTTTTAAATAATAACAGATATAGAAGGTGCACAGTGTCATTCACACAAACACTAAACACCATCATGGTGAGACTCATTAAACTGAAATATGCAATAAACATTCAACAACATTAGATGTAGCATACAACCTTAATAAACATAACGGATAAGAAAAAAACTAAGAAGAAACCTATTTTTTTCAAAGAAAAAACATCAAATTCAAACAAAATTTGAAATGCAACGCAGGGAATTCTGGGAACGTCAATTTACGGGTTTTCCCTGTAAATTTTACATTCTTTTTCACTTCCAAAAAAACGGTATTTCACCGTAAAATTGTCTGAAATGTCTATTACAGTTTTTCACCGTATATATTAGGGGAACTTACCATTAACCATTTAACAGGTTTTTACCGTAGGTTTTTCACAGTTTTTTACCGTTAAAATCACAGTCATTTTTTACAGTGATTTACTTTACAGAAGTAATGTGGTCACATTGCACTTCTGATCACAAGTGAACACACCAGTATCATATACAGTTAGGTCCATATATATTTGGACACTGACACAATTTTCATAGTTTCCGCTTTGTATGCCACCAGAACAGAATTAAAAATGAAGTGAAAACTTAAAGCTTTAATTCAAGGGGTTGAACATAAATATAACATAAAAAGCTTAGCATTTTTATACACAGTCCCCCCATTTTCAGGGGCTCAGATGTAATTGGACAAATAAATATAATCATAAGTAAAATGTTAATTTTTAATATTTTGTTGAGAATCCTTTGCAATGACTGTCTTAAGTCTGTAACTCATGGACATCAGCAGAGACTGGGTTTCTTCTTTGTGAAGCTTTGCCAGGTCTTTACTGCAGCGGACTTCAGTTGTTGTTTGTTTGTGGCTCTTTCTGTCTTTAGTTTTGTCTTCAGCGAGTGAAATGCTGCTCGATCGGGTTGAGATCAGTGACTCGGACATTGCAGAATATTCCACTTTTTACCTTCAAAAACTCCTGCGTTGCTTTTGGGTTTTGGGTCATACAATGAAGCACCGCTCAATCAGCTTTGCTGTATTTGTCTGAATCTGAGCAGAGAGTATATCTCTACACACTTCAGAACTGATCCGGCTGCTTCTGTCTCTTCATCACTGAACAGCAGTAACACATGCAGCTCATGATCACTGCTCCGTGATTCACAGATGATGCTGTGCTTTGATCATCAGCTGCTCCAAGCCTTCTCCAGACGTCTTTCTTCCCGTCATTCTGGTACAGCTTCATCTTAATGTCAGTCATCCAAAGAATGCTTTTCCAGAAGTGCTCTGACTTTTTTAGATATTTTTGGCAAAGTCTACTCTGGGCTTGTTTGCAGCTTGTGGTGAAGCCTCTGTATTTGCTCTGGTGAAGTCTTCTCTTGATTGTAGACGTGTCTGTCTCCTGGAGGGTGTTCTTCTCTTGGCTGGATGTTGTGAAGGGTTTTTCTTCACCATGGAGAGGATTCTCCGATCATCATCACTGTTGTCCTCCGTGGCCGTCCAGGTCTTTTTATGTTTCTGAGTTCATCAGTGCGCTCTTGTTTTCTCAGAATATCCCAACTGTTGATTTGGCTCCTAATCATTCCTGCTCTCTCTCTCTCTCTCTGATGGATCTGTTTTGTTTCTGAAGCCTAACAATGCTCTGTTTCTCTTGTATGGAGAGATCCTTTGAGCGCATGATGTGGTTCACAGCAACAGCTTCCAAATACAAATGACACACTTAGAATCAACTCCAGACCTTTTATCTGCTTAACTGATGTAGAAATAACGAATGAAACAGCTTTTGAGTCAACTGTCCAATTACTTATGGTCCCTTGAAAAAGGGGGGAGGTACATATTAAAGAGCTGTAATTCATTCACCTTTCCTCTAATTGTGATGAGAATACCCTCAAATTAAAGCTCGGAGTCTGCACTTTAACCCATATTCATTATATAACTGTAACTTGAATATGTTTTGGTCAACAGCTAAAATAATAAAAATTGTGCCTGTGTCCAAATATATATGGACCTAACTGTATATAAGTATATCCAGCTTCATCTCCAAAGGTACAGTAGGCTACACTCATGTAAAGCCAGAGTATACAGCAAACCTCCACTGCTTGATTGCTCATGTCTGTTTTGTGTTGTTTTGGACTCTTACGTCGAAGTTCGGCTTGTTTGGTTTCCTGTTCTAGTTTTATAGTGGTTTCCCTTGTTAGTCCCTCATTGTTCACACCTGTGTCTTGTTAACCTAGTTACCCTTGTGTATTGAAGTCCTGCTTTCCCCGTGTTCCCTTCTGAGTTGTTTAATGTGTTTCTGTTTTCCTTCAGTTTTGTTTTCTATCATTAAAAGCTGCACTCGGATCTGATCCTCCTCCTTCTTCCTCGTCACAAAATGAACTCTATTATTGTCACAAAATGAACTCTATTATAGTGACACAAATGTGACTGCAAGGCTTGAAGATATTATAAACTTAAACACCATGATTTTCTGTAAAGCTTGTTTGAAATTATGTATATTGTGAAAAGTGCAACAAATTGACTTGACAATTGCTTAAATTATAACAATACAGTGTCTGTAACGACTGACCTGAGTAAAGCATATTAAAGCATGCTTATGCAAAACTGATATACAGTTCACAAGCGTTATACAGGCACACCAGACTTTATCTCAGCAGTCCGGTCTTCTGTCTGCTACCGTTATCTTCTCACAAACACACGGGAGCCTCAGCCTCAGATCATACATGTCTCCATCTCATGAAGATCCACAGATCATTACTCCTGCACAGCGGGGTCAGCGGAGGCCCGATCTGATCTCTGGATTAGCCTCCTTAAACACCATCCGTCTTATTCACTCCTCCTGGAAAACCACTGGGAACTTGAGTGGAAAACAGCTCACTTTCCAGCCTCGGTTTAGTGTAGCGCAGGCATTTTCATTTGCTTCTTTGTTTTGCATCAATTTATAGCATGGAAGCATGCGTTAGACAGCTATATGAGACTGTCTGTTATAGTAAGGAGAAAAGTGATCAGGCCTACATCAGGCCGTCCCTTCAAAACAGATCTGAACGGAAACAGAACTGGACGTCAAAAAGAAAGAAACAAGCCATAAAGCCAAAGATTGAATATTGTGTACTTCATCACAAGTGCTGCATGAATCTTGCTGACAGGAGCGTGGCAAACAACCCCTTAAAAACTAGTCAGCTTGTGAAGCTGAGAAAACCTGAAGCCAAAAAACTTTTGTCTTATTCGTGTGTAAAATGTGTACAGCATTGTATGTAGCACTGTTTACAATGCAGATGTTGTATGTATTGCTCAAAAAATTAAGGGAACACTTCTGGATCTCGATGAGTGAAATGTTCAAGTTGAAAATCTTTACTTTATGTACATTGTGTAATTTGTTGAGAATAAAAGGTAACACTTTAGAATACTGTTCCATCATTAATGAATAACTACATAAGAACACATGAGTAATGCAATATTAGCACTCTAGTATCTAACAAGAAACGGTAACACTTTATTTTGATGGTCCCTTTTGAACATTCTGTTGAGACTAAGTAATGTTGCAATTACATGTCAACAAACTCTCATAAGAGTATTAGTAGACTGTCTGCTTCATATCTACTAACTCCTTATTGTGTTGGTCTCCCAACAGATATTCTACTGACTATAAGTAACTTTGCAAGAACGTGTCAACTTAATCTAACCCTAACCCTACCAGTCAACTAATACACTACTAACACTCTAATGAGAGTCAGGAGAAATGTAGGTGCAACATTACTTATAGTCAATAGAATGTGTTAAAGGGACCATCAAAATAAAGTGAAACCCTACTATTTTTTTCATACCTCCCCAAGAACTACTAAGGAATACTGTATACAGGTTCATAATTAAGATGAATAATGCATAAGGTGTAATTAATTCTAAGTGAATGTCACGGTTGTATCGAGGAAGGCATTTGCAGACAATGATACATTCAACAAGTAGTTTAATAATATCCTGGAAGAAGGTAATCCACATAGATGAGGGGAAGACACACACCAATACAAACGTAATACCAGACAATGACAGCACAACACAGTGAGTTTAAATGAGGCAGGGAGGTCATGGGAATCAAGTAATGAGGAGACAACGAGAACAGGAATAGGAACATAACCAAATATGGGCACATGAGGGCGAAAACACAACAAACAGTCCTGGGGTGTGACAGTGAAGGTCATGGTAACCCACTGGTAATGGAGCAGTATTCTAAAGTAAAGATAATGATAACTCTCTAGTAATGACTGAAATCATTATAAACGAAGGTTAAATGTATTTGGGGTAAATCAGAGGATTTTATTTATGTTCTATCAGTCTGTTTTGAGAGTTTGATAAGATATGGTATTACAGCATGGTGTGGAAATCTAACTGTTCAATCAAAATCGAAACTTGCTCGACTTATACAAACTGCTTTAAAAATTGTAGGTTGGGAAGCAAAACGACCTATTCAGGAGATGTATGAGGTATCTGTTTTAAGACAAGCTAAGAAAATTGTTGCCGATGACATACATATTTTATATGAGAATTTTAACGTTACCCTCAGGAAGATGATTGGGCATTTTGATATGTAAATCAAATTGCTACAAAAATTCTTTTTTGCCAACTGCGGTGAAATAATGTAATAGAAAACTGCAAAGATGAGGTGGTTGTTTGGTACACTGTAGCATTTTAATATATTTGTTTATGCAAAAATGATTGATTGTTTGTACTGGGTTATGTGAGTTGTATTGTGTACTGACCATGGAGTCCAAGATGCATTTCCCAGAAATGGGACCATAAAGTATATTCTATTCTATTCTATTCTATTCTATTCTATTCTATTCTATTCTATTCTATTCTATTCTATTCTATTCTATTCTATTCTATCTCCTCCATGTTCTTGAGACTGTGCATGGAGACACACCAAACCACCTTGCGACGCCACAGTTCGAACACAAACACAGTGTCCTGTTTCCTTCCTTTTACTGGTTTTAGTTAACAATAATAATCCTGGCCTGAGGTGGGAAAGCATGATTTCTCCAGAAGATTTCAAAAGGTTAAAGGGATAGTTCAGCCAAAAATGAAAATTTGATGTTTATCTGCTTAGCCCCAGGACATCCAAGATGTAGGTGACTTTGTTTCTTCAGTAACAATGAAGAAACAGTAACAACAAAGACAAACGAAGATTTTTAACTCAAACCGTAGCAGTCTGTCAGTCATATAATGGCAGTCAATGGGACTCACGGCTTTGAGAGACATAAAAAACATACACAGACAAAACCGAATTAAACCCTGCGGCTCGTGATGATACACTGAGGTCTAAAGACACGAAACAATCGGTCTGTGCAAGAAACTGAACAGTATTTATATCGGTTTTTACCTCTGATCCACCGTCCGGTCCAACTGTCCTGAGTGCGTTCACAACAACCGGCGCGTGACGAGTCAATGCGCTCTGGCATAGTAGTATAAATACTGTTCAGTTTCTTGCACAGACCGATTGTTTTGTGTCTTTAGACCTCAATGTATCATCAATGTATTGGTTTTGTCGGTGTATGTTTTTTTTTTGCTCTCAAAGCCGTGAGTCCCATTGACTGCCATTATATGACTGACAGACTGCAACGGTTTGAGTTAAAAAGCTTCATCTGTGTTCTACTGAAGAAACAAAGTCACCTAATCTTGGATGCCCTGGGGGTAAGCAGATAAACATCACATTTTCATTTTTGGGTGAACTGTCCCTTTAACTGAAGCTGAACGCAGTAGAAACTGTAGATTTTCACAGCTCAGGCTAAATGTACCTGTAAGAACCATAGAATAACTACTTCATTCTGATCTTCTGGCATGAATGCAGTCTTGTGAGAATGACCCAGATATTGAAGAGTTTTGTTTAAGATGATGATTAGCAGTAAAGAAGTAAACTAGACATCCACAAACATAATTATAAGCATTATTTTCAATGTTATGTCTGTGAAATAAATGGAGCTTGTTTTTTTGTTTTTTGTTTTTGTAGACGAACAGGAATTCTGAGTCTACATACTTTCCAAGGTCTGCAGATTTCTTCTTTCAGTATTCAACCTGTCAAAAGGGCATATGGTAGTTTTTCTCTCTCTGTAATTTGTAGCCATTTAAAGTGAAATTAAGCAAAGAACACTGGCAAAAGATTAATTTTTTAAATGGTTGTGACTTACAATACTCGCTGACAGCAGCTCGCTCTAAAGCGGCCATGCCTCATTGCCTGTCAAATGTCTTCCATATTAATTCAGAGTTGTCAGTATAGTAAACAAATTACAGACATATCCTCCCAGGACGGTAGTCATACAAGCAAACGCACACCAGGATAATTAAGAAGCCCATCAGACAGCCTGACTCAACATGTGCATTTCAGGACTGCAAAAACATGACATTCATCACACTTTGTTAAAGCTGAAGTTTCAGGCTGATGACATTTGCAAAGATGGAGGATGTTGTTTTTTGTGTGTTAGGTTAAGGCGTGGACTTTGAAACTTCATGGTCTAGTGGCAGCAGTATTGAAGTTCCTGAGATGTCAACTGCATTTATAAGAAAGCTGCTGAATGAGCTTTGTGTGTTTGATTTCATTTCATTCTAAATATTAAAAATATTCAGAAAGATATTCTCGAACAAACAGAGCAATGTTTTGATAGCAAAGCAGTGTTAACACATTTTTTAAATGATCAACCTATGGATTACTTCCATAAAGGACTATGCAATGTATTTGAATGTCCACCTGAGATAGTATGTTATCTTAAGAAGCCTACTAAAGAATCATTTTTAGGATATTAAGTACAAAATTAGTGCATGAAAATAAAGCACTTTGGAAGTGTACTTTTTTTAACCTGGGAAGTTAATGAAATGAGCAATAAGAACAACGTCCCGCATGAGAAGTTCATCTTCCTCACTGTACCTGTGTAAAAGTAAGATATTATTGGTGTTTCTTTGACAAGCGAGTTTGGCCGTTCATCAGAGCTGGATGTGCTGGTCGGTTGGAGGTGTCGATTGATGAAAGATTCGTTTCAAGAAATACCTCAGCAGTCTATTGAGTGGCTTATGTTGGCTGAGCGCCATGTATGAGCTTGCCCACCCATTCAACAAACGACGTTCCCCTTTCATTTACTCTCTCTTGGTAGCAAAACCTCCCACTGACAAATGTGTGTTTTATGTCTGAGAGTAAATAAATGTGATTGCGTCTGTATATGCGTGCCTCTGTATCTTTCTGTTTGTCCTGTCCATTCACCAGCCGCACTCGACTGTAAACGCAGAGAAGAAACCTGCAGGATATTGTTGCCATGTAACAATTTGTTTTTTTTTGTTTTTTGCCTTATGTGTATTGTAAGGTTTGCCTGGTGGCCCTTCTGCCACGTGAGAGACGGAGGCTTGTATTGCATGACATTCTGCAGGTTGCTTCTCGTTAGCATGTTTTACCTGGTACACATAATGAGTCGTTAAAACATGCACAGACCACCAGAGAAAACCGTTCTGTTCTGCAACCATCTCATTTACAAAGTCTATTAGAATAGAAGAGCATAACAGAAGCCGTACATGAATTTGAGAGCACTATAGACTTGAGTCACGAGAGTCCTCTAGAGAAGCTCGTATCTTTGGATTTAACGGTTTATGCAAAGCATAATCTCACCATTGTATTGAGAACCGTTTGAAATGGAGCTCATCAAACAAGGCTTGCCGACAACCCGCAGCCATCTTATCTGGAGACTGATGTGCATGTTAATCTGTGTGAGTTACATGAGAGATACTCAGAAAACCAAAGGCTAAGAGCTGAATCTGGAGCAGTGAGGGAGGTGAGTTTGCGTTAGCGCCAACCAGAGCTGAGTTACATGTAACCTGAATGACGTAATCAGATTCCAAATATTAAGTACTTAATTAAATTACATTTTAAAATACTCATAATCAGACTACAGTTACTTTTTTATGGATCACATATTATCCACACAATAGCAATAAATTTATTGATTTTTTTAATCGACCGATATATTTGCCGATATTTGACATTTCAAAATTATCAGCATGAGCTAACAATTTTTTCTGTTTGGCCGATATTTGGCTTTTTGTAATTATCATCTTCTGTGTTTGGGTGATATTCGGCAATTTTTTAAACGATCAGCATCGACTACTCATTTGTTTCTATTTGTGCTATTTTCTGCATTTTTATTATCATTATCGGTTAGTTTTTCTGTTTGGGCAATACTTGCGATTTTTTACTTATCGCCGTCTGTTAATTTTTTTTAATTTTTGTTATCGGCCCTTTTTTCTCTGTTTGGCCAATATTTGGCATTTTTAAATTATTGTTATCGGTTCTTTTTTTTCTGTTTGGCCAATATTTGGCATTTTTTAATTATTGGCATTGACTAACAGTTTTTTTCTTTTTGTCTGTTGTTTGGCATTTTGTAGTTACTGCCATCGACTAACAATTTTTTTTACTGATATTTGGCATTTTTGAATTATTGGCATGGGCCAGTCATTTTTTTGGGTTTGCCGGATATATGTCAGAAGCAGGGCTTTATTTTGACAACACTGAGAACACCAGCACCTACCACACAATGCTCCCATATCCGTCTCAGTTTAACAGTTCAGTTTAACAATAAATCAAATTGATTTTATTATTGATTTATTGAATTTTTCATCTTTTAAATTTTCCTTTCTAAAATAGCCTGCTGCTTATACACACTCAGAAAGTCTCCAGTTTTGTGGACGTTCACTCAGAGATCAGTCGTTAGTCAGCATTTGAGCACTGGATTTACACAAATCATTACAGCTTTAAGAAGCGTTTCAACATTGCATCAATTACTGATGAACACATTAATTTTTATTTGATCACTCTGTAGGTTATTTAACCATGTATTACTATGTCTTTTGAAGGATTTTGTCTTTCAAACACATTAAAATGCACAAATTCACAAACCTTCTTTCATCTGATTCTCACTTAAATCACACCTGGTATTTTAAAATAAGTATTTTAATAATTAAGTATTGCATGTTCATGGTTCTCTAACACTGGTTATGGTCACATGACACGCAGGTAAACAAATAAAACGTTTTTGATTTTGATTGATTTTAAAATGATTTATTTTAATTTAACATTTTCATGATGATTAGCTTTTTATTAAACTCACAAGCCCCCTGCAGTTCCTTCACAAACTCCAGTTTGGGAAACCTTGATGTAAAATAATGTCTAATGCAAATGTATTTACATTTAGTCATTTAGCAGATGCTTTTATCCAAAGCAACTTACAAATGAGGACAATAGAAGCAATAAAAATCAACAAAAGAGCACTTTATGTTGTTGATAACAACAAAAGGATTATATTTCCACACTCTTTGCATTTTTATGTCAATATGGTACAAGATTATTAAGTCAAAAGTAATCAAAGTAACCTAAAAGTAATCTGATTATATTACTTGCAATGTGTAATGTAATGGATTACATTACTAACTACAATTTTTGTCAACAAATTACAATTTGTAAGTACTCTGCCCTGCTCTGTTGCCAACAGAACTCTGAATTGCCACGGCTGAACCCAATTTACACCAAACAACACACTCTCGGTCTGCTTTGTGTGAATACAAGCGAATGTCAGAAAGACTCGGACTGCGACCTAATGTGGTTCCAAGGCGAGCAAAGCATGTAAAACACAACGGCGTTTCACAAATGAGAATAACAGACGTGTGCAAGCTTACGGCAGGAGGAGATACAGGTAAAGAGAGCGGGACGGTGGGATTTACGCCGGCGTAAGCCTTCAGAAGCAGCTTGTTAGGACGGCGGCCCCCATTACAGATCCGCGGCTCATTGTTCCCCGCGCATCCACACCTTCGCTCGCAAATTAGATGGAAAGACTGGAGCTGCACCTCTCATGTATATTTATCCCAAATCCCTGCGGGGACAGTCAGGCATGGCCCCACTCCGGCTAACAAACGCAATTTGATATAACATTTGACTTGTTTTTTCCCCCTTTTATTGCTGTCAGTCAAACACCGAACACACATCCAGACCCCTGAAAGGCAAGTCTGAAATGAAAATGTCAAACGTGACTTTCTTTGATGGTGTTTAGCATGATCTTGGATGTAAATCCTGACGGGATATGTGGAATAAAAATGTTGCATTTGTACAGGTGCCACAGATATCTAAACACTCTTTGCCGTTTGACATAATCACGCATGCATGACTATATAAGCTGCGACATCTTGACGTTCTTAAGCAGATAGAAAAAACACAGTTTATCTCTCATATGTTCAATTTGGCAACTCAGCTCATAATTTACTTAAAGTGCAAACTGAGGGATTATGGGATCTAGCTGAGCGCAGACGCTACGGGAGGTCTTTCACAAAGCTAGGTGCGGTCGCAGAGAAAGAGTGCAGTGTTTTCTTTTCCACGTCTTAAAAGTACATTCATCAGGCATTTACTGTAAGCCAGCTCACTTTTCAAGTTCATTCACCTCCGCTGATGAAAAGTCTTCATGTGACCTGATTAAAACAGCGTGTAGCGCAAGAATGAATGCATCATGCTGCATGTGGGAAACATTCGGTTGCATGCAGCAGATCCGCATGGAAACAGCCTTCGTTATAAATACAATCACCTTAATTTACGTTTCTCATTATCCCAAAAGCCTTCTGATCCAAAGGCTTCTGCTTAAACCCCATTTGGACCCCACTGAGGTTTTCCAAAAAAAATCTTTACTTAACACTTAACACTTTACTTAAAGCCTTTATGTATGATGCATAATAAATGTAGTTTTAATGCATTGTAATGCACCTTATAATGCACAATTAATACACTATAACACTTAACAATTAATTGTTACACTATACATATTACAAGATATAATGCATAACAACACACATTATGAATAATTATAATGCATTATGGCCTTTAATAACCCTTTATAATGCATTATGTATCAAGGCTTTAAGTTAAGTGTTACCAAATCTTCTTTTGTGTTCAAAACTACTCCTCTAAACGTAGTTTAAAGTGAACATGTGCACTCTTTTTTCACAGAGATGCCATAGAAGGACAATTTATGGTTTCTCACAGAACCTTTCAGTAAAACGACAATTTTTCTTAGAACATTTAAAAAATCTGAAGAACAGTTTCACACCATTAAGAACCTTTTTGTGCGTTTGTTAAGGGTTCTTCTGGAACTATCAATGCCAATAAAGTACCTTTGTTTTTAAGAGTGTAGATATAAATTATGCCTAATTTTTTACAAAACTAGAATGACCTATTTGTATCATTTTAATAGATGAGTTTGAGCAGATACATATAGGTTACACTTTATTCTGATAGTCCGCTTTAGGCATTCTACTAACGAACTTTGCAACTACATGTCCACTAACTCTCATTAGAGTATTAGTAGACTGTTAGGGTTAGGGTTGGTGGAATAAGCTGATATGTGCTTGCAAAGTACACTCTTAAAATAAAGGCGCTTCACAATGCTAAAAAAGAAACGTTTTTGTCTAAATAGTTCAATAAGGAACCTTTCTGTCTCACAAAAGGTTCTTTGTAGTGAAAGAAGGTTCTTCAGATTATAAAAAGGTAAGAAAGAGATGGTTCTTTACTGAACGGTTCTTTGTGGAACCAGAAATGGACTATTGAAACAGTGTTACCGATACATGTGAACTCCTTTGATACGGTTCAAAAGCATCCCAGGATGCATCTCATAACGCTGTCTGAGTGAAATGTCACTGGAGGAAAGGCGCTGGAGTGCGAGGCTGGATAATGGGCCGAGTCTGTAATGTGAAAGGGAAGGAGCCACCGGAGAGGGGAGATTATCCGCCTGTCAGACTGATGAAGGGCAGATGTCTCGGCCTGACTGACAGCTCAGCTGGTCTTCAGGTTTTACCTGTCTTGAAGCCAGATTCGCTCGAGGCCTGCCTTTGTTTTGACTGCGCTCCGGAGAGCCATTTCCGAGGCGCTGCATTGATCGGCGGGAGAGCCGAGCCTCATACGAGTGCCAAGCGCCTCTCTTTACGCTCTCCGCCAACATGTCTGCGCCAGGTGTGTCTACATGCCCCTACAAAGTGTTTGCTTGTCATAGCGGTGAACAATGAGTGACCGCAGTGGGCGTTCCATCAGTCTGAGAAAACAGGAACCGAGACGGAAGGGAGAGTCTCTTCTCAGCAATCCAAAAAGAGTCATTTCAAAGGCTAAAGCTCTTTTCTCAAGTCTGTCCACGTTTAATTATTCTGAACGAGAACCTGACTCACTGAGACAGAGACGTCTCCTGATTGATGCACACATTAGTGCGGTCAGATCAGATCAGATCGGCCTCAGATATAGAGGTTACCTGATCAGCACTGTCGGGGAAAGCTACTTTTAAAAGTAATGCATTTCAATATTGCGTTACTCCCTAAAAAAGTAACGAATTATGTTACTTAGTTACTTTTTATGGAAAGTAATGCGTTGTTACTTTTTAAATCTGGCCAGGGCTTGCTTGCTTTGTTTTTAATATAAAAAAGTTATATTTTTGGCAAACGTAAAAGCCCCTTAACACCAAAAAGTGAAGTGAATAAGCTTCAGTTTCAAGGAAAAGACTGCAGCTTTGCATCATATTCTGAGTTGCATTTCACAGTTTTTATTCATTTTGAGGAATACTGAATCTGTTTTTTTTGTACAAGTGAGATGAATTAAAGTGTTCACATTTATTCAAAAACTACAATAACATCTTACTCCTGATTTCTCTCAACATGCGGACAGGAGAGCTGTCAATCAATAAATGGGGAAAAAAAGTAACTGGAGTTACATATTTGAAAAAGTAACTTAGATATTTTCTTGTAAATTGAAAAGTAATGCATTACTTTACTAGTTACTTGAAAAAGTAATCTGATTATGTAACTTGCGTTACTTGTAATGCATTACCCCCAACGCTGACGATCAATACTGAAATAACTGACTGCATGTGGATTATGGAACAAAATCAGTATCTGAAGAGCAGTATCTAAGAGTGGGACGATATATAGGAGAGATTTTAAGCATTTCATTCAGTGTTTTGACGCTGAGGTCATTACATTTCATTTCGTTTAACTGAGGTGAAGCTCTGAATGCATCATATCAAGGATTTCAGTCGAACAGAGCCGTGTATCCATATGCAGCAAAAACACATCTGCTATCTGCCATTTCTGATAAGCTGAACTATGAGTTTGTCCTTTTTAACAAATACAGCTGTATTCTAGAATGTCTTCACTCATCAAAACATGAGCTATAATGATATATTGTTTGATTTTCAAAACTGTTACATGTGCTATTAATATTAAAGCTGTTTTGAATGTGCTTTAATTATACCAATAGATGTGAACTACTTTTTTTATCATACAAAAGCACAGAGCAAGTGAATATGAGCTTTGTATAAATTCCCAACACATGGACGTTCACATCTGTGGTTTAATGCAAACAAGGTTCTTATACACGGAGGAATCAGACTTCCATCAGTCTTTGTTTTATGATTTCATACGTGAATAAAACTGATGTCCACATTTCCCACAAACACAAAAGCAGCTTATTTGTCCGCTGCCGTTTTGGATTATTTTGTTCATTATACAGTTTCTTTACATTTGCAGAAGCTTAAAAGGACAACAGTGCCGTTTACTCGAGCCAGCCGTTTTCTTATTCTGTTGATAATGTAGGAGTCTCTTTGCCCGTCAGATTGGATGTGTCAGCTCGAGGGCCGGCGCTCCTGAAAGAGGCTTTAGTTTTCTGTCACACCCTCCATTAGGAGTAAGTGAACTAGCACTAAACGGTTTGGGATGTCATTGTTGCAGCTAAAGGCAAAAGGGCAAACAAGCCCATCTAATCACTCCTGAACAATACAAAGGTGTGTTCAGCCTTCATTTAGTCAATGAAAATATATGCTTGTCCATCAGCACCGCAGCATACATCCATATATTAAATATCGGCATAAACATGCAGTGGCCCCAAAGGTTTCATGACGGCACAAGAACAAGTCTAAAGCAAAACTTTTGACATGACTACTGTGTGGTTAGTTAGCGTAGTTCTCTACGCCTGTGTGAAAGTGAGCAGAACTGACTTCATACATGCATGAAAAAAATCACCAAAACCCCAGGAGAAAAGATGAAGAAAATGCACGTTAGTGAAGAGAAAGTTCCAGCAGCAAAAAAATCAAAATACTGAGAAAATCACCTTTAAAGTTGTTCAAATGAAGTTCTTAGCAATGCATATTACTAATCAAAAATGAAGTTTTGCGGTAGAAATATCTTCATGGAACATGATCTTTACTTAATATCCTAATGATTTTTGGTATTAAAGAAAAATGTATACAATGGCTATTGCTACAAATATACCTGTGCTGCTTATGACTGCTTTTGTGCTGCAGGGTCACATATAAGCAATATTTGTGTAATTCTTTTAAAGGATAACGTCTGCTGAATGTAAAAAGTTTGAACTGCATGTTAATCTGGTTAACGCAGGTAAACTAATCGATTGCATTGTCTGCTTCATATCTCACTGATGGTGCTTGAGTTTCATGACAAATGGGCTTTTAAATTCTTCTCAGGAATGTCAGCACATGATTTATATCTGAGAGCCGGATCAGGGCACGGACGATTCATCTTGTAACCGAGAGTTGTGTACAAACTTTACTAAAAATGCTGTAATCATTACAATATTAGACGTCTGGGTGTTACACGTGTCAGCAGAGCAGCAGACAGTGACAGACGGACATCTGTAGAATGAAGCAAACAAAAGACTTCTCTTTCAAACTCTGAACCAATTCAGGTGTGATTCTGTAAATGTCATCGGACATTCCGATCATGTCCTCAGACCCTCAACAAAGACGAGTGAACGGTGACAGGATATGTTTAACATACGAAATCATATGCCACACACCGCTGCGCAACAACTCATTTGACTAAAAATACACCTTGAGACTCCTGGAAAGCCGTAACGTAAGCTCGTTTCTTTTTCACAGCCCTGCCAATTTATTCGGCGTGTCTGTCAGCGGTGTCATCCATCTGTAACACGAAGACAATAATGAAGCTGTCTTCCACTTCGCAGCTGTTTGGCCCTGTCAAGAAGAGATCACTTCTTTGCATGCGATTCGAATGCACCTTGGGTGAGCCTGCAGGATTTCATATTAAACAGGTCGCTGTGAGAATCAGCTGTGGCACTGGTGGAAAAAAATGAATTATTCTGCAAGTGCATCTGAACAAAAATGACATCTGCATACGACAATGCAATTAGCTTCTCCCATCCTGCACACCGATGGCAAGAGTAACACGAGAAGCGTATCCAAACAATGCACAGACTGCATGAAAAGATACACCGGCAACACTTTTAACAACACACACTTGATATTCCTGGTTTTTATGTCACTTCATTTAAAGTTGCAAATATATATGTGACCTTGGCGCACAAAAGCAGTCATAAGCAGCACAGCTATATTTGTAGCAATAGCCAACAATACATTGTATGGATCAAAATTATCCATTTTTCTTTTATGCATTAGGTTATTAAGTAAAGTTCATGTTCCATGAAGATATTTTGAACATTTCCTACCGTAAATATATCAAAACTTAATTTTTGATTAGTAATATGCATTGCTAAGAACTTCATTTAAACTATTTTAAAGGTGATTTTCTCAATATATATATATATATATCTCAATTTCAAAAAATGGACCCTTATGACTGGTATTGTGGTCCAGGGTCACATATATATTAGAATGATTTCTGAAGATCATGTGACACTGAAGACTGGAGTAATGATGCTAAAATAAATTACAGTTTAAGAGATATTCACATGGAAAACAAAAATTTTAATTGTAATAATATTTCACTTTGTTTACAGTATTTTGATTAAATAAATTCAGATTTGTTGAGCAGAAAATTGTGGCTGCCTGCATATATATATATATACTATATTATTTATGGCTGTTTTCACTCATGCAAAAACATCCTTTGCAATTCTGATGCCTAGATCAAAAGAAGAAAAAAAACAAAAAAACAGAAAATGTACCAAGAGACGATCTGATCCAAATCCAACTGTCTTGAAATATATGCTACTGTCCACCAAAGTACTTAGACCAGATGCTGATAATGCAGAAGTTCAAATATGCTGGAACAGATAAGAAGCTCAAACGGCATGCGTACATGTGAAGGATGCACTGAACAGCAGGGAATGAGACTGAAACACATCACGGTTCCTAAAAGAGCAGGATCTGAGTTGAGATAAGCCACGCTGTAAGTACAGATGCACTGATTTATTGAAAACACAGACAGGAGGCATGGACGTTTGTATGGATGAGGAATACCGCTGCCCCAGACACAACCAAGCAGGACATAAACACCAGCTGTGTTTACGTGACCTCTGGACAGAGGCGCAGAACCTCATCTAACGGCCGTCCTTCATCGTGATTAACACATGCACTACGCTACTTCACGCGAGCACCATTAAAAACGGCTCCGAACTCAAGATGTATGGATTGAAGGTATTAGTCTGATGTCATTTCGGAAACCATCCTCTGATTAATAATCTGTTAATGGATCCAATGAATGCAGGTCAATGACACTTAAGACATGTCTGTGATTATGAAAAAGACTCTTTTTGAAATCTAATTTAAAATGCATGTGCCATATTTTTTAGACATTGTTGAATTTCTGTTGGTTTCATGCATTTTGACTAATTTGTATGTTGTATCAAATTAATAACTCATAGTGACTGGTTGCAAAAATGTCAAGTGGTGCAACCATCAAGAAAGAAGTATTGGCATGTTTTCCTTAGACCATGACATATGAGTGAACACATCTAATCACTAAATGCACTTTTTCCCTAAAACTCTATACTCCTAAATGCATTTTCAAAATGACTTTTTTCCTGACATTCTTGGGATTTTACCACTTGACAACCTGAACTAACCTTGTTACTTTATAACAATGATCTGATATTTATAAGAGACAATCATGAGTGTCTATTATTCTCTTTTATTGTTTTATTCTCATATGACTAACTTAATTGGCTTCATGCATGCTGGGTACATGACACTTTGATTTGGCAGATATTTTTTTTACCGCCAAAATATCAATGATGTTTTAACACATTAAGAATTTAAAACTACATTATGTAACTTTTTTCAAAATTTACTAACTTTAAATTTAAGTAGCTACATCACAAAAGCATCTTTAAAGACTGTTCTGCCTTACCCTAAATCACAATGATTTCATATCCGTAAATAAAGGAAGGAAGATAAGGCTACTACTGTGTGCAGTGGAAGTAGCTTGAAGCCACAAGTATTGAACCTCCGACTTAAAAAAAGTTTACAAGCAAAAATGGAAAGCGTCACTTCCCGTAATAACACATGAATCAACATACTCTGCAGCTGTGAGCCGACTAGGTTCACAAAACAACATATTTGTAGGTAACAATACCAATTTCCAAACCAATTACTACTTTAGTATATTTTCCTACAAATAGTTGTTCCAAGTTATAGCTTCCACAATCCTTATCTGATTTAGCAATCATTATGTCTAATGTGCGTTGCCAAACTTTAAAGCAATCGATCTAAACAAGTCAAAACAGCAGTGACATATAAGCTCTTACCTGCTCTTACAACATAATTTCAGATATCCATCTTCCGTAATTGGGGAGTTTTATGTTATTAGTGACATTTGCATGGTATCATGATTCATGATCATCTGTAACCATGATCGCCTCGAAACATCAGATTCATCCGCGCAGAACAGCGGAGCTGAAGCACGACTCACGAGATCACCAAAACAATGTTCCTCCGCAAGTTATCAAAATGTTACATAGTGCAGCGTTAAATAAAGTTTACCCCCCCCCCCCCCCCCCATTATGGTGGCCAAAAGAACCCCACCCGCTGCAACTTCAGAAAACACATGCAAATAGAAAAAGCACCAGCAAATCAAGAAAACATCTTCATCAATTTGACAGCAGATGGTGCAAATACTCACAACACAACCAAATAAAAAATTTTTATTTGCAGTGCGTTTCTTTATTTGGTTGTGTTGTGAGCATTTGCAGCGCGCGTGTTGTCAAATTGATGAAGTTGTTTTCTTAATTTGCAGGTGTTTTTTCTATTTGCAGCACGTTGAGCTCTCTCGGCCACCGTACCCCAACCCCAAAAGCTTTTTTAATTAGCTTTTTTTTTTCTTTGGACGTTTAAACCACTTAGATATGTTTTCCTTTAAGCCCCACAAATAATATCAAAATAAATGTTAATTAAAAAAATTATTATCTGTATTAATGGCAATATTAATGCACTTTTAAATAAAATGGCTGTCAAATGATTAATCGCGATTAATCGCATTCAACATAAAAGTTTTTGTTTACATAATACATGTGTGTGTACTGTTTATATTTATTATATATATATATATATATATATATATACACACACACACATGCATGTACATATTTATATATATTTACATATTAAATATATTTATAAATAATATAAATTATAAGAATATACATATATGCATGTAAATACAAGTAAATATTTTCAAAATATATACATGCACGTGTGTGTATTTATATATGCATAATAAATATACACTGTACGCACACATATATTGTGTAACAAAAACTTTTATTTTGGAAATGATTAATCGTTTGACAGCAATAGTATATATATATATATAGTAAGCAAATCCTGACAGCATGAAATAAATAATGGTGTCAGTTCAGCTCTGTTTTGCCACACACACACACACACACACACACACACACACACACACAGTCAAGGGAGGTGGTACTATTGCTGCTCTGGGTCATGCGTTTCAGAGGACAGAACGTAGAGCGTAAAGTTGTGCAGTAGAGGCTGTAATCCCTCAGCGCTGACCCCATCACCATCAGCCCACTGCCGTCTGCACTGATCAAAGCCTGTCCGCTCACTCCACCAGCTACTTTGGGCCTGAAATATGGCCCATTGGTTTTAGTTGGCCGCGGCCCCTTCTGCTGAACCAAACAATGTGGAACCAAACGCAGCTGCTCGTGCTTCGGTTATTGACAACGGAGGAAGTAGAGAGACAGAGGAGATGAGACGGGCCAAGACATGACAGACCTTAATTAACAGCAAAGAAAGAGCGTAGAAGAAAAGCATAGACACATTTAGTAAAGAGAGAGGATAAATTAGCAGGAACTATTAAAAGCTCAAATGTTGACAGATACTATAACTATAAGCTCATGATAAAACATACTAAGAATATTTATCATTTCAAATATTCTCAATGAGAGCAGCACTGAGGAAATGTAGCTTTGACACTGAACTCAGACTGATAGAGATAATTCACTCCATATAACTCTATCCTCACATTCATGATGTTTAAAACCTGTTTGGAAAACAAAAAGAGATTCATAGCATCTCTTGTCCATAAGTTGACTTTCAAACATCTCTGCTGATAATGCAGTATGAACGCTCATCGGTTTGTTCCAAGTGCACTGGTGGACTAGATGAACCAGAAAAACCATGTTTGATGACTAATTCGCCAGCTACATTTTACTTTGAAAAGCACAACTATGCTGGTCCACCAGCGTAAACCATCAGCAATCAACATAAACCAGCCTGGACCGGTGTGGGAACTCATGAACGAGGAATGTGAACTAGCACCATGTGCTTTAAAAGTCTTTTTCAGAGTCATACTGCATAATGTGTTGTATGATGAAAAAAAAAGATGTCGTTATCTGAAAACGATCCCATCCACTACAGCTCTCAGATAAACTCCAGCATGTCATGTTCAGTGCAGCGACTAACATTATGGTATTGTTAAAGAACTACCGAGTACCCTGTTAACATAAAGCCCCCCGGACACAGCTTCATGCCATCTATATCTCATGGTAGCCAACATATTCATATTTTTGAAATTCATAAACAGAGTTTTTTTATGTTTCTTTGTAGGCTTTTTACAGATAATAATTACACATTTTTGATTTTGTGAACCAACAACATTACAGCAGCATCAGAGCACTAGGTGTCTTAATCACACATAACTTTGTTTTAATAGCCTATTAATCAAATTGGAACCAGAAAGAAATCTCTACTGTTAAACTAATTACATGAAGAATACGACACAGGAGAAGAAAGTTCAACGCTATTCAGTAATAACAAAAATGATACACAAATATGTCATTTTTGCTTATTAGTATGGTTGAATTGAATAATCAAAGGTCAGTTATTGGTTAATAAAATGGGGTTAAATACACAAATGATATTTGTCTTATTAAACATATTTAATTATTGCAGGTTTGCATTTGACAATTTTTATTCATATTGAGGAATACCGAATGTGTTTTTGTGCAGGTGAGATGAGTAAATAATGTTGATATTTAGTCTAGAACTAGATCATGTTCACACACAACGCTCTGCACTTACTCCTGATATCTCTCAACATGGCAACACCAGAGCTGTCAGTCGATACATGAGAAGTAACTGGTGTTACATATTTTAAAGAGTAACTCAGATATTTCCTTCTAAATTAAAAAGTAATGCATTACTTTAGTTACTTAAAAAAGTAATCTAATTACGTAACTCGCATTACTTGTAATGCGATACCCCCAACACTGATGATTAGTAACTTCATTACATGTCTAAAAGCATGTGCGTTAATATGCTGTCCTCAAATATTTATGAAATTGCCAGGATTTCTCAGAGAGGCCCAGTAACATCAGTGAGATCAGGCTAATCAGTCCGGCTGTCAGGTGCATGGCGTTCCAGTTCATTCCAGAGGTGCTCACTGGGGTTGAGGTCAGGGCTCTGTGCAGGCCTGTTCTCACACACCCATCTCACCAAACCGTTTCTGGATGGACCTCTCTGTGTGCCGGGGCCACCGTCGTGTTCAAACAGGAAAGTGCCTTGTGGAAACTCCTCACACAAAACTGGAAGTGCACAATAGAATGTCATTCTGTGATTTTAAACCCCAGGCTCATTGGAGAAACATGCCTGTGGCCACATTTATGTAAGGCAGTGGCTATTTGCACTAAGTGTAAATAGCAAAGGATTCCATTTACACTGTGGAAATAGCAGTATTTTTTAGTGATATGTTATTTACACTAAGTGCAATTAGCTAGATTCTATTTACACTGTTAAAATAGCAGGATTTTCTGCTATTTATACAACTTATTGCAAATAGTGGCAATTATCTGCACCTCAGTATTGTAGTACATTATAAAACATATGCAATTATAACTTACTGAGTGTAAATTTTCATTTTAATTCAAATTATTAAATGGATGCCACCTTATTGGGACAAAAGCCCTACCCAATACTTTATTTTCAACTTTTTGATTATCATTTTTTATTAAAAATGAATGGTTTCTGATGTGATTTGAAATTTGAAAAGGGAGAAAAAAGTTCGAAAACAGGCGGATTCGAACTCGTGTCGATCGCGTCAAAAGGAGTATGACACACGCTTTACCGTCCGCACCAGCAGAGCTGACAACTAACAAATGTCTTTTGTAATCTTGACTATCCCAATCATAAGTTGATGGTTGGAGTTAGTGTAAACAGACTCTCCGTTTATGTAAACTGATATTGCTGCTTACACAGCGACACTTTCGAAGTGAAATGTCCAGTGAGTGGCGCTAAAAGCGCAATCAGTTTTTAGTGAATCTGGCGGCGTTTTTATCACGGATTGTTGTATCACTGGGAAATCAAATGTCCAGTGAGTGGCGCTAAAAGCAGGTTCAATTTGATCTAAAACAAATAAAGGCGAATCTGGCCATGTTTTAATTCGTGAGCAGATGCATGTATGAATAGTTTTGCCAACAGCAATTTTGTTGCTAAATTTAGCAGCTTTTCACACTACAACTTATTCTTCCAAAAGCATCTAGCAACAAATCTAGCTATTTTTAAAATTTATTTGGCAACTTTTAGCAACTTTTGATAAGTGGCACACATTTTCCATCTATATTACACAAAAAGAGGAAACCAAAGATGCCTAGCAGTACACACATCACATAAATTAAGTTAGCTGCTACTTGCAGTTGTTTGCAGTAGTTATTCAACTGAATAATTGAATAATTGTTCATTTTTGATACACTTTGCTAGTAGCTTGTACCTGCGATTGTTGATCAGTTAGTACACTGTAAGAAAAATATCCAGAAAAATGGAAAAGGTACTAATAATTTTCTAGGACATTATCCATTATCTATTGTAACCCTGTAACCCAAAAACACAAAATACAATGCGTAATTTAAAATGCAGGTAAAAAACCTGTGAAAAATCAATACGGAAAATTCCTTCATATTAACATAGTAGATTGTGTCCTATTTTTATAGACTTTTCTTGGAGTGTAGCATACTAACTAACTGCTACTACATTGCTTAAAACTATAATTGTTCAGAATGTGTAGTTTTACTAGCTAATAAAAAAAAACTTGTAATTGTGTAAAAAAAAAAGTGTAAGTGTTCAATAATTCAATGTTGCATTTAAAAATGCAGTTATATTTTAATATTATATTACGTTATATTGTTTTACGTGCAAATCAAAATTAACATATAAAATAGTTTTTGATTTGAGATAGTGACACAACTTTGCCTCGTAATTACGTAATGATGTCATCATGCAATGACTTCACAATGTCATTTAGCAGCTTTTAGCAACAAATTGACCTTCCTTTAGCAACTTACCCTGAAAATTAGTTGGCAACACTAGTTCCACGGCAGTTCAGAAATTAAACTAAAAAGTTAATGCTCTATAGCGTTCGAACCAGCTAAATTAAACCCTACAGTCCCTACCCTTAACCAAACTATAGTGTTAACAAAAGCAAAGGAGAGATAAAAAACTGAGGCAACCATGCCATTTTATCTTGCTTCTAGAACTCTTTAAACTATTTTATTGCGTTATTACGAGACTCCAGCACTGTACCAGGTGAGCTACAGAGCAAGTTTACTACGCAAGAAAAGCCACATGTGGAGCTTATGTGATGCAAACATCAAAATCACAAATCATGCACTATAGTAAACATGTTTTGAGCTCATAACAGTATTGTGCGAGGAACTGCAAGAAAATTTACTAATTATTAATGGAAACACATAAATTCTCACTATTAACTATGACTTTTGTCTCAATAAACACCTAAATTGCTGCTTATTAATAGTAAGGTAGTTGTTAAGTTTAGATATGGGGGATCTAGAAATATGGTCATGCCGAATAAGGCTTTATATAATATGTGCTTTATAAGTATTAATAAACAGCCAATATGCTAATAATATGCATGCTAATCAGCAACTAGTTAATAGTGAGAATTGGTCCTTAAAATAAACTGTGACTTTATTGATTTTAAAAATCTGTTTATTTCAGCTGGAAACTGCAGTGAATTGTAAGTACAAGTCCAGATACATTTTTTTGAGTTTTGCAAAACTGTAGGTAGCAGAATGTTTTTCCTTTGGTTGAATATTTTCCTTCAGTGTAACCAGGAAAAACGCTGCATTTAGACGGTGAGTGTGCCAGCGTGTCAGCAATGTCAACAGCTCCAGCTTCATGATATACTCACATCAGAAGCCCATTTCATTGAGTTCTTTTGCTGCTGAGTTATCATTTTTAGCAGCAGTAGTAAGAACAGATTGACGATGTTTACACTGTAAAAAATTATCGTGATTTTTAACGGTAAAAAACGGTGAAAATGCTACAGTAAAAACCTGTAGTTCCTGTAAAATTTGTAAACTGACGTTCCCAGAATTCCCTGTGTTGCATTTCAAATTTTGTTTGAGTTTGATGTTTCTTCTTAGTTTTTTCTTATCAGTTATGTTTATTAGGGTTTTATGTTACATCTAATGTTGTTAAATTAATGTTTATTGCATATTTCAGTTTAATGAGTCTCACCGTGATGGTGTTTAGTGCTTGTGTGAATGACACTGCGCACCTTTTACATATGTTATTATTTAAAAGCTGTTTGTGATAACAAACCTAAAATGTTGTTACCGTAGTTTTTACGGTAAAATTCCGGCAACCACAACTTCTGTTTTTTTACCGTAATTTTTTTTTACAGTGTATATATTTCAGGAGTTATTAGTCCATCAGCATCACACTGATGGAATTTTGGCTCTTTAGTAAACTATTCAAAAGAGGGCTGTGTGTTTTAATTCAGCATCCATTACCCAGTAAAATGTGGCATGTTTGCTCAAAGGTGGCTCATTCATACATTGTCAGGAAACATGTGCAATAACTGTAACTGAGGTACAAAGTTTTCCCTTTAAATTTCTCTCGTTTTTCATTTTTCTTATCTGCAGACTTTCCTGTGGCCGCTCACGTGCCATCATACTCTGCTCCTCTGTTGCTTTGCATGAGGCTTTGAGGACAGACCAGGGTAAATGTGCTGTTTAGAGTGACAGTGATCGAGTTACTACATCTCCTAGCTCACAGAACGATCCCATACAAAGTCCTGCTGCCTGAATTAGTCACACATGTTTGCATATGTACACAAACACGCCCAGCAACAAACACACAGGCAAACATGGCCACACAGATACACATGCATGCAACACTGGTGGTCCTGTAAGGAGCGTCTTAAGGCCCTCTCTCTGTCTGTCTCCTTTATCTTACCTGGGAGGCCCAGACAAAGGCGTATTCTCTGCGAATAAACAGGCCCATCATGTTTGGGCTTCTCTCCTAAGAAAACAGCGTCTTCGGGAGGAAAATGAACAGCCAATGGTTAGCCAACATCGCGGTCTGTTTTGCATGCCAATCATATCTGCCAAACAGTTAAAGAGTGGAAACTTACCGAGAGATGCATGCTTTTCTACCAAAGCGCTCCGTGTTTGAGGAGTGGATTGAGGAGATGTGCATGCAAACAGAGCTTCTTCGATTGCCCCGTCGCACACGTGCGTGTCTCGCTCTGCCGAGAACCATCACTTTCCATTCTCGCTGAGTATAGCCAGAGTTCGTGCTGTTCATTCACATGTGCCTGGATGCCCGTAGACAGGAACGAGGGAAGAGTTCAGATCGTTCCCAGGTACCGCGTTTCGGCAGCCTTTTATTGGCCTTCTAAATTAGCCTGTGTTTGGCTTGAACTTTATCAGAGCCCCGGCCGCAGTGACATTGAAGTGCCTCCTGCTAAAGACTACCATGAACAGCTTTATGGGGGCAGATAGCATTTTATCTGACCATCTAGATAAAAAAGCCAGGGTTGTTCCTGGCTGTGGCGCTTGAGAGGGCTTTTCCCAGATCTGGAGCATGTTGAATTCCTAGGCCTGGCAATAAATTGTGTTTGAGACAGAAATGCTTTTCTGGACAGATTTCACCCTGAAGAGGCTGGAATGCACAGCCTTGTCGTACAGAAAATGTAAATCAGCAGGTCATTGTATCATTCATCATTTTTGGCAAAGATTAAACTGTAATAGACAATAAACAATCTATAGCTGATGGTGCATTTACGTCTTCTTCATTATTGACAAATTTCACTCTCATCTGGCTATCTATCCAGTTGATGCCCCGTGACACAGCCACAATAAAATACAATACTGTATAAGTTATAAAATAACTAGCACATTTATGCAGCAGTATGTAAAGGCTTTACAAACATATAAACTATTCCTTCTGGTTATGACCAGGCATCATGTTGCTACACACTAAAAAATGCTGGGTAAACATTGGACAGAACACATGCTGGGTTGTTTTCAACCAACAGTTGGGTTAAATGTTTAACCCAACCTTCTGGGCAGTAACCCAATCGCTGGGTTCATCCATATTTTACCCAGCCTTTTATAGAGTGTGATGCACCTCTCATTCAGGTTTTGTAAATGACAGTCGGTGTGAACGGTTCAAAAACCCAATAGCACCACCAAAACTACCTGGATTTGTATTTGCATTCACAATTATTTGCCATAAGTGTTGATAAATGCATATATATATATATATATATATTCTATGCTTGCTTGTGGCCTACATGAGGAAGACTTTCATGTTCAAGAAATGATGCACCTTATTGTCGTTGGCATATATATTTTTTGTCTGAAATGTTCCTCCTGCTCCTGAGGACATCAGCTGAGAGATGGGCTGCAAATACAGTTTATCATCTTCAGACCAAAGAGCACAAACCAGAAAATTCTACAAAAATGGAGTCAGGAAACTGCAGACATGATTCTCTCTAGTCACTTACCTTTAATCTGCAAACTGCATTATTTTAATTGTTTAATTTGAAAATTGAAGCATTAACAAAAGAGTCTCCTCATACAAACTGTATTTTCTGTATTTGTTCTGTTTTTTGCCTTTCTGAATCTCTCTCTCTGTCTTTAGCACACACCCTGACAGCTTTTTAATCATCTTTGCAGCGTTTTGTCTCTCTCGACAGTGTGCTTTTCTCATGTGAGGACTCACCTTCCTCTCATTCAGAAGCTATGAAGCGAGACTACGAAGGCTCTGGTGTGTGTCCTCACACTCCGCTACGCCCTGTGCTCTGACATCACCCTGCGTTTACTTTGTCTCTTTGTTTGTCCGAAAAATTGTTTAAATATGTATTTTTCACAACGGTAATGTTTGCTAGATAAATCTTATTGTCAGTACACATAAAGAGCCCAGAATACCGAGAGCAGTAATGGCGTAAAAATGCTGAACTCCCACGGATGATGTTTTTCTTCTGTTTTCTTCCTCATCAAGCCCTGTCAAAGCAGCACCTAAAGATACAACCAGTACAAAAGACAGTTACTGAGGACTAAAGGCCTTTGTGTGTGAAATATCTTGCACAACATATTAATGTAGCTTACATTACACTCAAACTATGTCAGTTTGAAGAAATCATAGGGCTTTAACATATTATTTGATCACCTCTTGATGTCAAAACAAAGGCTCGGCTTCAGACCTCAAGCAAAATGTTTGTAATTTCCATGTTGACAAATGCACTTCAGTCAATTGCACACCAATCTTTACTCTATAAAACAATCAAGGGGAATGCAATAATGAATAAATAATTTTTTACATGAATGCACCATCCCTTACCAATTTAATAATAAAAAAGTTTATTTTTATTCATTATAAAAATACATGCATTTTTTAAAAACATGATCAACTATCCATAAACAGCTTGTGTATACTGTCATCTGCTTTACAATGCCATAACTGCTCATGCAAATGAAAACATGAAACATGTATAATGTTACATCCTCACAAATCACTAAAAATACTGACAGGAATTACTCTGTAGTTTCTTGTCGATGTAGATTCAGTCTTCAGTCCTACAGTCCAAACAATACAGCGCAAGGGTGTTTATTCTCGCGTCCCACAGTTGCCTCTGGTTTGCTCACAACACTGTATGAGAGTGAAGCTGCTGTGAAGTCATCATGGAGTAAACCATTACTGCGACCTGTCTCAAGATTAGCTAAATATTGCACAGCATCGCTGAAAAAAGAACAGAAAATAACCGTGTCAAAATAACTTCCCAAAGTCACCTGCTTATGTTGTGTTTTAGGTGCTGGTGTCTCTGAACTGGTTGAACTGTCTTGGTCAACAAGTTATGTTTTGCATGACTATTCTGGTCCAGCAGATAGACCACTAATTAGCATAATACTGGTCTTTCAGCAGTGTAATTGTGTGCGATCACTGCGGCGAATTGTTGCAGGAAAGGAATGAATGAATGTAGAACTGATGGTTGTGATGATGCTTCGTGACATTGATCAAAAACACATTACTAAACCAACACAGAGTGGCTATATTCTTAAGGGTTCTTAACCCTTGTGCTGCTGAAAATCCTTTACTTAATTTGGTGTTTCCAGTCAGAAATGACCAGCCTTTGAAAAATCGCTAGTAAAACTCTCTTCATGCTTTATGCTGTGTTATTACCAGCTTGTTTTCTTTCAATTAGCACAGGTTTTGTATTTCTTTTTGGAACTGATTGGTTGGAGGCCTCATTAATCTAAGCTTATGCTCCTCAGTTTTTAGATATGGCATAACAGGAAATTTATGAGCATTTTTGTAGGTTGGTTATTTTTGATTGGAAACACCACAAGTGCAACAATATGAGAAAAAATACCTGAAACATTCAAAAATTACCAAATGTTTTATACCTTGTGTAAGCTTTAGTTTTAGTCTGATGTAATAATATTTACTAGCATTTTTAGGAGTCGTGTCAGCTTTATTTCTATAGCACTTCATACAATAAAGATTGCATCAAAGCAGATTTACAGGGATAAACAGGAAAATAATGATTCGGTGATGCCAACAAAATTCAGTTCTGCTGTAAAGCAGCTCTAAAAAGGTCTTTTTTCAGTTCTCATCCAATAGTGTCTGTGCAATCAAGTCATTAATATTGCTGAATGTTAAGGAAAAAGAAAATCAGAATCAGAACGACACAACATGACGGTTAATCTTAGTGATGAATAAACATGCTTTATTAATGCTATACAGAAAACTGAAGTTTTATTAAATGATATGCTGCAGAATGCTGATGCTCGACATCTTAACCAGCCATAACCTGCTAGATAGAGCTGATCAGGAGAGGAGATCCATGGCTGAGGATATTACTAATTCTGAAGAAACGTGATTATTACAGCAGCAGCACACTCTCCTCAACAACACGCACTGAGGAATCATTCACGTCTGGAGCAGAAACGCTACTGGATGATGCACACGCTGAAGTTAAACGATAATAGAGTTCAAATCATAGTAATGATGCTGGACTTAACCAAATCACTGATGAAGCAGATACCTCTAGTTAAGATTCTCATATTGTATCAATGCATGATCATTTAAAGCAGCTGTTAAATACAGATGTTGGACAAAAAACCATTATATATATAAAAAAAAAAAAAAAAAAATATATATATATATATATATATATATATATATATATATATATATATATATATATATATATATATATATAAGTTCTTACACTGGTATTCCAATGATTTGACAACATTTATGCACTCTGGCAATACAATTAAAGAATGGGAAAATACACAATTTTCTCTCTGACGAATCAGCAAAATGTGCCCCTTTGAACTGGACCAATGTCCTCTCATTATATCACTCAGAGAGACAGGCGAAAGCTGCAGGAGGACCAGGACCCGTCCGAGGACCTTCAGGAGTTACGGCCTGCCACATACAAGCTGCAGGAAGAGAGGCCTCCTGGACTTTCCATAAAACGCTCTAGTATGAATCACAAAACTGTTTCCTGAAAACACTATATTTGCCTGTACATATCATAGCTGACTGTCTTTACAGCAAGGCACGTTATGTAGATGCTTAACAAATTTCACTTAGTTAAGTAGAAAATAGATTCCGATCCTGAACATGCATATTAAAAGGTGGATTTACCTGTGATTACACTGATTTTGTGATAATCCTTGAAAGAAAGGCCATAACTGCGTTACAGATAGTTTTATTTCATTTCCCAAATAAATATGACAAACAATGGGATAAAAATGACAATGAAGGAAATTAGCTTTCATCTATAGAAAGCACGAGGCTCTGAAAATGCATATCTATGGCATATCTATTTTATTTTACGTGCTATTTATACGCAGAAACCGACTTTGGCACGTGTTTGATGTGCATATGATATGCACTTTGTCGGCATACATACATGCACCCACCCCACACCCCTACACCTACCAAACTCGCACGCAAAATAGAAACAGAAAATCGTGCCATTGAAACGCACTTTCATGAGATCGGGTTAATTCACACACTTACAGACACTGGCACGCGCACAGAAACGTGTTGTCAGCGCAGTCCCATTCATTACGCCACATTTCTCAGAAGCGAGAGATAACATCGCAGTTTTAGAAACAGTTACTTAAGTTATTAGAGAGATGTTACAGCCGAACATTATCTCTCTCTCTCTCTCTCCCTCTCTCTGTCTGTCTGTCTCACACACACACACACACACACACACACACACACACACACACACACACACACACACACACACACACTCACTCTCTCTCTCTCTCTCTCTCTCTCTCTCTCTCTTTCTCCAATTACTGCATATCAATGGCTCAAGCCTCAAGTCTTCTTTACTAGTTCTAGCTAAATGATGCTTGAATGGAAAGCCCGTATAATAAATTACACAGTAGCGTTTAAGGACCAAAACTCGAAAAATGCATTGAAATAAATCACGTGAGGCGTGGTAACCTTGGATTAATTGGACTAATTGGAATAATTTACTCGCTTATGCACACTGTGTAACATCAGCGGGCCTCGGGTGCGCGTTTCAATAATTAATTATTCCTTAAATTATACACTGTTTTTCAGTTGCAACTTTGTTTTAACTTGTAAGCACATTACACTAAACTAAACAATATTAGCAAACAAATCAGAGAATAGCCGAAATCATAACTGAGTGCAATTATTATAAAGTGACGGATCTCAGTCATTGATTCAGCTGAGACTCCGCCATACAGCGCCCACATTAAGAGAGCATACAGAAGCACTTCAGTGTGTCAAGAAAACTATTCCAGGAGATCTCACGCTAAACTCCGTTTGGAGGTCAGACAATAATCTCAGCAAATAAACAGAGCAGCAAAGCGTTCGTGTGGATCGGGTAAGGCGCTCAAGCCTTTCAGAATTAAAAGAACACATCTTCAGAGCAGGGTAATGTGCCGATGTTAACAGGACCGTTTGGAAACCAATTGTGAAGAAGTGCTGTCATTTTCACAAATTTCACACACAGCTCAGTCGATGCAAAAATATGCTGCCATATTTTTGGTGAACATTGAGGTACGATTTCAAGCGAGTTGAATTTTAGTTTTCTTTGTAAATCCTTAAATGACGAGGCAACATCTTTAAACGTGTCAGTAAACCTCGGTCGGTGCATGATGGCAGATGTAGAGCTCTTCTGAGATCCCAAAACATTACAATTTTAAATGTAACAGCAAATAAGATTGGAAGGAGATGTTACATCAACGGACCGTAATGTAACAGTCAGAAATAGACGGCTCTCCACAACAAAGGGCTCATCGGCCCGGCAGTATTTTTTATTAATTAATTTATTTCTATTTTATTTTTTAAAGAGAAAATTAACAAGCGAAGACGCCATCCTAATGGTGAACGTCAGTTTATTGTTTGCGTGGCTTGAGGCTCTGTAGCAAAGTCATAAAACAACAGAAAAATCAAAGTCTGTAATTTTGTGAATTTGACCTTTGTAGCAGCGACCGTAAACTATAAAATAATGATTGTTATTGTAAGCTGTTTCACTCATTAAAGTTTGCTCAAATTTAATTCAGTCATGTATTTGATCAGTGCGTGCGTTTAGAAAAACTATAGGAATATACATAATATGATATATATATATATATATATTATACTGAACATGGATGTCCAATTATTAATAGAGGCATCGATAGTGTGAATTCTATAACTTTTTTATAAATTATTTTAATTATTCATAGGCTATAAGTCAATTTAATATTTCTAATATTTTATATATTAACATGTTTTGTTTCACGCGACTGGTTTGTATTCGTTCATTCATTTATTAATTCAAGTTTTAAGTGGTCTTTTAAGACCGTGTAGCTATAGGCTACTTTTTTTTTTTTTAAATTGTAAATATAATACACAGATTCTCAAAGATATGCTAAAATAAGTATAGGCTACAATAAATTCATGGCTTCAAATAATCCGACGATACAACTTTTCCATTCGGGCAACAAAAAGCATATGATTAAAATGCGTAAGCTAACTGTTTTAATAATTGGTTTCAAAGGAGGATAACAACAAAAATGGAGTAAATAAACTAACCAGAGTGTGAAATAAAAACATTGTATAATATAGTAGTATAGATCTCATAGTGACCACACGCAAAGACTCCGATCAGCGCGCATATGACAGTAATGTGTGTACTTGATCTGAAATGTTATCTCACCATCCACTCGAACAGAGGCTCATCCTCGATCAGGCGCGTGACGTCATGCGCCTGTGACGTCACGTCACCTACCTGATAGAGGCTGCGCTGCCGCATCTTCAGCCGCATAAACTTGAACATTGCTTACCAACACACATTTGAGGAACTATATACTATAAATGCATGGAGACGATTTAATACACGAGAAAAGGAATCAAACAGCCTTTCAGAGAACTGACACGTGAGTCACTATTCGTCGCTTTTTAACAATGTTTGTTTGGAAGTATTGCGGTACTTGTAGGCCTAATATTGTTTAGCCTATGAAGTTGATGTATTTTATTTATTTATTTTTCAAATTATCGCTGTGCATAACAGGTTCAGTTATAACTCGATAAATCTAAATGTTTCACTTCAAATGGTGGTCGGTAATCCTGGTGTGGTCAGTGCAGATCAAACCTGAATAAGCTCAGTATAAACACTGAATGTAACAATATAACGCGTTTTGCATGCAGAGCTCAGGTTGAAACATTAGCGGTGGAACCACGCGCTGCGGTCTGCAGTTATCATGCACCTCAGTCTGAGCTGAAGCTCTCTCGATGCAGTACAAATGAAGAGAAAGATAGCACACGAATTCGCAATTCGCCAAGGAGGTGATTCTCACTAATAAAACAGCCTTGCGATTTCAGTATGTTGTAGAATTTTTATTTTGAGACACTCATGTTGTGCAAAAGGTTGTGCTCGAGATTGAGTGTTTTCTAAAATCTTAAAAGTAGGCCTATTTCCGTATCCGTAAAAGTAGGAGTATTTTCATATTGCTATAAATAAATGCATATTGCTATAAATACTTATTACTCCGTTGTCAAGCGGAATGCATATCTAAATAACAACAACAACAACTACAACAATAATAATAGGCTAATAATTATAATGATAACAGCCTATATTTATTTACAACAAAGTAGCTTTCACTACTAAGACCAGCTGCTGCATAGTCGTAAAAAAATGATAACAACATCCACACATCCAACAATTATTCACAGGCCTTCTATGCACTGCAAAATGATTTAACCCATAAAATGAGTTTTGTTGTTACATAAATGTATTTAGGTTGATTCAGTGATGTTAAATAATATTTTTGCTACTTTTTGTTACATTTTCTTTCTTTTTTTTTCAGTGCGCGGGCTTCCTTGAAATATTTACATTATTATTATTATTATTATTATTATTCTATTGTTATTATTCATTTATTAGTAGTATTTATTTGTTTTTCAAATAATATCCGGTTTGTTTAGTGAAGGAGTAAGTCAAATGTTGTATGATACGAGCAATTTATGATATATTAATGCAGAACATATTTAATTCGCAAACATGTCTGTATTTGTACAAATCGCTGCACAATAATTTAATTCCGAATTCCGCAGACTCAGATGGAAAGGCATTTGTTTGTGGTTAGTAAGATACATGCATAAAATGCATGCAGTGCATGGATGATTGTGCGTGCATCTATTAATCATTTTGAGTCTAATATCATCCCATATAAATGTGGCTGAATGTGTGTGCGAGCATCATAATCTGAATTAACCTGAAGGCCAAAACCTGAAAATCTGAACTGGTAATATGCGGCTGAAGCATCGAGTAGTTTAAACGTTTAATGAGAATGATCGTGATCTTTAAACACCTTTATTTGGCTAGAGTTTGTAATTCGTGACACATGGAGTCACGGATGTTTTGAAGTGATGCTGCGTGTCTAGACAGAAGAGACGCGAACAACTATTCAGTCAGAAAACTTATATATCTAAAATATGCAAATGTATTACATCCTCATCCTAAATCATCTCCTGTCAAATGGTCCTATTAACCATGATTCCACTCTGTATCTTTATCAGTGCGCTCGTTGGTGTTTAGGCAATGCATAAATTATTTGATTGAATTAAACTATTAGACTAACCTAAATCAATTAAGATATGCTAATGTCAGTTTCTTAAAATATCGAGGACACCAACATTACATTTCCCATTTGAATAATTCTCGTGACTTGTCATTATAGAAAATGCATAGTTTTCTATTACAGATTGATTGAAAATATATAATTCAGTTATATTACAAAAAGTCTTTGTCGATGATGCTGTTTTGGTATATTCATTGGGAAGAATTAAATGGATAGTTATTCACGAGAGTATGGCGGATAATGACCCAAAACTAAAGCAACAGATGAAAATGCAATTAAACTATATACCGCAGATATGGGTCAGTTCATACCTAAAGAAGAAAAAGCGTGCATTATGCTGTCAGATCTCAGCAGTTATCCTCATGAAAGTGCGTATAAATAGTACGCCAAATAAAAACAAAAACTCGTGGTATTGATGTAGTCTTTGGCGTGTGCTAAGCGATGGGTAGGATCAGGGTTGTGGGGTAGATGCGGATCATATGTATGCGAAAACAGCGTATTATATGCACGCCAACAAATTTCATATCATATGCACGCGAAAACTGCATATTATATGCACGCCAAACACATGTGTACCATATGAACGCCAAAGTCCATTTTTGCGTATCAATACCACGAGTTTTCGTTCTTATTTGGCGTATTATTTACACGCATTTTCATGAGACCGGGCTCACAGATCTGACTAAATGTTTTCTCAGTAAATTACAATAATGATAAAAATAACAATTATAAAGTATTCATAGAAAATAGGTCAGATGCGAAGGCCAAAAACGGGGAGGGGGGGGGGGGGGGGGATTTGCTATACATATGGCCATAATGTTTTTGTTTTTTTTCCCAAAGCCACAACAATAAAAACATAAACCTTCGGTTTCTTTGTTTATAAAATAAAAATAAAAATATAAATTGCAGTGTGGAAACTGTGGAAATAATTTGAGAAAGCTGGTGGTTGAATCTGTGTCCTATACATTTACAAACATCACTTTTCTAATATTAATATAATATATTAGTCTAATATTATTCGTGTAAGGGCCGCGGATGATTCTCCGTCAGTAAGGCGGCTGTCAGGTGGCTTTGTATTCTCACCAACCAGTAGGCGCCACTAACCCGAAAAAATCCTGCACAGAACAATCAGACGTGAAAGTGAGATGTTTTCTGACTGATAATGAAACTGTCACAATAAGCCCATATTATATTTCTCATTATTGGACATTTTACGTTATGTTTCCAAATAGTAGCTACCGTCATTGTTTGGGCAATAGTGGTAATAATTTTTGTAGGCAAGAGTAAATGTCTCTGCATTAGTGTTGGAGAGTCACTGAGCATAATAACGTGTTCATCAACCTCATGCAAAAGACTTTTCCTCTGAACACACCGCTTGGTTTGCTGGTTCCGACATGTCGCCAGTAGCCTATTCAAAGCAGCGAGAGCCCAACTGCTCATTGAACAAATGGAATTGTCAATGGAAAATAGCCTCTTTTTAATGTTAACAATTAAGTGCTGAAATTGCTTCAATGACTGTTATTAAACCGCACGAGAATAACAGTAATTGTGCACATTGGATAAAATATGGTTGATGTAAAAAAGAACTTTATTATAAACTTTATTACAAATTCAGGTGGACTAACTGTAGAAAGCGCTGTAGAACTGATCTTTATCAGCGTGGACAAGGTGGTTTTGTGCGTTTGAAAAATGTGTGTGTGTGTGTGTGTGTGTGTGTGTGTGCATGTTATTATTATTATTTTTTTTAGCTAATAGCCTCTTACTGTTCATGGCGCATGCAGCCTGAGTCCAAAAACACTGTTTCCGACACAAGGTGCAGCGATATTGCCAGAAGCTCGACTGAAAGTTTCTGAAGGAAAAAGTATGTGTAAGAAATGATTGGGCTTTGTGGGTGGGACTGACAGTGGACGCGGGGAAGAGAGGATGGGTGGGTCCTGCTGTTTGCTGCTGCTGCACCTCCATTCGTTCACACCACACATTTACTCTTCAGGAATATATCTGCAGTAGTTTGGAGGACTATATTGCGCGAGATCGCTGGCTGTCCACGTGTTTATTCATTAGAAAAGTGGAGTGGATTGCTTAGCAAATATACCGACGCTTGCGTCGCAACGCTGGAAGAGCTTTTGTAACACGCATGATTGTTTTAAAGGTGGAATAAATTTGGACATGGCCTCATCTTTTCATCTGCCGAGAAGCAACAGCACCAGAGAAACGTTAGAGAACTCGAGCAGCGAATCTTCAGATAATGAAACAGCAGGTAAACGACATATATTTGCATACCCATCCATAGAATAAATCATACAACATCAACATGCCGAAAGTATATACAAGCAAGCCTATTTGACTAAAAGCATGCATTTACATGTTAAAAACATTGTCTCCTGCCATATCTGCTATGCCTACAATTGTTTCGTTTTAGTACATAGAAATAATTTATTTTGCCTATTTGTTTAGCTGTTTTTTTCCGGCCTTATTTTGCAGAAGCAGTGCAGCGCTTGTTACACGTTGGCGGCTTGCTGCTTTGCAATTGCAAAAATTAAATATAAATTCAAGTTTAGCCTGTATTATTAACGCATTTGTTGCTTTCTAAACAGAGAATATTTCAACTGCTGGATATAGCCTGTGTTTTGATCCTGTATTCCCTATAAGAACTCGATAAACGCTACCAAACCGGTTTCTAGAAATTATATTGCAATTAAATGCGCGTTTATTAGCTGGAGGACGCTGTTACATAAACTGCAAAACTTTATTTTAAAGTATCGAGATGCGTAAACAACAATGAACTAGGCCTGAGTTTAAAACACGGCCGAAGGTTCTTTCCACTGGATAGGCCTTTAACTTATATCTTGGATATTTAAAATAATACAGCCGTGAGCATTGTGTGCAAATAGGTCCCGTTTGAGAGGCATATTTTAATAAAACATGTTTGCATATTTATGGATTGACGAACACGTCAGTCTGTGTTTACGAATCGTCATTCCCTTTTGTCCGACTCCCGTTTTGTGTCCGACTCGTTCCAAATCTCTGGCAAAAATAGGTGCGAGTGAGCACCACATATCACCTCAAAATTATTCTCCCCAGAAAAGGAGAGGTCTGTCGAGCAGAGAAGTGACGATGGAAATGCTGATGAGTCCAAGAAAAAGAAACAAAGACGGCAGAGGACTCACTTCACCAGCCAGCAGCTGCAGGAGCTGGAAGCGACTTTCCAGAGGAACCGATACCCGGACATGAGCACCAGAGAGGAGATCGCAGTGTGGACCAACCTCACGGAGGCCCGAGTCCGGGTACGAGAATCCCGAAAACAGTGCAGTCAGAAACATTTGCATAAGCACAACATTTGGTTACACTTTATTTTAAGATATCCTTGTTACGGTGTAATTATACATTTAAGCCTACTGAGTAATATTAATTAACTACATGTACTTACTATATGGTTAGGGTTACTTGCATCATGTATGTAATTATGCATAATTTGTTATTATAACAGTAAGTACATGTAACACGTAACAAGGACACCTTAAAGTGTTACCGAACATTTTAGATGCGTTTCAGGCCAAGCCTGGAGAGTATTTTCTCACTTATTTCAGTGGAATATTTACAAGATGATGCAGATCAAATGTGCAGATTAACTTGCAAATTAAAATGACCTATTTAATAAGCTTTGTCAGTTCTAAAAAGTGTTCGATTTGTGAATTGTTGATTTGTTCGTTCAGTGCGCATCCTGTTATGAATTTGAAAACAGAACGTTTTTTAATTAAACTAAAGATTGCTTCTCATTATTTTTTAAAGGATTAAAAGCTCTACTTACAGGCCGCGAAAGCAAAAGTATCGTTGCCTTTTTTCCAGCGATATTCAGAAATATTTCCTTGCAGGCCGATCTTTTAAATAATTCCACAACATTCAAAAAACATATTCTGATCCTCAAACGTTCGCTAAATGACTGAAGTTTTACTGTTGGTTAAATTAATAGACAAATACATGCTTTACGCTTTTTGATTTGTTTTCAAACCCTATATGTGATCTTGGACCTTTTGAAATTCAGATTTATACATCACCTGAAAGTTGAATAAATAATCTTTCCATTGATGTATGGTTTGTTAGGATCGGACGATATTTGGCTGCGATGCAACTATTTGAAAATCTGGAATCTGAGGGTGCAAAAAAATCTAAATATTGAGAAAATCGCCTTTAAAGTTGTCCAAATGAATTCTTAACAATGCTTATTACTAATCAAAAATGAAGTTTTGATATATTTACGGTGGAAAAATTACAAAATATCTTCATGGAACATGATCTTTACTTAATATCCTAATGATTTTTGGCATAAAAGAGAAATGTATAATTTTGACCCATATAATGTATTGTTGGCTATTGCTACAAATATACCTGTGCTGCTTATGACTGCTTTTGTGCTCCAGGGTTTTGTGGTAAATGCTCATGAAGAATATCTCGCTGATATTGTAAATTGTAATTTAGCTATTCACATACAGATGCAGCTAATGTGCTCATCTCATTGTGAATATTAATGCTAATGACCTCTACAGCAAGCGAAAAAAAAAAAGAAAAAGAGATTTGCGTAAGTTTATGACTACTGCTTTTTGGTCTATAATAGCATGAGTGAATAACGCGTCCTTTTTCATAGGTTTGGTTCAAGAATCGGAGGGCGAAATGGAGAAAAAGAGAGCGCAACCAGCAAATGGATTTGTGTAAGAATAGTTACCTGCCCCAGTTCAGCGGACTAATGCAGCCGTACGATGACGTCTATCCCGCGTACACCTACAACAACTGGACCAACAAAGGACTGGCCCCAACCCCGCTGTCCACAAAGAACTTCACCTTCTTCAATTCCATGAGTCCCCTCACGTCCCAGTCCATGTTCTCAGCCCCGACCTCAATCTCCTCCATGACCATGGCGTCCGGGATGGGACACTCCGCCGTGCCTGGCATGCCGGCCACCGGCCTGAACAACATCGGTAACCTGAACGGTATCGGGAGCTCCGCGATCAATCCGGCCATGAGCTCGTCGACGTGCCCCTACGGACCTCCTGGAACTCCTTACAGCGTCTACAGGGACACTTGTAACTCCTTAAGACTGAAATCCAAGCAGCATCCATCTTTTGGATATAGCGGTTTGCAGAGCCCCGGCTCTAGTCTAAACGCATGCCAGTACAACAGTTGACGAATTAAACTCCAGTAAACGGACCCCTGGAGAAATGACAACCGTACTGGATTTGGTGCGACCGGCATTTTGCAGTGGAATATGCGGATTGTCTGTGTTTACCTAAACTTGCACAACAATTTAAATCCATTATTTGGATTTCAACGTTTTGAAGACAAGTTAAACTCATACATTGTACATAAATATAAACGTGGAACAAAATTTGAATATGATGCGATGCTCCAAGTGGGAACAATGGTTTGTCAAACACAAGCGTATTATTAGCGCAGCATGTCGTGGTAATTAGGCCTCGTGATGAGTCGTGTTCGTGGGTCGCGTTCTCTTGTATTCAGTGTCACGGAGAGGGTTTGTTGTCCTCGTGGCTTCTCATCGACAACCTGGATTCTTCCCACATAGTTGTTTCATTGTGTCGATAGATTTACCGCATGCTTACTTCGAGTGAAAAAAAAAATTGTTTTGTAAAAATTATATGAATGTGTAGACTAAATAACAAAGTTATAACTTTATGTTGTACCCCTGTTGATTAAAACTGTGCTTATGTCTATGTTTGAATAAACCTCAAAAGAAAGAATTCCTAAAATAATTTGTCGAAAGGACTGGATAAATCAGCATTTTTTTTAAACGGACATTGTAGCTACATAATCGAAAATTAGCTTTGAAAAAAACACTTTTCGTTGAAAAATATCTTTATGCAATCCTTCGATCATATCTAACGCACTTTTCAACGCTATCTATTCGCCGAGCTAAATTTCAATGCATGCCGAATCAATTAAATTCATGCCTTTTCTCTTTTCATATAGGCTATTACACTTGACGTGTCCATATATGCTGTTTGGCAATGCACTAAATCCTTCCATTGGCTTTTTTTAATGCTCATCACATTTCTTAATTATAAATGATTTCCAAAGCACGCAATTATATCCAAATATACCTTTAGGATGAAAGAGAGAAAGGCAAACTTTAAAATCTATTCCTTATCACGGTTTGCCATATTAAGTGACTGTTTTATCTGCATGGGTGTATTTAGGTGTAGCTATTTAGACGATACGTAGGAGAAGGTCTGTCGTAACTGATGTTTTCCTTAATGCCACTGATCCTTTTTCACTGATAATAATGCCTTTAATTTCCTAAAAGGTCGGCTCAGAGAGGCCCGTGTTAATGGTCACTTCCTCTGCTTTGCCCTGTTAGGCTAACAGAATGAGTTCACTGCACAATGTTGACATGCCTTTTCAAGGACGCGTTAAACCCATTCCCCAAATCAAACAAGAGACTGTCTGGAGGAAAGTGAACATCACATACCGAGGACGACGCCAAAACCTCGAAGAGAATCTGGTGAAAATACAGCGAAGCACTTTTTAGTTACGTTCAGTCTGTACAGAAACTGACGAGCATTGACTTGTTAAGCGCTGCCACACATATTATAATTCTTGAAAACACTTGAGCAGAAGTATTATTTCTTTATGCGCAGTAGCCTTGAGTAGAAATAACATTGAAAATAACACTTTGAGCGGTTTTTGAATTGTTTCTGATAAAAACAAATTCTAGTGAATCACGCTACATTTTCTTATAAATGTGTAATTTCTAGTTAGGATTAGATCAGTTGGATTTAAAGGAGTTTTTTTGTTCATTTTTTTTTTTTAGAATTAGATTTAAACAGGGTAGCATAACGAATTCTACAGCTAAAGCACACAAAAAGGAACCGCCGGATTTTTTTTTGCAAATGTTTATTTTTTATACTGTCATTCTAAAAGAAGTTAAAAAAGTTTTTGGTCATATCCAGGTCTAGTTTATTGTCAGTAAATGACCATCATCCTCTCTGATTAATCAATCACTGATATGAAGTCAAGACACATCGTGTAGACTGATATTCTAATCGCTTATGATAAGAAGACAATGCACGTCAAGTTTAATTACTCATTCTAAATCAATCTTCATCAGTCTCCTAGGAAATCCATGCTTTGGCACCTTTGGCTTTCCTATCTCCTTCAATTAAAGCTGGGTCAGAGAATTTTTTTGGACAGAACTAAGAAAAAGCAGAACATTAATGATCATATGCTCTCAATTAGGCTTATTTTTACAAGTGTAGTGGGCTCATAATAAGCTAAAGGATGATTAAATCAAGTGTTACTATCTTGTGTACTGCTTTCGCAGTATTCAAATTACATTAAAATCGTGGAAATTTAATAAAATCGTAACAACAACAACAACAACAACAACAACGGTGACACTATATCTACATAAAACGAACTGATTTTTAACATTATTTGGAACACCTATTAAAATATATAATATTACAACAATAACCAAAAATACCTGAATTATCAAAGTTTTATCGGGTAACGTAAAATGTTGCAACATCTACATTTACTTTTTAAAATTCGAATTTAACAGCTATCGCTGAATCGGGCTAATCCGGGTCACACTGATGACAATATTGTGCTCAGGTTCAGCTCAACTCAGGTAAAAACAGCTGCTTGAGCTCTTTAACGTTTTACAATAACTATAATGTAACATTTACTCTGGAGCTTCATACTCTCTATATGACATTATGAAATCATTAGCCTATTATTACTTGGAAAATTCTATAAAAGAGAACTTTTTTTTTCGTTTTCTTTATTTCTTGCTCAGTCAGTTCGTTCAGTGTAAAGCTGTAGCAAACTACATGTTATGACAATAAAAAGACAACATTTTGCCTGAAATCGCACTTAAAATTTAAACGATTTGTATGTTTACTCATAATCCATCGGTATAAACATCAAAAGAGTGTGTATGTTATAAAGTACAGTCATTGCACTTTGTAATGTGAGTAATACTGTGTAATAATTCTGTCACAACAAACACAAAGGTTGTTTGGCAAAGGAAGATGGGACGCTTGATAAGACAGAACAACCATAACATTGATTGAAAAGACATGTAGTTAAAACAATGCGCAATACAAAAAAAAAAAAAAAAAAAAAAAAAAAAAAAAAAAAAAAAAAACACACAATTCACGAGAAGCAATATAACATTAGTGTTTAATCACAACCCGAAAATATCCAATGTTGTGAAAAAAACCCAATACACTTTTAGATAAAATTATTATCTATATATAATACAAAAAATAGGTTGCTAATTACTTTTAACCTAAATGAAGAAAGAAATAAACCTAGCACAAATCAATTAAAACCATTGTCTCTGAAAGTCAGCAAAAAACAAAAAACAAAAAACAAAAACAAAAAAAACCCCACAAAGAGCGAATTTAAGCAATGCTTATGATCAGCCCCAAAAAAACAGAAAATAGAAATGTTCAAAACATGAAGACACACAGTTTAAAACTGCCTGCAGCACACCAGCCCTTTTATAGACTCACAAACCTGACTATTATCTTGTCTCTAGAGGGAATGATTAACCAAGCGGTTTTGTGATAGCAGTGCCTGAAAGAGTTACTTACTCTGATTCTCTCTGATAGAGTTTCATCCTGCTGCTTCAGACCATTCAGATCTAATGAAAGAGAAACTAGCGACCAGGTCCTTCGTCTTTTATTATGATTAACTTCATCTGTTCTGCCAGGCCAGGCGGCTAAATCGAGAAAGATTGTTAAGACTTAATTACATTCTAAATACAAAATTACATGTGTTTGTAAAAGTTGAATTTTAGTGCAATAAGAAAATTTGGGGAAGGAGGACTTTGAAAATCTCGGTCCTGTCACTGGATCGACAGTGAATATAAAATATATACTTCTTTATACTACACGTCTAGAATAGGCCAAGGGTGAATTCTACAATAAATTCCACCCGGGATAAAAAAAAAAATAATAATAAAATTAAAATAATCACATACCGTGTTCTTGTACATATTTGTAAGTAATGAGCAATAGTACTCATAAATAGTAATCGAATTACCCGTAATAAAAATAACGATAATAAAAAAAATAAAAAAAAAATAAATAAAAAAAAATTGAAATTACAAAATTTGCTGTCTTTGGTCATTTTAAAACAGTTATTCAGCAAATATAAAAGTTTTTTTTAGTTTGTTTGTGCTGTGTAAATCTGTGATGAAACTGATTTGTATTGATTTCTTATCTCAGAGAGTCTTTTCTGGTTAAATAAAGGTTAAAAAAAAGTGTAACCTTTTTTTGGTTACACTTTATTTTAAGGTGTCCTTGTTACAGTGTAATTACACATTCAAGTACTGAGTAATATTAATTAACTATCCTACCTAATCTACATGTGTTTACTATAGGGTTAGGTTTAGGGTTATTGCTTGTAATTATGCATAATTTTGTGCTAATACTAAGTACATGTAACATGTATAACAAGAACCTGAAAACAAAGTGTTACCCTATTTTTTCATTACACATTGTAATTGAAATTGTTTTTGTAACTAACATATGATGTGGACATTGGTAGGTAAACTGTGTATTTAACAAAAAAAAAAAAAAAAAAAAAAAAAAAAACTTGAAGGAGATCCCTGATTAAAACACAGGTATAGTAATAAACAATATTTACAAATATTACCACAGGAATGAATATAATACAAACTGGTTTAGTTTCGCCACACTAGCCGACAATGAACAACTCAATTCAGATGGTCACATTTAGCAGCTGTTATTGCTGATTTTGCCCTCCTCAGTCAGTGAGCCTGTCACATTCCTCCATTAAGAAACCTAGATAGGTGACGCACTAAAAGGCTGACTTATTTTTTCTTTTCCAATTCCCAGTTAAATTAAAATCAAAAGCACTGCGCGAGTATACTGCTGTAATTAACTGAACTGGATGTAATTTATGGAAAAACTTTACCTGTAAACCTAAATTCAGCAGCTTCGGTGATGCATTTAGTCGAGTGGAAACTGTCTTAAAAAAGGTAATGAAATTTCTGTCATCATTTACTCAAGTTGTTCCAATCCTGTATGAGTTTCTCTCTTCTGCTGAACACAAAAGAAGTTATTTTGAAGAATGTAACCAAACAGTTGATGGTAGCCACTGACTTCCACAGTATTTTTTCCAAACTGTGGAAGTCAGTGCGGACTGTCAATTCTTCAAAATATCTTCTTCTATGTTCAGCAGAACCTCTTGCAGTACAGGGTCAAGGGTTCTGAGATCAAAATCCAGAAAAGTTATTACTCCACCTCCATATTTGAGGTTTCTGTGCTGCTTGCCCAAACTGGGGTGCGTTTCCCAAAAGCATTGTTAGATAACTATGGTCGTCAGTTCCATTGAACTCTATTGGTAACGACAGAACTTGCGACCACAGTTGCGTTTGGGAAACGCACCCCTGGCTGTCAGTGGAGAATGATGACTTTTGCAGCCCGAGGGTTTAGTTACAGCATTTACCAGCAGGTTAACTGGACCGTGCCAGCCTTGACCTTTTGCCTGGGACAGGAATAAGATGATAGGATCACTAGGACAGGAATGACCACTGGATCAGTGGCATGCTTTAACATTACAGATGGGCTAAAACAGGAAATAAAGGCTATGCTAGCATCTCTCCAGGAGGAGGTACTGAAGGTTACACCTCCTGGCTTGACCAAAGGAATCTTCTTGAGAAACTGAATAAAGTTAAGGTGTCACCAAGGTCATGAAGAAACAGAAATCCCCAGTTTAAAGAATGGAGGACACTGCCAGCCCAAACCAGCAGACAGCACAGTTTGACAAAGTAAGGAAATAAATATACAATATACAAAACTCCAATTATTTACATAAATAAACAACACAAACAAAGGAAACAACCTCAAACCAAGAACTGCAATTTTTCAATACCAGCCCTCTTCAAGAATGACTTATCTTACTGAACACTAGTTACAGACTAACTAGCAGCTCTATTATCTGACAGTCTGCACTCACGGTAATCATATTCTTTAACATTAAACAGATTACCATGATACCATACAATATATGATATGATACCATAAACTATCATACTCACTTCGGCTATACAGAGAATTGCTTAAATTCAAAAATGCATAAGCACCTTAACAAACAAACAGCTCCTCGCCTTCCCACCACACTTGGCATCCTCCTCTATCATTATTCCAGCAAGGGTATAAGAAAACTGATAAACGTTATTTCAGGTCTTTTATGGGGTAAAATATCTGCTGCCATGTATGAGTAATATGGGTGATGTCTGTTGGTTCGGTCCTCAGGTGGCCAGTCCAAGACACAACAGTTTATCTGTATGTGTGTTTTTAACCACAGTGTCTGGAAGCTGTTTATAGAACCAATGTGCCAGCTAACATCTACTTCAGTGCCACATCGAGTTAAATAAATAGTTTTTAAATTCATGCATGTCTTTATTAAACAAATAAGGGTATTGAAAGAAAGGGGAATTGGGGAATAAGAGATCTGCAGAGGACAGCTGGGATCACACTTCAGCCCCTCTAACAATATTTGAGAGAGAAGATAATATTTCACAATGAATTCGTAGGGTTTGAAGGGAGCGAGACTGTAATCGGTGCATTGGAGTCTTTCACACATTCCAGTCACTGTAGTCGATGGTCTGTCTCTAGCACAAAGGGTCTCCCAGAAGGTAGAAATTGAGGGAATCCAGGGCCCATGTTCTGGCCAAACCCTTCTTCTAGAGTATCACGTCTCTCAGGGAAATCCGGCTGAGGAATGCCAGCGATATGCAATCCCCTTCTATTTCCTGCAGTAGCACAGCCCTCGATCCGACTCCAGAGGCATCTGTCTGCAGGAAGAGTGGTTTCTGGAAGAGTCTCCATTCTTTTGGGGACTAGCATGATGAAACTACACCACTCACTGATGAATGTTTTAATGACACCGATGGAGCGCATAATGTCCAGTTTATCTGTAATCACATTTATCAGATGTTCAGGGATATGATAGCTTGTTTGTAGGGATGGGGCTACCTCAGCACCCGATTAATAAATCCAGGTTTCTTCTGAGACAGCTCAACTGCTCTGCTTGGTCTCTTTTAGGTTGCTCCAGATGGCAAACATCCAGCACTTGTTGTGTGCAGCTAGTTGGAAGTGCTGTCCAGTTGGTTCATACTCATTACCAATGGCACAAAGAGTTGGCTCGGCCCTGGGGTGGACTTCTTTCAGCAAGTTAATATAGCAGTTTTGCTCTTTCTTACCCTGCTACAGCAATGAGATCTTGCAGGTGATGCTGCCAGTCTTTTCACAATGCTTTGTAGAGTCTATGCCAACAAAGCAACTTGTTTTCAGAACTTGGCACTAGGAATCCCTCCCTGGCACTCATACCAAGTTTTCTGAGAGTGCTGGGCTCCTGGGCCAGTGATGTAATTTCTTCCAGATGGTCTCTGATTTGGATTACATATTGGACCACACTGCATGTACCATCCTTAGGCCGCAGTAGGTAAGGAGGTTAGGAGCTACTACTAGGTAAAGCAGGAGTGGGCAACTCAGGCCCTTGAGGTCCGAGGTCCTACAGAGTTTAGCTCCAACCCTGATTGTGCAGGCAAACCTGCATGTAGCTTTCTAGCAATCTTGATTCCTGACCTTGATTAGATTGCTCAGGTGAGATGAGAACTAGAGCTAACCTCAAGAAAGAAAGTGGATCTCTCCACTGCTGCCAGTCAGAAATTTGCACAGCATGCTATTCAGGGTTTGGTTGAAACATTCAACCAAATCATCAGTCTGGGGATGGTAAGGTGTGGTTGTATTGCAAAATAAGAGTCGACATTCAATCCCAGTTTCTTAGATTTTCTTTTCTCCAAAGCCAGTAGACAGTGCAGAAGTTTAAAAACACCTATAGATGGAGCGCCAGGTTATACCCACCTACTGAGTCACCATCTGCCAATGGAAATTAGGTTTAACAAGCAAAGTTTTCCTGAAGGTCAAAATCATCTTTGTTTTGGTTGGATTTCATTCAACATCAAGTTCGTTCAAATATGTTCATTATTCAATTTCACTTTGAGTACACTGGGGCAGTGGACAGTGGTGTTGAATTTCTTTCACTTGTACAATCTGCCTGGTAGATTGGTGGATCCTAAACTCTTTAGAAATAGTTTTGAAATCATTTCCAGGCAAATATCAACTTTTCTTCAGAGTTTTTCATAAAATCTCTTTTGACTGAGGTCAACCTGTGCAGTGCTCCCTGCAAATATACGGATGCTCTGGGGACGAAGCCAGTATGTTATTGGAGGACCTGGACCACAGAAGGCACAGTTTGTTTATCACGCAGGCCTACAGTCGACACCAGTGCGGTTGGGGTTGAAATTTAACCCAGTAAAATTCATTTAAATGGAAGGACATGATGTAGGAGACCTTGTTATCTTGATTCGAAGATATTTGACTGCTCTGGCTAGTCCACAAACACCACAACATTTGACTTCCAGCAGCAGGCAAAAATACTATTCTTGCAAGCAATGCCAGGCTACAGTTCCTGAAGATGTTGTTTTCTACTGCTATCTCAGCCTAGCTCTGTTTTACCACAACATCCAAGGTTTGTGGAAAGAGTTGGAGCAGTAGCCTTCGGTAAAGAGTGAGTTAATTAGATTGGCCATTGGTAATGCAACATGCAGATGAGCAGCGAAGCATAGTGCGACTACCAATGGTAGATCCGCAAGCTGATACAGGTGCCATATGGGAGAAACCAACAGCTCAGTGACCCACGATCTCCAGCGATTAATGCAGCTTAACAGACCCGTTTTATACCTCCGGTTTTTCAGAGGTGAAATCATCATAGATGAGTAAACAGTTGCAATCAACCAGTGGAAAACAAGTACTGTAGAGTCTACTATAGCAGTTTTACAGAACAATAAAATTAAATGAAGTTAATAAGATCTTTTGCGATATACTGGTCATGACTGTGTTTGTGGAGTCGTACCCTGGTAAGAAACTGAAAAAAAAAAGAAGTCATTAGTACAATGCTGGTACGTGTGGAAATCATTTGCGATACTCACACTGCATCGAGAGGATCAATCCTCGCATAAAAATAATAATACCGAATGTTTTACCAAATGCTGAAAATGAATGCACAAAATCAACTTTAAAGCAGGGAAATATAATGCTTGTCTTAATTGATTATTTAACAAAGGGGACTGTAAGAGACACTTACGGTCTCAACAGAGGATGTTGAAGAAGATTGCATTTGCATCTGTTCCTCATGCAGAGCAATCACATGCAGACCAGATATTCAGATCACAGCACACAAATAAAATACTTTTTATGATCATTTTTAAAGCCAAAGAACTTTCATAAAATTGTTGCACAGCAAACAAAATAAATATTGCTTGATAATTAACGGTTTAATGGTTACGGAAATTGTATTCATTTCATAATTTTAAAATGTAGTCTTGTTTAAAATTATGTAATCTTTGAATTAAGAATGAAATGCTGTAATTTTAAATGAAAACAGCAAACTGCGTTAAACTGCACTTTATTATGAATTATTCTGTTATTCAATCATTCACTTAATTATCAATGCTAAAATGTCTCTAATAAGAAATAAACTTGGAATACTTTATAAAAAATAAATAAAAATAAATTCAGTTTATCAGTTTCAAATGCGGCCCACGATCACGACTCACAAGCCTGATCTGAGCCACACGCTTCCCACCAACAACCAGGCCTGGTGTTTCTGCTGTCACTCATGTCAGGGTTAGCTCTGGCTGCCAGGATGCATGTAAACACCTTCACCTGCGATCTGTCGGCTCACTGAGGTGCACACGTCCACATGACTGGAAGGCATCTTTACTGCGGAAACATACTGTACGCTCTTTCTCGTCCTAAGAAATTATGAAAACGTGTTGTCATCTTGTGTAGCCCAAGTAAACGTGACACAGTCAAAATGCTTACAAACTGACTAAAAGGATATGAAAAAAAAAAAATGGGTCTGTACAAGTTTCCTGCTGACATTTCGCAGTACTCTGGGGTTTTAACATCGGCTCTCATTACAAATGAAACGCATGGAGTTTGGTACACAAATCATTATGAAATTATTCATTACAGATTTTTTTTTTAATATTACAGATTTTTTTTCAAAAATTTTATATGGCATACTTAGAAGTCTAGATGCTTGTCATGGTTACACAGCACTTGTATTAATCAATCCCAAAATGCATTGTGACCAGTAAAAAAAAAAAAAAAAAAAAAAAGTAAAATAAATTTTATTCTCCAGTGTTGATCAAAACAGCTCTGATAAAGAAAAAAAAAATCTCCGTGTTTTTGTATTTTTTAACTCAGCAATATATTAACATCAAACTCTTTTGTAAGAGCATGAACTGGGAGCCTATTTGTGTGTCTGCCTTCATAGAGCACTTCACATCAACCCATTAAAGTTTAGTAACTGCTTCTGTAGAGAGTGGTCAGCTACTTCCTATCGTCCGACAGTGCCCTGTGAAGGGGACTTCAGTGGTCATCTTAAAGCGCAGGGAGTGTATATGTTTAGTCTGAAAGGCTGCATAGTGAACAAGTGTCCGTCGATACAGAAGTGAAGAGGGAAATTTACCAGCCCACTGCATATAGCAATTATCAGAAATTCCTTACTATATTTCAGAGTTTTGAGTATGATAAATTATATTAATAATATATGTTTTTAATGCAAATTTTTTCATATGTAAAAATGCACCTGAACAAATGATTTAAAATTGCATCAGATATTTAATGAATATGACATGTATCTACTAACAATATTCCAACATCCGTTTGATATGCACTTATCAGAATCATGTAGATCCGAATAAGAAGAATGATTTTAAACACAAACATGTGTGAATTAACAAATTAACTATTTCCCTTTTTGGGAATACAATACAAAAGATTTGACATATTGAAAATGAATGGACGTTCCAGAAGGAGAGCCTCTACAGGGACAGAGCCACCTTATCAATGAATTTGGCCAGTCGAATGTCCTTCTTTGACAGTCCTCCACAGTCATGTGTAGATAAAGTTATCTGGACCTGAAAGACAGCCAGAAATTCAGTCATAATCAACAGCCAGCTTTCGATATATCCGCACCTTTACAGATCACTCGGGGGGTGTTCCTCAGGGCTCTGTTTTGGGGCCTCTACTTTTGTACTACTCATGTTGACATTATCATTATAAATGCTAGTTTTCATTTTTATGCTGATGACACAGTGATGTCCTCGATCCGTGTGTTGGGCGACCGCAGTAGTGAGTATTGGGAACAGCCCAAGCTTGTCCTGTCCTGCAGTTACTTTAATAAAGACGTCGGCCTACCGCACAGTAAGCTGATTTACGAAACCACTACTGCTTATTTCACAAAGAAAATTTCCACTACAGATCGTCAGGATTATTTCCCAGCACTCACTCCACTTTTCTCACTCAGCCTGACATGAAATGTGAGCTAGTGCACTACGTAGTGTGATTGTTTGCCGTGCAAACGTGACACTTTCAAAGGCCTGATGTGTGTGGCCTCTCATGTACTTTAAACACAGTGTATTCATGTTAAACATTTGGAAAAACATTATAAACTGCTGCTCAACAGTGAGAAATACGTGGCTGGGTTTGAAGTTATTACCTTGTTATAAACATTGAACCACTCCGGATGATGGTTCATCTTCTCTGCTTGCAGAGCCACTCGGCACATGAAGCCGAACGCCTGAGGAAAAGAAAACAGATGCGGCGCTGGAAGATCACAGGACTCAACTCATCTAGCACACAGTTTAACTCCACAGTTTTACACTAGACAGGTCCTCCTCGATTATTACCTGATCAACGCGAAATAACTCTGGTGCGGCTCGTGTGCCGGTCAAAAATGACAGAATTATTTATTTATTTATTTCAATGAAATGAATGTATTATTTTACTTTGATAATGTTTTTTTTAATTAATATTTTGTATTTTTAGGGATATATTTTAATGGTACTGAAGTATGGATGATTTATCCATTACATGTTACCCATTTTTGAAGATAGACTTGAAAATGAAATTTACAACTTAAATTGTCATAAATCTTGTGTGAGGACAAGTTTGGTCTCGTTTAAAGAAGACACTTGGCAGATTTTTGCTAAAGTGAAAAAAAGAGAGAAAAAAGAAATTGAAGCTAAAAAAAAAAGATACAGATGTTATAGTCGTTAGGTTATATAGGTAATATATAGATTATCAATGTTCAAGTTTATTGTTATGAAAATGCACAAAAACACCATTTTCAAATTTTCTATAAAAAAATATAGATAACACTTCAAACCTTATAAAGGTATTCATAATGTACATAGTAACGCATTATATACTTTCATAAATAAATATAACAAAAGTTAAAATGCATTATAATGTTTGAAGGTTTGTTTGTCATGTGTTTTAATGCATTATACTTTCTAAAGATGAAACATAAGTATTATAATGTATTTTAACTGTGGTAACAATTATTCATCTGATCATACGATGCATTATAAAGCATAATTCATGCATTAAAACTACTTTTATGAGTTACATAAAAAAAAGCTTTAAGTAAAGTGTTACCAAAATATTTTCCAAAACATGTTTTACTCTGAAACAGCTTGAAATATCTGAAAAACAATGAGCTTTAGTTAAGTTTTTTTTGGGTGCAGTACCAATCATTTCTCCTGGAGGAAATTCACTTGTATTTCTAATGTGGTCATTTTTGACAGAGAACAACACATGTGTGACTATTTTTTTCAGGACCATTTAACCTTTTCAAATCACGTCCATGATTCTGTCTGTCTCTCTGTGTGTGTGTGTGTGTGTGTGTGTGTGTGTGTGTGTGTGTGTATGTATGTATATGTGTTCACATAGCAAAAGCCAAAACCTTTATCATGTTTCATACCATTCAGATAAAGTAATAAAAAAAACTTTTCTAGTCAAAATTGACTGAAAAGCACTAGAGGGTTAAAAAGCTGAACAGCATGTTAACTGTGAAGCCAGTCACTGTGAACACCAATTTGTGAAAGGCATATATTTTTAATAACTTAACAAGGCATACATGGTTAAATGCAATAACACACAGTAATGGGACATTCTATTGAACAGAGGAATGGATGGCGGCTTTGGCAAAGTGAGTAGAGATGTTCTGTGCAGCGATTGTTTCAGTTTATAAAGCTGCTCATAGGAAGTCTGAATCTAAATAGCGTGAGTATGTGAGCTCAGATGTTTAGCTGAGCTGAGATCGGAGGACGACAGAGTTACTGCGTCCTCCAATCAGAGGTTATTCCAGCGGGTCAGATCTCTCTCGAGCTAAACCGCCTGCGAAAAAAAACGCACTGGCTATTTCAGAGCAATTTCCCAATGCAATCTCAATTAAGCCTTTAAATACTTCCTTAGCTAATTAAGTCAACTGAACCGCCATTGTACACAAGCCTTTGCAGACAAATCTGTGGGCTTGGCCAAACGCTCAGATAATGAAACAGGAGTAGTTTAAAAAAAAAAAAAAAAAGAGGAGGAGGAAATTACGAGTGTCGTATATTGTAAGTAATTTGGGGAACACATGATGTAACACAATTGGCTATTTTATCAAACCGGCTATCAAGCAAACCGTCCTGTTATCCATTTAAAGTGATTGACAAAATCCTGCAACTCGACTCCATCTGCAATTTAAGCGCACGGTCTGCTTTTGCTCAGCTTTCATTAGGACTATTGGCAATTATTCAATAGCAGGGCATGTTAACGATCGCCAAAACATTTCCTTTTTGACGTTTGGTTTCTGGCAGGCAAAAAACAAGTCAGTATGAGACAACTAAACAAGCTTTGATTACTGAACCGGTCCAGTTCGATCTGACTCGAGCTCACGCTTCAAACCGAGCTCTGAACGCTGAATCACAAACACTATCTTGCGTTGCTCAACATTAAATACGCATGCGGCAGACTAATCGGCACTAGAGAGGTCAAGGACGGCGGTCTGGGGTCTTTTGTTTGCTCTGTATTGTGCAGCGACGCCTCGCTCTGTCAGGAGTGGGTAATTAGTCTTGACATGTTACAGGCCCTCATCTCCAATAATCAGAACCACCGCCGCACGTTTCCCCGCACGCCACTTTAGGGGCATTTTCTGTTATTACGGCATGATTGTCATAAAGCACTGGATGAGCCCATGTGGACGTCGGGGTGGCATTCCCTCCGCGCTTCCAAACACATGTGCTTTCTGCCTTGCAGGATTGGGCTCAGCGGCCTAAACACACACAGATCGGGCTACGCAGGCTGCGTTACGCTGCGAACGTCTCGCATCAGACGCTTCAGAGCATAAATGAGCGTGATTACGGCTCCGCTCAGGGGCCCCGGCCCTCCTGATGCCAACAGCTGCCAATCAGCTTGATATAGTGCTAAATATGACCCCGGACCACAAAACCAGTCATAAGGGTCAATTTTTAAAAACTGAGATTTATGCATCATCTGAAAGCTGAATAAATAATCTTTCCATTGATGTATGGTTTATTTGTCTGAGATGCAACTATTTGAAAATCTGGAATCTGAGGGAGCAAAAAAATCTAAATATTGAGAAAATCTCCTTTAAAGTTGTCCAAATGAAGTTCTTAGCAATGCATATTACTAATCAAAAATGAAGTTTTGATATATTTACGGTAGGAAATTTACTAAATATCTTCATGGAACATGATCTTAATATCCTAATGATTTTTGGCATAAAAGAGAAATGTATAATTTTGACTCATACAGTGTATTGTTGTCTATTGCTGCAGATACAGCTGTGCTGCTTATGACTGCTTCTGTGCTCCAGAGACACAAATGAAGGTCAAAAGGGTTTGTCGTCTCTTAAAAAAAACTGATGCATGTATTGATTTTGATCAGAAGTGGAGCGTTCTGAGACCGTAAACAGGAGTTTGCAGCGGCTCTGAGAGAAGACTTTTCCTTAACAGCGTTTCATGAACATTTAACACTTTTTTAAGAGCAAATTTAAGTAATAAATTGAAAGGAATGCAATATGGTCTCTGAATGTAAATGTCTTGAATTATTAATGCTTCAAAGTTTGAAAACACAACTTCCAAAATATCTTTTGTTACTTTTTAATTAATTTTACCAGTACATCAACAAAGCTTAAACAGCTCGTGTCCCAAGCTTTAGAATAACATCCGATCGCACTGCAATGAGGGGATGTTTTTCCTCAGTATTTCGGTCTTGTTTTCCAGAGCAAACCTAAAGATCTTTCACCGCAGGAACAAAACGGCATAAGATATTAAATCTTGTTTTATGAGAATCTCATGAAAGTTAACTGAGTTTATGATTAAAACAACAAATATCTGGCAAAAAATAATCAACTTAATAGAAGTTTTAATTTAGCATTGACAGATGTTTGATCAATTTTCCAGAAAACAAGACTCTGTATGTTCTTTCTGCATCTGCACTAAATGCATCTTGATTTCAGGACGTCGCAGTGCATGCAACATTTAATGCCATGACTTCATGAATTCAAGACTTTCTGCTTTGATTTTAAAACCTTTTCAGCATTAATTTGTGAATTTTAACTTTTTAAGACCCACAGAAACCCTGAAGTAGTTTAAATAAAAATCAAAGCAAGAGTTGTAGTCTAAAGAAACTGCAGAGATTAGCGCAGAGTAAAGCGCATCAGAGACAGAAATCAGTTCAGAAGTCAGCGTCCGTCATCCGCGCCAGTCCAGGACGCCGGGAACCAAACACACGCAGAAGAGAGAAAGAGGACGGCTGAGATGTGCAAATGGAAAAACGTGAGGTCACTATTACAAGGAGAGGCAAACAAAGTGAACAAAAGACAGCGTGTAAGAGAAACAGAGAGGCTGATGGGATAGTTAGTGGTTTTCTGAGGCACATGAAACATTTTAACCAATCTGATTGTTTGTGAAAGAAATCATTTTGATCAAAACTTCAATTGCTGCCAAGAACAGCTCTGCTGTGGCTCAGGGTAATACAGACTGACACGAGGGGCTCGGAGGGGGCAGGGAGCGCGGGAGAGAGAGAGAGAGAGAGAGACAGAGAGAGAGAGAGAGAGAGAGAGAGAGAGAGAGAGAGAGACAGAGAGAGAGAGAGAGAGAGAGAGAGAGAGAGAGAGAGAGAGAGAGAGAGAGAGAGACCGAGGCCCAAACACACGGAGATGTGTGTCTCAGAGTCTGGGGTCAGTCTGACCTCTTTCTTAATGAAATTAATGCTCTTATCCATCAAGGACTCATTAAACTGATCAAAAGTGCCAGAAAAGACATTTATAATGTTACAAAATATTTCTATTTCAAATAAATGCTGTTCATCTGTGAATCCTGAAAAATAAAATGCATCAGTTTCCACAAAAATATTGGGCTGTTTTCAGCATCGATAATAATCGGAAATGTTTCTCGAGCGGCAAATCAGCATATTATTATGATTTCTGAAGATCATGTGACGCTGCTTTGAAATTCAGCTGCGCATCACAGAAATACATTACAGTTTAACACATATTCACACAGAAAACAGCTGCTTTACATTCTAATAATATTTCACAATTATTACTGTATTTTTTAAAATCAAATAAACGCAGCCTTGATGATCAGGAGAAAATTTCTAAAGGTTTATTTTGTGTCAAAGCAAGGGTTTGAGAAAAGAGGCTGCAGAAAAAGTGCTGTGTTTACACCTGCAACTAATAAAGCGCGAGCGGGATTCGAGGCGGTTCTGTCTGTGAAAGCCATTTGGAGCCAGCGGCCCTGAACAGAGTCTCTGCAGAGCAAGTCTGAGAGAAGAACAGAAGACAGCGACATCTAGAGACGCCTCGCAGCTTCAGGTCAGGTCAGATGGTGGTTTAGGTGTGTGGCGTGGCTGACCTGGTTGAAGGTTTTGAAGTGCAGCTCCTTGTAAAGAGCGTCGCGGTCCTCGACCTCCACCCATCCAGTGGCCCTCAGCTCCAGCAGAAACTGCTCTCGCTCGCCGGAGGACAGCCAGTCTGCGGCCTCAACACAACAACACATCATTACATCACGACCTGGACCACAAAACCGGTCACAAGGGGCCACTTTCAAAACTGAGATCTGTACATCATCTGAATAAAAAGAGCTTTCCATTGATGTATGGTTTGTTGAACAATATTTGTCTGAGATGCAACTATTTGAAAATCTGGAATCTGAGGGAGCAAAAAAATCTAAATACTGAGAAAATCTCCTTTAAAGTTGTTCAAATGAAGTTCTTAGCAATGCATATTACTAATCAAAAATGAAGTTTTGATATATTTACAGTAGGAAATTTAATAAATATCTTCATAGAACATGATCTTTACTTAACATCCTAATGATTTTTGGCATAAAAGAAAAATGTATAATTTTGACCCATTCAATGTATTGTGTATTGCTGCAGATACAGCTGTGCTGCTTATGACTGCTGCTGTGCTGCAGGGACACGTATATATCATCCTTCAATATCATATTATATAATGAATAAACACATAATTCACTCCGATTGAGAGATTATTAATACAGGTAAAACTGCACATTGTATTTTCTATACATGCACAGATTCAAAACTTCCTTCTTCCACGTTTAGACGTTTCATAAAAATATTTTTTAAAACACTTAACACACTACCTGTGTATCAAATTATTACAACGTAACCTCAACATACTATTTTTATTTATTTATTTATTTTCATAATATAAACTTAAAAAGTAACTGATTTTAGCCGTCTATCTCTTTAACTAATTAAAATAATTATAGCTTAGTTAAATTAGTAAAATCATGCAGAGTGTTTTAGTATTGTTACAAAAATGATTAAAGGGAAGGCTTTCGTTATGACAGCAGTGATAAAGCGATTATAAAATGAAAATGTAACTTCTAAAATGAATTGACAGAATATATAAACATTATACACGTAAAAACAACAACAAACTGTAAAAAAAACATACAAAACTGTCGCTTTCAAAAGGTACTAATATGTACTTTTAAAGAACTAATACTTTTAAGGTAGTAATATAGTTACTCAAATACTGTAATATATTACTCATTACTACTTACTCCTTTCAATAGTAATATTGTTACTTTACTTTCTGGCAACACTATAGTTACACTACTAGTTACTCTTCCTTCACGCCCACAGAAGCTGTAACTGTGTGTCTTCCACCTTAAATTCTTCTAGAATGTTATTATCAATATATTTCTGCCTCATCATTTGACCAAAATCCACACTGGATCGCAGTCAGAAGTGATTACAAACACTCAGTGACTGATACAGACATTCAAGGAGAAGTTCATTGTAATTTCTCCAAATATAACCCCATATACGATTATATTTCATTATGTATTTTATCAAATCACATAAGTTTGTAAGAAACTGTTTAATTTTCCAAAAAGATGCTTAATTATAGTAACATAATGTACCATCAGAGGGATGTGATGCCAGAGTAAAGTAAAGCCACAATTTACACAATACTAATAACATTATACACACACACACACACACACACACACACACACACACACACACACACACACACACACACACACACACGGCGGTGTTTTCGGGTGTATTGCGCCATCTGTCGGGTGAACAGGGTTATAAACAGTCAGACCGATTAAAATCTATTTCACTGCAGTTTTAACAGCATGTTATAATCTTGTATCGGTCAAAATAACGCAAACTACACACAAGGTCATCTGAAATACTTTAACATTGTGTTAGTGTGTGTTTGACCTGGTTATAAGTGTGTGTTTACCTACTTATGAGGACAAATCTGTACCCGGAAATAACTCATTTTGCATAAAAATGAAAACTGAAAGTGTTTTTTAAAAATTATTAAAAAACATAAAAATAAATAAAATACAATAAAACATACCCCAGCACAGCAAGAAAGAAAGAACCTTCAAAAAATAACAGTTTTGTGTCTTTTCAGACGTGTAATTGCACGCGCGTCCTGTAGATGGCGCTTGACTCGCGCTTCGCGGTTTATTTGGGACGCAGCTAGTGTCTCAAACGCAACGAGCTCGTAAACCCGCCGTGCCTCTCTTTCTGAGAAAACCAGGTTTAATTTCTCTGATTAGCTGCTAAATACTAGAACGTGTTAGCATTGTGCTCCAGACGCGACGCCGCTGATTGGTCGAGCAGCTGCCGACGTCACACCCACGCACAGCCGCGAAAGAAAGCGTTCGCAAATCTCGGTCGAAATGAGAATAATGTCTTACCATTTTCCCCGCGCCACCGTCAGCAGACAGATAACAGCGGGTTAGTTTAGTGAAAGCGCTCGGCCATCGGCGGCCAGGGGTCAGAGTAAACATTAACCAGCTCATCGCCACTGAAGGGCTGCCCCGAGCGCGCCTGATCGCATTACAGCGAGGCCCCTTATAATCCCGCGCTCCTCGGTGTTAACCCATCAAATCCCACCTGACCGTAAAGAAGGTTTTCAATTAGAACGCTCTAAAAATATGTTTTTGTGCACTTCCTGCAAATATGGAAAAATAAAGGGTCTCGATTAAACGTGTGCAGTGTCACATGATTAGTGCAGAATGTCACATGACCAGGGCTGTATAAACCTCAATTTCAAAAATTGACCCTTATGACTGGTTTTGTGCTCCAGGGTCACTTATGTTGCAATAAAGTAACAATTTTGAAATATGTCAAAGGTTATATTTTTAATCTTTTATCCCAGTGTTGAAGGGTTTTTATGCATAATAGTAACCCCAGAATGTGATCAAACACAGTTTAAAATAGCTGTGCTGAGATTTATACACATTTTTATGACTTCAGAAATATGTTAAGAACTGTGTGACCGAACATAAAACACCATTTTTCACACTCTTTTCCAAAAAATAGTTATTTCAAAGGGTTACTAATGACCCATCATTTATATATGTTCGTGTCTGGGATGACTCTGGGGCTGAAGGGGTTAAGCGCTAGCACGAGTCTGCGTCATTAAGGTCTTCTGCAGCACAAAATACTAATTAAAATTAATTGTGGAAAAATACTTTACTTTTTTTTTTAATGCAGTAGTTAGTCAATTTACAAAAAAACAAAACAAACTGTTTCTGTCTCGCAGTTCGTAATGAAATTAGATGAGCTCAGCGCTGATTCATTTTCCACCGGATGTTTTTATGAAATGCAGTGTGTGCAAAGGATTGTGGGTAATTGCATGCATCCTTCAAACTGGAGGCTGCCTTCCTTTACTTTACCAGCCCGTCCTGTCCGGTGCTCTCATGGAGCACTACATTACTGACCTCACCTCACTGTGGTTTATTTTGAGTGGCGTTTATGTGCATTAGACATAAGTTTTGCATTTTAATTGCCTTTCTTTTGCTATTCTGATTTAATGCCAAGTCCAGTAAGAGACTGATATTACAGAATGGCTTTGACCGAACAGAACTAAACAAGAACACGACAACACGAGCCGATTCTTTACATTCATACACTTATTTATTCTGCAAGTATGTACATTCGGTTCACAGCAGAGGCTCTAGTCCTGATGCTCGTGGTCCTGTCCTGGAATGAGCCAGCGGATGCTGTCTGAGCAGAGGATAGCGTACAGAGTGAAGCCTGATATGAACAGCACCGAGAACACAAAGAGCCAGTCGATGCCTTTGACAGGAACCGCAGGAAGAGGTCCGGCGCGGTCTTCCTCCAGCACGGCCTGATCTGGACTTGCTTCAAAGCCTAGAGGACGGCGGGAAAACCACAGAGTCATCATGTCGTACATACACGGGATGAGCGTGGAAATGGTACTTTAAAATCTTTTCAGCGGTCTCCTCCCCCTTAGTGGGCGGAGTCAAGTGTCATATTACAGAATGTATTACAGTCTTTTATAATCTTGACAAAATACATATTGCAAGGTCCGAATCTCAGGATTTCCATATTTAGTGGTTATTTTGTGATATAGTAATATTTCCAGAGAAATTTAGACACAAAAATGCATTTTAAAAAATGGAGTTTGGATGGCACCTGGTGGCTGTTTGTGGTATAACGCTCCAAAATCAAAACTCAATTTTTTTATATCAACTTCAAATTTGGAACATACCTTATTTAGACATAAGATTTTAATTTTATAGCAATTTTGGATTCTAAAATGTAACATTAATTTTATATAAAATAAAAAACTGGTACAGTGCATTATCTTTACAGTAAATGTAAACTTCTATAACTATTTGATACTTTCATATTTTGAAATGATTGCAATAATCTGATCGTCTTCTTCAAAAAAAGAGGTCTGTGTTCTAAAGCGTTCATGAATTATAGCACTTTAAGTCTGGACAGTGCACTTAAGGTGTGCTTCTGAATGATGAACACCACACCTGTCTGGTTCGTGATGAAGGAGCTCAGCGTTTCTAGCGTTCTGTCTGTCTGGTTGAACCTGGCCATGGGTTTGGCTCCTTGAAACAAGAGTATATTGGGGACGGCCACCGTGCCGAAGCGCGTGGAGAGACTGTGAACAGAGCGAGAGAGAAACGCAGCTGATGAAGACAGAAACACCCTCAGCGGGCCAGACCGAGATGAGGGAACGTCACTGATCAACCTGCTGTGCTGGGACGCGTCGAGCGCGAGGAAGTGCATGCTGGGAAAGACTCGCGGCAGGGCGTTGAAGTGAGGGGCGAGGTTTGCCGAGAACTGACACCACGTGGTATAAAAGAGAACCAAGGAGCACTCGGTGCTGTTGGCATTCAGGAGCTCCATCAGGTCCTGCGGAGAAAACAAAATACAGCCTAAATGCATCTTATAGATCTTACTGTGAGCAATTCATCTGTTTAACTTGAATCATGTTTTAAAGCAGTGGGTAATCTGCTTAAAGTCTACTTCACGAATCTGTTGACAAACATGTTTATAGTGCATTCTATTCGACGCGTTTATTGCAAGCGCAGCAAATACAGACAGTGCAGCCTTTACAAGAAATTTGCATGCAATGTAACCGGTTGCCATGACAACCGCGCTTGCTGCTGCTCTGTGCAATCATAATAAAACCGCTTACATCGTACACGGAGTGTGAAACGCTAAGATGTATTTAAATGTTTGACTGGCTGAGTACATCTGGTGTACTGCGTTAGGCTGACCAAGACTCATCACAGCACTCACATATCATTGCTCGTTTGTTGGTTTTAATTGTTTACATTGTCCTCATTTGTTTGCTTTGTGTCTGCTACACGACTAAAAGTAAATCTAATGATTAACTACAGAGACTTCAGGCAGGTGATAGAAATGTGTGCTACATGACATTCTGTGATATTCTGAAGAACAATCACTGAACTGAGTAACTAAACCAGAGAGCAACATACGCTAGTGTTTACACAACCAGCCAAACCTGAAATAACTAGGATTTAGAAGAAAAAGTTCTGCTCACCAAAGCTGCGTTTATTTGATCAAAAATACAGTAAAAACAGAAATATTATTAGAGTGTAAATCAGCTGTTTTCTATGTGAATATGTGTTAAACTAATGTATTTCTGTGATGCGCAGCTGTATTTTCAGCATCATTACTGCAGTCTTCAGAGTCACATGATCTTCAGAAATCATTATAATATACTGATTTACTGCTCAACAAACATTTCTGATTATTATCAATGTTGAACACAGTCGTGCTGCACAATATTTCTGTGGAAACCGTGATGCATTTTATTTTTCAGGATTCACAGATGAACAGAAAGTTCAAAAGAACAGCATTTATTCGAAATAGAAATCTACTGTAACATTATAAATGTATTTGATGTGCCCTTGATGAATAAAAACTTTTTTTTTTTTATTAAACAATCTTACTGTCCCTAGACTTTTACATGGTCATGTATCAGTTTCCACAAAAATATTTGGCTGTTCTCAACACTGATAATAATCAGAAATGTTTCTCGAGCAGTAAATCAGTATATTATTATGATTTCTGAAGATCACGTGACGCTGAAGACTGCTTTGAAATTCAGCTGCGCATCACAGAAATACAGTTTAACAGATATTCACATAGAAGACAGCTGTTTTAAATAATATCTCAGAATATGACAGTTTAACTGTATTTCTGGTAAATGTAGCTCTGGTGAGCGGAAGAAACTTGTTTCAAAATGACCGGATGTCTGAGCCGGTCCGGTGTCGGTCAGCACGCCGCACCTGAGAAGCGTTGAGGATCTGCACCGAGAAGCGCTCGGTCCCGCTGATGTTCCTCTTGTCGCAGCTGACTTTGTATGTCTTGGCGGTCTCGGTGAGGTTGTGGCTCTGGGTTTCTCCGGTGACGGCGGACAGCAGCGCTTCTGTCTCGGTCTCACAGCGGCCCTCGGCGCACGCCTCCCCCGCCAGCTGCTCCATCTCCGCGGGCTGAGGCGCTCCCAGCACCGCCGTCCGAACCTGCTCCGGATCCGACGGGCCGGCGACCTCGACTGCATCTGTGGAGACAGAGAGACCTGTCAGATCAGCGCTCGAGTGTTTCCGTCAGGATTCGGTGTTTGTGTGTTTATACCTCCGCCTGACAGACGCACGAGTCCGGCGATAATCAGCCAGATCGCCACCCCGCGGAGTCTGTCCGGTGCTGAGCCCATTCTGCCGCCGATCACGGACAGACAGAATCAGCGCATGACTCGTGACGACCTTCTTCTTCTTTTGGTTTTATGGCGAGTTCGTGATGATGTTGTTGATGTTTTCTTTCAACGGACTGAAAGAGGAGAGACTCGGCTTCCGGTTCCGGCGCAGCTACGGCGAGCGAACAGACTCACGCAACTCGAACACAAACAGCTCGATGCTTATTCAAACAATACGTCGAAAGTCGACTAAAAATTTATTTCTGTAACAGTTTATTCCTGAAGGGGCGTTATTTGACGGCGAAGATACGATTTTGTGTTTAAATTTGAGCGCTAACTCAGAAAAGAAATTCCTTCTTGGCCTGTAAAAGAGAATTCGCCTCATAATGCGGTTAAACACAAACCGCTGTGATTGGTCCAGCCACCGAAGGTCCACACGTGGTTTCTGTAACTTTTCTTCTCGCTTCTGTGGATGGACCAATCACAGTGGTTTGTGTTTAACTGCATAATGAATGGAATTTAGTACAGTGAAGAGTTAATAGGAGCAGTATTATTGTGAAATGCACCACCTGAGTCATTACTAGATATGACATAGATATATAACAGATATAGATACCCATTTTAACACACTTTTATGTACCGGTAATTTAAAATAATGTATCTTGGAGGGGTGAGGTGTCCAAGTCACAACATCTAACTACTGGAGTGCCTCAGGGCTCAGTGCTTGGACCACTTCTCTTCTCTGTCTACATGGCATCGCTAGGTTCTGTCATCCAGAAACATGGCTTCTCTAATCACTGCTGTGCTGATGACACTCAGCTCTGCCTCTCATTCCATTCTGATGATCCGACGAGAGCTGCTCGCATCTCAGCTTCTCTAACAGACATTTCTTGCTGGATGAAGGACCATCACCTTCAACTCAACTTCAACTATATATATATATATATATAAACACACACATTGGCTCAGTGAGACTTGTCACAACACTTGCGTATCATCGCTCTTTTGTTTTGATTGCTTCTATTGTCCTCATATTGTTCTATTGTCCTCACTTGTAAGTCCCTTTGGATAAAAGCGTCTGCTAAATAACTAAATGTAATTTATATCTCAATCAACTGAATTTGATGTTGATGATCGATATCAAAAAGTAAAACTGAAATCAATGTGGTATTTTTCTTTGATTGTGAAATATGGGCTTTTCTTGTGTTCTTATATGTATTGATTACATCGTACATTCTTTAAAACCATTAAAGTAAAATAAAATTCCAAGGTTATTGGTGTAGATGAAATAAACAGCAATAAGACTTCCTTGGTGTAGTTACATTTTAATAAAACACACACAAACAGGTATTTCTTCATATTGGAACTGTATTACAAAGTAAATAAACAAGGAAAAAATAAAAGCCCACGTCACTGATTATATGAATGTAACAAATTGAACATAAACCTGCTGTTAAAGCCACACGTTGCTACTAACAGGCTACGCACTACTCGTCTCAATCATCGTGATATTAAACCATAAGAAGATTTTTACATCACTTGTTCACAAGATGCTGACAGCATTCCCACACCAACAATAATCATCAGAGTCAGAATAATAAATACAATACAAAAGGAACTATTACAAGACGTGTGGTGATTGACGTGTGTAATTACAGAGTCATGTTTCCATCACATCTGACCATGCACACGCTATAGAGAGCTGCTGGAGTTCTTTGGTGGAGTGCTGGAATGAGAGAACCACGCTTCCATGAAACTATTGCACTCGTTATCGTGTCACTATGTGAATCAAGCCTAAGAAACGAGCCCATGAACAACCCAACATGACATGCAATGGACATTCAGAGTGACCACAGAGCGCCAGAGACGTATTTACAGCTTCAGAGGAGGGAGAAACGGCCAGACGGCCTGCCACGGTCAGCAGAGTCCAGTGACCTGTGTGTGTGTGTGTGTGACAGACGAGTTCAGGAGTATGATGGCAGAGCGCTGTGGATGGGTACCGGCAGAGCGTTTCTCGACTGACCGCCGTCTGGACACACGGCCGCCGGGGAAAAGGCCTCCGATGGCATGACGCTGATCGGCGGAGGGGTTTTTTGGTTTCGTACGGGGAAGCCGCTGAGGAGGAACGGCGGAGCTTGAAACAGCATTTTTGGCGTTCTAGACGAGGAAGAAAAATAGACATGATTTCATGAAGACACTCAATCCAAGCCCAACGAAAAACAGCCAAACACTAACAGAACACACACTGATGGAAAACACATTGGCAAACATTAAAGGGTTAATTCACACAATAATGAACATTGTGTCACAACTGTTCAAAACTTTCTTCACACTGATCAAGCTCCAATAAGGGCCTCATCAATGTAGGTAACAGTGGTGCGCTCAGTCCTGCTGTTTATGAGTTGGGAAGCTATTATGACATCAGGTAGATGAAAGATGGCGATGTACCTTTTCTACAAAAAAATTCTGTTATATTTTTAAGCTCTACTTCTACAAAATGATGAATAGAGAATGTGTATCAGTGCTTTTCTGCTTTGATTTTATTCAATTTATGAAGGTGCTGTAAAGCAAACCGTTAAATATATTATTGTTCACGAGTTCAGCTGCCCATCCAGCCCTGATGGTTAAAGAGATAGTTCACCCAAAAATGAAAATTCTGTCATTAATTACTCACCTTCATATCATTCCAAACCCGTTAGACCTTCAGAACACAAATTAAGATATATCTGATGAAATCCGAGAGCTCTCTGACCCTCCACAGACAGGATAGGTGTTCTGAAGATGACGGAGGTCTAACGGGTTTGGAACGACATGAGGGTGAGTAATTAATGACAGAATTTTCATTTTTGGGTGAACTATCCCTTTATAGGAAAACAAACTTGGGCTGCTGTCCTCGACGGAGACTCGAACCCGAGGCTCGGCTTGAGCTCCAAGTTCAATCCCGCACTGCGGTTCTGCCCCGAGAGAGATTAACAGAAGTACAGGAGATGCCGGGACGCTGCGATGACCGCTGCTTACAGAGCCTCGTGATGATGACTGACAGCACTGAATGACTAGGCTCCTCCTGAACATGCATTTGGAACTTCATTAATTGTTCAATTACTGTTGTGTTTTGTACATGTGACTTAGATTTTTAAGTTTAATTGTAAATTTGAAAAATAATGATTTCATTCAACAAATCCTGAATTCAGGGATTAGAGAAAGATTCTATCTTCGCACTTACATTCACAACAATGTAGTGCTGTCCGTGTGCGATAAACTCATGAATGCAATCTTTGCAACTTGACTTGAACGCAGCACTTTGTGTCACACACAGAAGCAGAAAGCTTGATCGAGGATGCATTAAGGGTGAGTTCAGACAAAATGAAAATGTGTTCACCCTCAGATCATCCAAGATTGAGTGTGTTTCTTCATCAGGTCTCTGCATCAGTGTCTCAGCAATGGATGCTCTGCAGTGAATGGGTGCCGTCAGAATGAGAGTCCAAACAGTCCAGCCACACATTAGTTTAGAGCTGTTTTGTCTTGTAAACGCTGCTTGATCTGCAGATTTCTCTCCTGATTCAGACCAGAACACTTCTTCACTGGAGGAAGTGTTATTATGGATTATCCTGTTGAAAAAAAGCAGCATATGCTGGTTAGGTATATTTTTCTGGTTTGAGCTGGTTATGTGCTGGTCCTGAGCAGGAGCTGGTTGTTTAGTTGGAGCATGTTGGTTGCCATGCCTCAAAACATCTAACCAGCATATGCTGCTTTTTTCAACAGGGTATGGACTTGTTTTTTAGTTAAAAACGTCTTAATGCTGGACTGGAGTGCTGTGGATTATTGTGATGTTTTTATCAGACTCTCATTCTGACGGCACCCATTCACTGCAGAGCATCCATTGCTGAGACACTGATGCAGTGACCTGATGAAGAAACACACTCGTCCTGATCAGATGACCTGAGGGTGAGCAGATTTGAATCTTGGCTGAGCGACTGGTTTAATGTAATATGAGGAGTGAGGGGTGCGGTTACTCTGTGGTTGTCTCCTCCTTCAGCGCAGCGTCACAGGCTCCAGGTTTGTGCATGACGCTGTAGGGGAACGCGGCTCCGCTGCAGGCGCTGTAGCTCAGTTTGCTCAGGCGCGACTGGCTCTTTATGCTCCCCGGCGGGCGACCGGGACTCACTTTATACCCTGCGGCTTTGGTGGTGCCCAGCGGCCGTCCCGGACTGGTCTTGAAGCCGGCGGCCCTGGTGGTGCCCAGAGGTCTGCCTGTGCTGGTTCTGTATCCGGCTGATTTGGTGGTGCCCGCCGGACGCCCGCGTTTCCCAGATCTCCCTGACGCACTCTTCTTCTTGGAGTCGCTCTTGTTGTTGGCCTGAGCGGTGGCGGGCCCCGGGGACAGCGGTGGCTCCTCGCGGCACGCCATGGGTTTGAGGACGGCCGGAGGAGGCAGGTAAGCGAAGCACATCTGCCGAGGGCGCTGAGGAGGAGAAGACTGATAGAACTTGGTGGGGCACAAATCAAAGTGGCTTGGCGAGAGCCTCCCGTCCTCGGCTAAACATGACGGCCTGCTGTCCACACAGAAATCACTGCCGGCCCCGGACCCCTGACGCATCATCTTCTGCTGACAGACGCCAGGAGAGAGGGGATAAAGATCCCATGAAACCAGACTCTTTTTCATGCTTTTGACCATATATCTGACCCTGCAGCACAGAAGCAGTCATAAGCAGCACAGCTGTATCTGTAGCAATAGCCAACAATACATTATATGGGTCAAAATTATACATTTTTCTTTTATGCCAAAAATCATTAGGATAATAAGTAAAGATCATGTTAAATGAAGATATTTTGCAAATTTCCTACCGTAAATATATCAAAACTTCATTTTTGATTAGTCATATGGATTGCTAAGAACCAACAATACATTGTATGGCTCAAAATTATACATTTCTCTTTTATGCCAAAAATTATTAGGATATTAAGATCATGTTCCATGAAGAGATTTTATAAATTTCCTACCGTAAATATATCAAAACTTAATATGTATTGCTAAGAGCTTCATTTGGACAACTTTAAAGGAGATTTTTCTCAATATTTAGATTTTTTTGCTCCCTCAGATTCCAGATTTACAAATAGTTGTATCTCAGACAAATATTGTCCGATCCTAACAAACCATACATCAATGGAAAGATTATCTCAATTTAAAAAAAATTGACCCTTATGATTGGTTTTGTGCTCCAGGGTCACATATGTCTGTTTAGGGCGAGACACAACAGCCAAAACATTCGTTTTTCATGCACTGGTCATTTCTGAAATCTAGATTTTCATAAAGCGTTTTTTCAGACTAGTGGAAAAAACATCCAAAATACACATTTAAGTGTGTATTTGATCTATTTGCAACTTTAGGTTTTAATTCCAATCCATATCTTTAAAAGGTCATGACATTGATCTTTTGGAATATAAGAGTCTTTGCACCATTAAAGCATCCTGCCAGTTTAATAGCTTAAAACGTCCTCCTCATTATAAACAAAGCATTTATTTAATAATCGAGCTCCAAAAACGGCTCGTTTGGATCCGAGGGGCAAGATGATGTCACCAGGTCACAAACATTTGCATAAACACGCCTCCAGAGCGAGACATTGACATAGGCCCCGCCCACCGACGTCCAGTCGCTAACAGCTGACACGTGATCACGCCGAATACGTCAGAATCAAATATAAATCTGGAGACAGTAAACAGATACGAGTCTGTCGTCAGGACAAATGAGTGAAAGATTGCAAATGGAAATAACTTTTATTTTGATCATGTTGTCAAAACACGCAATAGCGAGGGGCGTTGATACTGTTTCCTATGCAGTGACGCCAGCCAATCATAACAGCCGCTGGTTACTGACGAGCCTTAAAGGACACGCCCTTAAAAACAGCTCGTTTCAAAGAATGAGGGTTGAAAATAATAATTTTTCCAAATATTTGTTTATTTGTGCAAAACACTTCATTAACATTATAAGTAGGGTTGCAAAGGGGTGGAAAATTTCCGGAAAACTTTCCAAAAAAATCCTAGAAAGTTTCCAAAATTTCTGAAATGTTCACGAAATTTTATGGAAATGTTCCACCTTTTCGCAACCCTAATTATAAGTAAATCTCAAGGAACATATTAAAATAATCATTTTAAAATATCAATGTCATGACCCCCTTTAAAGAGTTTCTTTTCTGAAGGTTTGTTCGTGTTTCATTCACACTGATTTATACCACATTTAACTCTAAAAACATGGTGAAAATGTGTTTGTTTTCTGTCTGTTGACAGTATTTTCTGATTTATGGAGTGATTAGAAAGAGAAATCCAATATGCCCTCTGGAAAAAACTTAAAAACATGTCAACAGAACAAGAATTATGAACCTGGCTGTATCCTATATTTAGACTTCTGTTCTGAAACATGCGCATGTTTAACCAGATAATGCCATATTTGCATATTCAAACAAAAAGTTCAGAAAACTGTAATACTACACAGCTGTCTGTAGGCTACTGTGATTTATTAGTAGTTTATCATCTGTAGTGTCCTGCCAGAATGATCAACTATCTTCATCATCTTCATCTTCATCATCACAGTCAGCTGTGGACTGAACTCGTGTCACGGATCTTCAAGTGTTTGGTGTTAAACTCAGCAGCTGAGCTCTTGAGGAGATATTCTCTGTGTGAATGTGTTTCAGAAGCTCTTATAATAATATTCAGTCAGGGCTACATTAGCATGCATAGCTTTAACTGTGACATGAACACTGTAAAAACACACAACTGTCACATGACAAAGCCCCTTAATTCTCGGTCTCCCACAAATAACAGTGACAAAATAATAATAATAATAATAATAAAATTAATAAAACGTTTGATTTCAAAGAAAACACACATCAGTCCATGCACAGTTACAGAAACAGCATCTGTTTTTAAAGAGAGGATCAGTGACTGTACCTCGCGGTAATGTCGACACTGGAGAGGAAAGGGTTAAATGTGACATTTTTGTCCCATTTTGGAGCTACGGACGAATTCTGACTGATTATGATCGAAGCTCGTCGAATAAAACACAAGAGAATGACGTTCACCTCGACGTTCAGAAAACGTGTCAAAGCTTTCTTCGCAATTTTAGGAGATGCTTTAGAAATCAGCGTCAGCCATTGATATTAAATATTAAGAAATCAAAAGGATAACGCGCATGCGCACTGAGTGCTGCGCGCAGCAGATGGAGCTGCATCGACAGTAGAATTCATCTGAAACGATGGATATAAATAATACTTCATCTAGTTGAAGTCTTCCATCTTTAGCTCCAAATCAGCGTTTGAAAGCGTCTGTCTGTGCTTTGATTATTGTGCATACGGACGCAGAGACGCTGCTGACTTCTGTTACTTTACTCAGCGCTGCGCCGGACGGACCAATCACAGCCGCGCTGCGCTGCAGCGATTAAAGCAGCGCTGAGATTGACAGATGCCAATCACTACTGCCAACCAATCACAACTCTACATTTTTATAGCTACACCTTATCTTGCTTGCTTTTTTAGCAGTTAATCAGTAAAATCACCAGAGCTGGGTAGATTACTCACAAATTGTAATCCTTTACTAATTCCGAATTACATGACAAAATTAAGACGTAATTTATTACATTATACATTTACAGTTATACTTTCAGATTACTTTTGACCTAAATCGTTTATCACATTGATTTAAATATCACATTGATTGTACCATATAAAATACAAAGAGTAAGAATATATATTCCAGTTGTTATTATCAATTTAATGCATTAAACAATTTTACATCAAGGTTTTCCAAACTGGGTTTGTGAGGAACTGCAGGGGTTATGAGTTTAATGAAAAGCTACAAATTAATTAAATAATAAAAATGTTACATTAAAACAAATCATTTTAAAATGAATCAAAATAAAACACGCTGTAAAAATGTAATATTTTATTTGTTTAGCTGCATGTCATGTGACCATAACCAACATCAGAGATACTTCATCATTAAAATCTTTATTTTAAAATCTCAGGGTACTTCAAATAAAAACATATTAGGTGAAAGAGGATCAGGTGACCAAAAAAGTTGGTCAATTTGTGCATTTTAATGTGTTTGTAAGGCAAAAGCGTTCCAAAGTAACACATGGTAAAACACCTGAATGAGGAATAATCCAAATAAAAATAAATGCTGTTCATCAGTAATGTTAACACACTTCTCACACCTGACATGATGATGTGTGTAAATCCAGTGCTCAGATGCTGTGTAGCGAGTCAATTGTCAGCATATTTTAATTTTAGGTGAATTATTCCTTTAAAAACATCTAAAAGCTCTTTTTTCTTGCAGAAAATCACAAAGGTAAAAGTAAAGCCTGAAGAGCTCGGAGCGGAGCGACTGACGTTACAGACTCATACGGACAGAGCACGAGGAAAAAACACTTTATTTCCAAATGAAGTTCACGGTCCAATTACATGGAGCTTTCTAAAATATTCACCGCGACTGATGCAAACTACAAGAAACAATAGGTAAAAACGTCCAGATAAATGAAGCTCACATAACAAAGCATTGTGGGATTAGGTAAGAAACGGCAGCGGCCGTCTGTCCTACAACACCTTGTACCGGCTCTTGCTGGTGGGCTGGTAGGAGTTTTGCTGAAAGAGAGAGAGAGAGGATTCAGAGCGAGACGGAGCTTCATATTCCTGTGTTCGGAGCGCCTCAGAGAGGAACTCACCAGACGGATCAGCTCTTCTTTGATCAGCCGTGTGATTTCTGCTTTGGCCTTCTGCACAGCCAGTTCATTCGCACCTAACAACGACACAGACTGCTTTAGTGACCTGAGGAGACCAGCGGTCCGCTAGCGTCCGGCGAGCACACTTACTCTCGATGGCCAGGTAGATCTTGCGCTCTCCCTCTTTGGGCTCTTTGCCCGGCGGGAAGTAGGTTCCTCGTATAGTGATGGCCGCCTCTGAATACTCGCCGATGCGCTGAAGAGCCTCCTTAGACGTCACCTTCCACCTCGCCGTCTGCAGAACACACACCGTCAGCAGAGTCCTCACAGAACACTCACAATCTCTACATCCTAGTATTTTTGGTGTGGTTCATGTGTAATTTGAAATTTCTAATAATTTCTCTTTTTAAATGGATAAATGTTCTGATATTCACTCATTAATGAGAAGTTGCTGATCAGATGCAGTACGGTTTTAGTGTTCATTTACACAACAACGATGTACTAAAAACGGAGAAGTTCTCAGAATAAAATCTATGCACACAGATCCACTGCTGTGTAAATAAACCGTACGTTTTTAGTGGAAAACAGTGTCATATAAACACCCCTTCAGCTGAAAAATGACTATTTTATAACATAATGAATCATTGAGTCCAAACAGACCCGGAAAGTGAAACTAGCATACAGATTCCGAGGGTTAAATAATATTACTAATATCTGAGTATTAAGTAAGATTAAGAAGCATTGTCTTGTTTGCTGAGAGCAGACAGTGTCAGTGTAGTCTGTGTGTGAGACCTGAGGGAAGTCGTTGATCTCCAGCTCCTCCTCGTATCTCTTGACGGTCTCCGCGGCCTCGGCGGCCTGCCGCTCCTCCTCCAGCTTCTCCACCGGCGTGTAGTTGAGTTTGGCGTTGATCTTCTCCGCCTGCTGCTCCGCGATGGTCTTGGCCGAGACGGAGGGTGCGATCATCGTCCCGCCGCGCAGGATGGCGTTTGTGGCCTGCTGCATCACATCCTGAAATAACACACCGCACCGTTAATATCAGCCGATGGACGCCTTCAGCAGACACATGACCCCGGACCACAAGACCAGGCAGAGGGGTCCGTTTCTGAAATTCAGATTCATACATCTCATACATCTCTAAATATTGAGAAAAATCTCCTTTAAAGATGTTCAAATGAAGTTTTTAGCAATGCATATTAAGTTTTGATATATTTACGGTAGGAAATTTATAAAATCTCTTCATGGAACATGATCTTAATATCCTAATGATTTTTGGCATAAAAGAGAAATGTATAATTTTGAGCCATACAATGTATTGTTGGCTATTGCTGCAGATACAGCTGTGCTGCTAATGACTGCGTTTGTGCTGCAGGGTCAGATGGTTTGCTGTAATGCACAGAGTCGTGTCAGTTGTGTGTCTGACCTGTGCCTCCGCGCCGAGGTTCTTCTGCGCCTGGATCTTGAGGGCCAGTTTCTTGGCGATCTCCAGTTTCTGGATGTTCCCGGCGGACGGCGTGCTCATGCCGCTCAGACCGGACACAGCGGTCATGGATCCGCTCATGCCGCCCCCAGCACCTCCCGCAGCGCCGCCCGGAGCAGAGAAGTCCTTCACTCGCTTCTTAGAGTTAAACATGCTCTCGATCTGCTCGTCGATCTGCAGACGCACCACAGAGATCAGCTGTTACTCACACACACACACACACACACACACACACACACACACACTCGAACTACATCAGTCACGAGGATACAGCGCTCCTGTATAGCAGCATCATTCCCATGATTCCCAGAGAAAGCCAGAACTGATGAATGCAGCGCTTCATCTGCTAAATGCACACATTCAAACTTAGCCACTTTTACACCCTCAATCAGCTGTGATTCTGGACAGTGTCAAATATGATCACTAAAGTGCTGAAACATGTAATAAAGCAGAAAATCACCCGTGTATTTTTATGTATGCCACATTTATCAGGCGTTTAGCATTCAACATGTAATATGTCCAACAGATGGGAAGTCTGAATATATATATATATTTAAATTTACTGTAACCCTGGACTACAGCTGTAACATTTATGTTCTCATCATAACTGGTCAGTATTTTATCTAGATGTTTCTTGAATCTGGTTGTGTTCACTCACAGCAGATTGTTCTCTGTGCGGTTATTTCTCTGGTGTAATGAGTCTGTGTTGTATTTGAGCTTCAGTGTGTTCTGGCTCATTCCTGTGTTTATATGAGCTGATGATGTGAACTCACGTCCAGAGCCTGATCCTCGTCGTCAGAGTCGTGCAGACCTAACGCAGCCTTCTGTAGCTTCTTCCTCTCGTTAGCCAGCGCGTGCTCCGTCTCGTCGAACTTAAAGCCCTTCCCAGAGAACCCGCTGCTGCTCTTGATGCTCTTCCCCTCCTGCGGAGAAACCAAACACACGATTATATATCGTACATGTTTGTATATCATTCACACTGATTTACACAACATCATACTCCTAAAACATGGTGAAAATGTGTTTGTTTTCTGACATTATTTTCTGATTTATGGAGAGATTTATATTCTCCTCTGGAAAAACATCGAACTCTAATATGATAAAATCAAACGAGAATTATGAACCTGACTTTTACGAAACTCAGATTTCTGTTCTGGAAATGTATGCAAATGAGTGCATATTTAATTAGATGATGTCACATTAGCATACTTAAACATAACTTTTCAGAATATAATGCTAATTTTTATGTCTTAATATACTGTGATGAATTAACTGCAGAAGTATGGTGTCTTCTATGGAAGCTTGTTTCCATCACAGGGTTTAACTTTTTCTCTCACAGTTCTGAATTTTTTCTTCTGAGAAAAGTCCAACTGAGAGACTCATAATTGTGAGGAAAAAGTCAGATTTCTGAATTCGCAAGTTCATCTCTTATAATTCTTATTTTTTTCCCTCCGAGTTTGAATCTCGCAAATCTTTTTTGTTTTTGATGAATAGTGAGATGAAAGGTCAGTGGTATGTGTGTGATTGTGTGGTGGAAGAGTCTTCTGCAGTCTGGTCTCGTCTGTGTCGTGTGATGTGGGTCTCTATCAAGCGAGCACAGAAGTGCATTTGTTCTTACGGCTTTCTGCTGCTCTTTGAAGTTAGTCCAGAGCAGCTCGAGCTCCGGCGGGACGGGCGATCCGGACAGCTCCAGCGCTTTGATGATGTCTCCGGAGTAACGCGCCTGTTCTCCAGTGATGAAGGTGTACGCATAACCCTACGTCACACACACAGAGAGAGAGAGAGAGAGAGAGAGAGAGAGAGAGAGAGAGAGAGAGAGAGAGAGAGAGAGCGAGACACGTGAGCGCTCATCCTCAGCACACACACACACGCACGCTTACTCTCTCTCACACACACACACACGCTCACTCTCGCACACACACACACCTTGTTCCCGGCTCGTCCCGTGCGTCCGGCGCGGTGCACGTAGTCCTCGTAGTGGTTGGGACAGCCGTAGTTGACCACCAGGATGAGCTGCTTGACGTCCAGGCCTCGCGCCGCCACCGAGGTGGCCACCAGCAGACGACACGCGCCGTTCTTGAAGTCGTTGATGATGCTGTCCCTGTCGTACTGATCGATGCCTGCACACACACACACACACACACACACACACACACACACACACCTCAGCACAGCTGGTTCCAGTGTATTACTGGAGTGAAGATTAAAGCTTTAACTCAGAGCTGAACTCAGTCTAGGGCTGGGCGATGTGACACAAAATGTAACAGCTGACCGATTCTTGATTTTTAACTAATCCACTTGAAGATGTAACTACAACATGATTCAAGTAACTTGTTCTTTATTAACTCTCTAGTTAAAGAAAACTCTATTCCAAGTGCAGCACACAATAAAGTAACGATGCATCCTCGCACCCGGGCTCACCGCCCCCCCGTGGCCATAGAAAAACAGCGAACAGCGGCCAATATGCTTTTAAAGAGGTAAAGGACGAATATGTCAAAGTCATTTATGGCAAATGTCCTGCTGCCAACAGGTGGTGGTATGATTATAACTGCATATTGGCCTTTAGATGTGTTCAGGACAGGACTCTTATAAAACATGTGAAGTTTGGGGCAGATCGGACATTGCTTGCCTGAGTTACAGTAACTTCCTGTTTCATAGCGAAACATCGAATTTTGTCAGGCAGCCAGGGACACGCCCCTTGACGAAAACTCAAGATCTTCACAATTTAGCATCGCAAAGGCCTTATGATGACACTCGGAAAATTTGAAGACGATCTGATTAAAACTGTTGGAGGAGTTCGTCAAAGTACGAGGCCTGGAAATGGCAAAAACTGCACAGAAATCATACAGGAAATTCAAAATAACGGACTTCCTGTTGGGTTTGGGATTTCGTACCAAGAGACTTTTTTGTAGGTAATGGTGTGTTACACGTGTGTACCTAGTTTCGTGCATGTATGTGAAACGTAGCTCGAAGGGCATGTCGTTGATATTTTATAGGCGGCGCTATCAAGCCATTTTGCCACACCCACTTCTGAAAAAGAGCAGCAACTTCAATTGGATTTTCGCTTTTCTTTAATTGCTAGTGCAAGACGAGCATTTGTGGTTAAAAGTATACAAATGTTTTTATTTTTGTAGAAAATGCCGGATGGTTTGCTAGATAACACCCTTCTTCCTCGACTGGGATCGTGTAGAGCTCTTTCAAGCTGCTCTGAAACTGTCATTTGGATCTTCAACACGTTGATCCCCATTGAAGTCCATTATATGGAGAAAAATCCTGGAATGTTTTCTTAACTTAATTTCTTTCTGACTGAAGACAGACATGAAGATCTTGGATGAGAGCTGCCTGCTTACATGTAATTAACTTAATGTTTACATTTAATAAAATAAAGATTCCTGCTTCGTTCGATTCTTAGCAGTTAGACTCATCAGACTGACCGATACAAATGATTTGAAAGCCTGTGTTTGGAGATCAAGAACAGATGCTGACCTCCGTGCAGGGACATGCAGGGGTACGAGGCCTTCATCAGGTCTTTCAGGAGGCCGTCGGCGTGCTCCTGCTTGTCCACGAAGATGATGACGGAGCCCTTCTCCTGATAGTGACCCAGAATCTCCAGCAGCTTCAGGAACTTCTTCTCCTCCTCGATCACGATCTGTCCACGCAGCAGAAACCACAGCCTGAGCTTCAGAACACGTCTTATCTACAGGATTCACCAGCTCAACCGCGCACTACCACGAGGTTAAATATAATATACAGTCTGGAGGAATCAAGATTTTACAGCATATTAGAATGATTTCTGAAGATCATGTGACACTGAAGACTGCAGTAATGATGCTGAAAATACAGCTGCGTCACAGAAATACATTACAGCTTAACACATATTCACATAGAAAACAGCTGTTTTACATTCTAATAATATTTCATTATTTTTAACTGTATTTTTGATCAAATAAATACAGCCTAGCAAATCTTAATAACTTAATTACTCTAAACTCCTGTCCAGTAGAGTATATGGGCTATTCTACAGAACTGGAGCAAACTGCTGTCCCACAACACAAGAACACATTTAAAAAGCAGATTCAAATCTTAAATGTTTACTAAGATCCTTTTATTATCTACTGAAACCCACAATAATATTTAAAATATCAGTAAGCTTAACATATACAAAACCATAATTTATTGGGTATTTTCCCGAACCCCTAAATTTCAACTTATGAAAACAATATTGAAAACTTTTTGTATTAAATATAAAAGTTGTTTTTAAAAATATCTTTTTTTTTTTTGTTTGTTTTTTTAAAGTGAAATTAGATTATTTTATATACACGCATATAAAAAAAATTTGTATTTTGTCATCATTAACAGCACAGCAACGACAGCTTTCTAAAACGTTTCTATCAGTTTGCTCTCTTGGAAATGAAGCAGACAACAGAACTAAATGAATTCTTTGTATGAACTCAAGCTCACTGATCGCTGATCCTGAGTCTGCAGCCGCGGTCAGAGCTATAATCACACACTCACCACATGCTGCTCCACGTCCGAGCACACCACGCTGCGGCCGCCCACCTGCACCTCGATGGGTTTGGACAGGATCCTGCGCGCCAGAGCCTCCATCGAGCGCGGGAACGTGGCCGAGAACATCACCGTCTGCCGGTCGGGCCGCACGTTATCCACGATACGCATCACCTGCAACAAACACACGCCTGACGAGTTATCAGAGTTCAGACAGCAGCTCACACTCAGAGCGTGATCGTGACGTCAACGCAAGGCACTGTGGGACTGCAGGACAGCGGTCCAGTAGAGCTGGTCTCGCACGAGTGAAGCGGCTGCTAACGGTGTCACATGTATTACATACATATTCAGCATCATAGAGCTGCTTTAAGACTTCACATGAATGAGTACACAAACACAAGACAAAACAGGTTAAAACGCAGGAAATGCTAACAGATTCTGATAGAAAACGCTTTATTTCTAAAACTAAACGAGATAAATGCGGTAGATAAAACAACCATTTAGCTTGATCCAGACAAATATTTATATTTAATGATTTAACTTGAATTTATCAAAGCACTCCAATGTGGTTAAGAGATTTAAATATTTAAATCTAAATTATATATTTAAATATTAATTAAGCAAAATAAATTAAAATTACTTTTTAGATTGAAACAAACATGCGCCTGCAATCAAGTTTTGTGGCATTTCTGCAAATTTATGTAGCATTATTGCAAAAGCGGGCACTTCAATATACCTCAAACAACAAAAACAAACACTTTTTCTTCATGTATTTTATAATGTTTCAATATATATTTGCAAAATATACATCAGAAAAGTTCCAGAAAAATGAATGGCTCTATGGGCCTCTGCTGGATATATATAGTCATTACACTATTCTTTCAAAAACTCTGATTTCTACAAGTTTTTCTCCAACCAGCAGATGGCAGAATTACACTATTAAATTAAATTTAGATTATCATTTCAGCGATTTTATTTCCATTAAAAAAAAATAATGTTTCACATGCAAGCTAATGGTGTAGTTGAGGAATTTTGTGGTAAACTGGTACAGAAGTACTTCATATCTCCCAAAACACAGCATTAAAGTATAGATGAATTATATATTATTTGTATGATTAAAAATGTATATATTTGTTTAATTTTAGGGTCATATTGAGTCCACTGAGTGAAGATGCGATCAGTGCCGTCCTAAGTGAACTCATGTTTTTTCTCTGGTGATTTGTGTTTGTCATCGCCGTATGTTCCTGAGTGTATCCTAAAATATGGCTACCCAGAATGCAATGCGCCAGTTGTGCGTTCTCTATTGGCAACGCTACTTCAGTCATGCAAGACCAACTCTGCTCGGCGTGAAACAGATTTCAAATCAGCATTGAATGCATCAGCCGTGTTAAAACAGTGTGTAGTGTCCCCGGAGAGAGAGAGAGACTGACCTGCGGCTCAAAGCCCATGTCGAACATCCGGTCGGCCTCGTCCATCACCACATACGTGACTCTGCGCAGATTGGTCACGCGACCTGCGCAACACAACAGCAGCGCGTTTAGCAGAGTGAAGGCCGCAGACAGCAACATTTACTATCAGCTCAAAGCAAACGACAGGCAGACTACAGCACTGGCTGAACTGATGGAGTCCGTGACGCAGAGCTGCTTAACATGCGTACCATCAGAGCAAAACTCACAAGAGCCACCTCAAACATTAACTGAGCTGAAGCCGCCTGAGGAGCGTGACCTACGAAGGAAACATATTAGAGATTACCTCGCATGTGTGGAAACACACGGCACATCCGCTCCTGCTCTACAGCTCTCAGCGGCCCTGCACTGCATTCTGGGGCTTTGGCTGACATTCACGCGTTTCATACAGCGGTCTGATCCAGGATCATTACGCTACGATCGACAGCATCTGTGACAAGCCTGAGGTCTCTAAATTACATTCACCACAGATAAACCTGCTAACATGAGTGAACCGCATGCTGAGAGTAAATAACAGTACTTTAACTCGTGTTATGAGCATGAGAAGCTGATAAACCTGCCAACTACTGCATGACACACAGGAGAACGAGGACAGCGCCAGGGCCTTTCTGAAAGAGGTGCTCAGAGCGCATTTTTATGTACATAAACAAAAAAGGCAGCCTTAATCTCAACTAAATTTCAGTGTTTGCACATTAAATTAAAAGACATTTGCGTTAATCAACACATGCATGGCAAAGATCATAAAGTAGCATTAAAAAAAAAGTAATATTGCAAAAATGCACAGATTCTGATAGAGGGGATGCATTTTCTAACAATATTATGGTGTACAGTAAAGACAAATTAAATGTGACCCTGGAGCACAAAAGCAGTCATAAGAGTCAATTTTTTCAAATCTGAAAGCTGAATAAATAATCTTTCCATTGATGTATGGTTTGTTATGATCAGACAATATTTGTCTGAGATGCAACTATTTGAAAATCTGGAATCTGAGGGTGCAAAAAAATCTAAATATTGAGAAAATCTCCTTTAAAGTTGTTCAAATGAAGTTCTTAGCAATACATATTACTAATCAAAAATGAAGTTTTGATATATTTACAGTAGGACATTTACAAAATATCTTCATGGAACATGATCTTAATATTATAATGATTTTTGGCATAAAAGAAAAATGTATAATTGAGAGACATGCAATGTATTGTTGTCTATTGCTACAGATACAGCTGTGCTGCTTATGACTGCTTCTGTGCTGCAGGGTCACAGATGCTTAAAGAGATCCACAGCGCTAATAAAGTGCAACAGTTAAGCTAGAATAGTTTTGGTTAATTTGAATGATTTAATAATCATAAAAAAAGGTAACGATCTTATCCTCATTTGTCCCACTTACGGATACTACACACAAACACAGCAGAAGACAGCAGTATGTCAGAGAACGAGCTTTAGAACAGAAGCATTATTAGGTGAAGATGATGATGATGATGAAGTGTGTCTTCACCCTCACGCGGTCTCGTCACAGCTGTATGAGCGAGCGGAGCTCAACCTGAGAGTTCTGCAGTATTTTAGCTGTATGGTTTATTATTATTCATGCATTCCCTGCGAATCAAACCCATGACTCCGGTGTTTGAGTCAGATCTCAAATGATTGATTTGCTGTTTATGACTTCATTATAAGCACAGAACTCGTGAGAATGAGTCAAGCTGTGCTAAAAACATGATTTAATGAAAATAAAAGCTACATTTCTACTTTTAAGCGCTTGATGGCCTGTTTACTTCCCATGTAAGATCGTTAGCGTAAGTGTGATTGTGTAAATTGACATTACAGTTTTAGTTAATATTTTGAATGAGATTTTCTGCTTTCACGTTAATTTTAGTTACAGTTTTAGTAATTTTGTTGTGTGCTTGTGTGTATATAGTTTTCTTTTAATTTCAATGATGACTGTTAAATCTTGTTTTCATATCTACAATTGTAGAATACTGAACATGCTATTAATGGATCCCAGTATGTTAAAAGCAAATAAAAATATATTTTTAGTACATTAGGATAAACTAAATGAACATGTTAACTGTTGTAAATAAAACACATTTAAGTTTTTCTTGTTATTGTATTTCCGTTAAGATTTATTAACGAAGGCCGATGTGTTTTGTGGTTGTAGTGAGCTCTAATGACGCTGAGCAGACGCTGGAGCTGATGAACGCGTGATGATATCAGCACAAACTCAGAGGCACTTACCGTTGTTGGCACCTAGCATGTCGATCATGCGTCCCGGCGTGCAGACGATGATTTCTGCGCCGCGCTTCAGCTCTGCGATCTGCGGACAGACGCTGGGTTAGAGCAGGTTCTGCGGGAGGTTATGAAGCGTGATGAAGCGGATCACACACACCTGCTCGCTGATGCCGGTGCCGCCGTACACACACACCACACGCAGACCCAGAGACTTGGAGAACTTCTTGCACTCTTTGGTGATCTGCAGCGCCAGCTCGCGCGTCGGGGTCATGATCATCGCTAACACAGAGAAACACAGCCGTTACTCTCTCCTGCTTCTGCTGACGGCAATAAAGCAATACGCCCCGCTTCACGTCAAGACTAAAACCCCTTTAGAGGTTATAAATACACTATAAACCACGGCTTCACGGGGCTTACTGCTTTTATAAAATCAGCATTCCATATATGTAACAAGGTTTCACAAAATAAAACAGAGCAAATAAAATGTAATGACATTAATAAAAACATTCTTCCGCCAAACAATGTAGTTCCTCAGAAACAGTTGTGGTTGCCGAGCAACACACAGACATAAACAAAGGTGTATGTTACTTTGTAATTTAGCCAACAATACATTGTATGGGTTAAAATTATCCATTTTTTTAAATGCCAAAAATCATTAGGATATTAAGATCATGTTCCATGAAGATATTTAGTAAATTTCCTACCGTAAATATATCAAAACTTCATTTTTGATTAGTAATATGCATTGCTAAGAACTTCATTTGAACAACTTTAAAGGAGATTTTCTCAATATTTGGATTTTTTTGCTCCCTCAGATTCCAGATTTTCAAATAGTTGTATCTCAGACAAATATTGTCTGATCCTAACAAACCATACATCAATGGAAAGATTATTTGTTCAGCTTTCAGATGATGTATAAATCTCCATTTTAAAAAATTGACCCTTATGACTGGTTTTGTGCTCCAGGGTCACAAATGCTTGTCAAAAACTAAACTGCTATGAAATACATAATATTTCCTGAGAAAGCGTGACACACTCGAACAGAACAGAGATTGTTTGTGCGGTGAGCAGTTAATCGAGTAAGAAACAGGTGTTGGGTAGCAATAAAGACGATCAGGAAGAATCTCACCGATGGGCCCTTCTGCCTCTCCCACCGGCCGCTGGTCTAATATGTGACGAAACATGGGCAGCAGGAAGGCGATGGTCTTCCCACTTCCTGTTTTAGCGATGCCGATGAGGTCGCGTCCCGACATGATGGCCGGGATGGCCTGGGCCTGGATCGGGGTCGGCTTCTCATAGTTGTGTCTGGAAAAGAGACAGAGAGGAATAAAAACATTTGTTCTGTCTGGTGAACATCCTGAACACGCTCTACTCACTTCTTCATCGCGTTCAGCACTTTCATGGAAATCCCACACTGCACCCACATCTTGATGGGCTTCGGACAGCCTTTGCCTTTGACGATGATTCCCTCCAGCTCCAGACGGTGCTCGTTCACCTCTGGAACAGAGCGGAGCAGACAGACGCAGTTAACCTGAGCCGATGAGAGGAGTTCCTCTGAAGGAATACAGTCTGAAGGAGTTTGCTGTACCTTCAGGGCTCATCCTGGCCAGCTCCGGCACTTCCACATAGAAGTTCTTACGGAAGGATTCATACTCGATCTTCTGATGATCAACCGGCTCCAGAACTTTCCTCTGTTTGGTCTGAAAGCCTGTGAGGGCCGTCTGCAAGTCCACTTCCTCTTCCTCTGAAGAATACTACACAGAGAGAGAGAGAGAGAGAGAGAGAGAGAGAGAGAGAGAGAGAGAGAGAGAGAGAGAGAGAGAGAGAGAGAGAGAGAGAGAGAGAGAGAGAGAGAGAGAGAGAGAGAGAGAGAGAGAGAGAGAGAGAGAGAGAGAGAGAGAGAGAGAGAGAGAGAGAGAGAGAGAGAGAGACATTTGTATTGAGGCACTTGGGAACTCATGTGCACTTCTTTGTTGTTTCAGCTGAACTCATTCGTAATCTTTCCTGGTGAATAAAAACCTCACGCCTCTGGTCTGGTGACATTTTCTCCTAATTTCGAATTAGATCTCTTAAAAAGTCTTTTCTGGAATTCTATACAAACAATGAGCAGATTTATGTGCATGTTTTGTTTTCAAACTGACTGATCTTAAGATGATAACACGTGTGCTCAACCAAACACACGAACCCATCTCCCTTTAACAACGCAAGCTGAAGAAAAAAAGCCATCAGTACAGCCAGATTTGTACCACTTCTCAGACTTCTCCAGCATGTGAACACTTTAACCTGCGGTCTGTCAGCGTACTGAAGAGTGTGTGTGTGATACGAGGCAGGAGAGGGTGCTTACTGTGGATTTCAGTGCAGTTTAACACACAGACAGCTACACCATCACTGATATTCACATATCAATATGACATGTGCGTGTTTTGATGAGATGACACAGAAACACGCGTGTGCTGGGTGAAGTATGTACCTCCATGGCATCCTGGTCGTTCTCCATCAGCTCTCCTTTCTTCTTGGTGGTGTGCACCATCTTCTTCGTCTTCACAACGGTCACCACTTTGGTCACAGACACACTGCCTTTCTGCTGACACATAATTCACATTTTCAGCTGTATTTGAATAATCATCGCTTATTGAGCCTCAGGTGATTCTCAAGCGGAGCGTGTGGTGAGAGTGAGTGTGCGCTGGGACCGTCGGCTCCAAAAGCATCAGACTTTCCAAAGCATTGTCAGATGCCAGAGTTTCCTGTTTAATATGCAAAAACAGCATCATAGCTATTAAATTATATCTTATATCTTTATTTAACCTCAGAACGATCTCAAAGTGAAAAGAGGTGCTAAAGTCTGATTTTGTGGTGGCTGTGCTTTAAAATGAAATGATTATAATCTAAATTCAAGAGATGAAGGGTTTGTAAGTCTGACAGTGATCAGTGTTGAGTTTTACTGTGAGGTTAACCTGCTTTACATGTTTCAAAATGACTACCGTTTGAAAACATGCGTTAGAAATTTAGAAAAGTAACCAAAAGTAATCAAATATAATTAGTTACATTAATAAAGTAACTTCCCAGCGCTGATCACATGTTTACAGGAAAGCAGGAAAGAGCTGCTCCAGAAGAGAGCAGCTTTTATTCGTGTAAAAGCAGTAAAAGCACCTTGTCGTTGCCTCCTTTCATGGTGCCCATGTTGAACTTCTTGACCTCCTCTTTGACCTCCTCCATGTAAGCGTCCAGCGGGTCCAGCTCCTCTCCGGTCTCCTGCTCTATACTCATCACCTCCTCGGTCTCAGCTGATTGGTCTTTCTCTTCCTCCTCTTCCTCTCCGTCCGGCTCCGCGGGCGCTTGAGTCTCCTCATCGTCATCTGAACACACACACACACACACACACACACACGCACAACAATCATTCAATTCAACTCTTTCAAATTGTAAAAACAAATGAAAACAAAAGCATAATTCAAAAACTCTTCCCTTGTGTTCAATATAAACAAAAACTCTCCCTGACTGGAGTTTATTGAGGTTTATTGAAGGCCCCGCCCCTGGTGTGGGAGGCAGCCAATCACAGTTCAGAAAATGGCCAATCAGATATGTGCATCCGATGTGTTTAATGTGAGCTGGCAATACGGAAAGATGCTAAATGAGTCATTTTAGTCTGAAAATGTGATCAGATCACACATGTTAGTTTTTCTAAATGAGTGGTGATGTGTGCTTGATGACCGAAGGCTCTCTGACCGTCATCGTCCTCCAGACTCCACTTCTTCCCCTGCTTCATCTCCTCCAGCTCCTTCTTGATTTCTCCGATGTTCTCCATGGCTTTCTTCCTCTGCTCCTCCCTCCATTTCTCCACTCGCTCCTTCCTCTTCCTCATCTCCTCCTCCAGCGTGTTCTGGTCAAAGTCCTGCTGCAGAACCAACCGTTGCACGAGGTTATTCATTTAATCCAGATGAATCGGGTTAATATGCAGCTTCAGAAGAGGACGTCTAAAGAAAGCAGCAGCCCGAGCTGAAGAAACACTTACATCTTCAGCCTTCTCCTCCTCCTTCTCCTCCTTGATCTTCTTCTTGTCAGCGGACGGCTCTACATTCTCCGACTTCTCCTTGCTGTAACATCACAAGCTTCGTCAAAGACAATATTTCTAATACTTCTGACATAATGGCAAAGCTGCTTATTTACAAACTTCTTATTTACAGAAACTAAAAGAATGTAATAATGATAATTCAAAGAATTAAATTGCAATATTTTTTGAGCAGCAAACCAGAATATTAGAATGATTTCTGAAGGATCGTGTGACTGGAGTAATGATGCTAAAAATTCAGCTTTGAAATCACAGGAATAAATTACATCTTAAAATGTGTTCAAACAGAAAACAAAAAGTTATTTTAAATAGAAAAAATATTTCAAAATGTTACTGTTTTTGCTGTACTTTAATTTAATTTAATTTTTAACAAAAATGATTGTAGTTTTAATTCAGAGTGTTCCTATTATTGTAATTCTTAGTGGAATGTGCTCGTGCGACAGCAGGTGTGTTTGAGCGCAGGGCAGGTGTGTGTAGATGTGTGTGTGTGTGTGTGTGTGTGTGTGTGTGCTGACCTCCTCCCTCGGCTCCGGCGCTCTCGGCTGCGGGACCGTCTCCGCTCTCGGCTCCTGGAGCGCCTGCGAGGACACGTGTCAGAGGTTAGGACTCCGCACAGCGGCATTTTTGTTACACTGTACAACAATAATTACTATTTTTGTAATACTGTAATGGTAGGTTTAGGGTAGGTTAATAAAACACAATCTAATAGTGTGTGACCTCTGACCTCGGTCTCTTGCGGTCTCTGGAGCGTGACCTGCGGCGCTCTCGGCTGCGTGACCTCTCTCTCCGGCTGCGCTCGCGGGTGCGGGACCCCGTCTGCTCCTCCTTCTTCGAGCGCTTGGAGTCCGGCGAGCGGCTCTTGGACCTGGAGCCGGAGCGCTTCCTGTAATGCCTGCGAACACAACACACTCAGCTCCAGCTGTGCTCCACATCTGCACTCTTCACACAGTTCACATTACATTTAGGCACTTAGCAGACGCTTTTATCCAAAAGAGGACAATGGAAGCAATCAAAACCCATTTTTGTATCAATATCAAATTATTCAGAAGTGTTATTGATGTCACAGGCATTTCAATGCACTGACAGAATCGATTTTGATTCATACCCGATTCATTTTCCAACATTAACACTGTTATTTGCTTATCTCTGTGAAGCTGCTTTGAAACCATCTGAACTGCAAAAAGCACTTTAATGTGACTGTGCAGAATATTAGCGCGTTTCCCTTTAACTAACAGATATTTGTTTTGGACTTTTGAAAGGATTCAAATATTTATTACTTAACTGTTCCGTTTTATTACATATATATATATATATATAGTGCGTGTGTGTGTGTAGGCAGCACAGGTATTCGCAGCCGGTGTTTTATGCTCTCAGTAAAAGCAGTTAATGTCAGTTAGTTTCAGTCAGTTAGTTAGCGAGCTAGTCAGGTAACTGGTCGAGAAGAAGCTCAATCTGACTCAAACACAGTCTTTACGTCGCTGTGTAAGAGCGCAGAGGTTTTAATAACACCTTCATAATGAATGCTTGTAATCTTGAATAAAACCTTATCAAAACGTTTAAAAACGAAGCTGAATAAACATGGAAATATTTACCTCGACTCTCGTCCCATGGCTTCGTCGCAGTGACGCTCTCACATCCGGCGGCACTATGACAACTTCCGCTGCTTCATTTTATTAAAGGGACAGTTCACCCAAACTGAGCACGCAGTGCGCGTCGCGTGTGTCGTCAGCGTTAGCGACTTTCCTTCGTGTGTTCCCTTCACAAGAAAGAAGACTTCAGGCAGATCGACTGCTTCAGGCGCTCTCTGAATCCTGTTTATAACGGATTTTTACGTAACCCCCCCCCCCCCCCCCCCACACACACACACACACACACACACACACACAAACACAAAAAAAGTGTTGTTGTTGTTGTTGTTGGGATATTACATAAACGTCACCACACGTTTATGTATTAAACGTACTTAAGTATTGAAAGTAAAAATACAAGTAAATGCAAAATGGATAAGAAGCAAATAAATATATAATATATTTATGTTCATGCACAGTTTGAGCAGCAAGATTGTGTTCAGTTTTAACTCTTTCTTCCATTTTGTGTCTTTGGGTAAGAATAAGAAGCGCATCTACTTACTGTCTTTCATTCCAACATAAGAAAACATTTCTGGAATCTGCAGTTTATTGTAACTCAGAGGGGACATGGATGCAGTTAACCTGCAGTTACAGACAGATACATAATGCTTGTTTTAAACATAAAACATTGAATACTGATATTTGAAGTGATTTAAAACATGAACTTTTTTTTTTTTAAACCGCCAGTAGGTGATAGCAAGTGACTGTTAATGAGTGAGTCATTGAGATTCAACCGATTCATTCAAACGGCTGATTCATATTAACGAGTGAATCACTGAATCATTTATTCAACCGATTCGTTTAAACGGCTGATTCATATTAACGAGTGAATCACTGAATCATTTATTCAACCGATTCGTTTAAACGGCTGATTCATATTAAGGAGTGAATCACTGAATCATTTATTCAACCGATTCGTTTAAACGGCTGATTCATATTAACGAGTGAATCACTGAATCATTTATTCAACCGATTCGTTTAAACGGCTGATTCATATTAAGGAGTGAATCACTGAATCATTTATTCAACCGATTCGTTTAAACGGCTGATTCATATTAACGAGTGAATCACTGAATCATTTATTCAACCGATTCGTTCAAACGGCTGAACCAGTTGGGCTTCTTTTGATTGGGCGGGTGGACACAATTTGGGTAGATGTTTGTCATGTTATTTTAATACATTTGAACGTGTGTAATGCGTTAACTGAAGCAGATCTGCAGAAATCAGGGTGAATCCTCAGAGAAACGCACATCTGCAACATTTACAGTCATTTTACTAAAATTACGTTAGTTATGGGAACTATGTGTTCTAATATTTCAGCAACAGTTAAAAATACGGAGTAAACATTTGGTTAAAATTAGGAAATGCTAAAACTTGAATGTTAATAGTGAGGAATGCTGTGGTATTACAGTTGTTCTATAAACACCCTAAAACATGTTTGCAAGTACAAATATACATTTGAAAAACATAAAACATAGCAATTCTACTCAACAGGAATGAATGAGAGTTTAAGTGATTTTGCTCTGATTCTGATTTCTGTACATTCATCAAATGTATTGTTATACTATATATATATATATATATATATATAGTCTCTTATATTAATGACTTCCATGTTTTGATTGTAATATCGTCTCCAGTACATACTAAACCAAATAAGTGAACATACAGCCTTACTGTAACTGAAATGACCCTGAAGCTCTTCCATCACTCATGCATTGCTCGTTTCAGGTGTTTTCCGTGATATTCTGTCCTCGCACGCTGACTCAGATTAATTACTCGTGTGAAACACTGATCTAATTATGATAAAGCTGAAGATTCTCCAGAACAGTCGAGGCTCGACGGCTTCCATTAAAACGTAAAACCACAGCAACAATCGTGCATTTGCTCTGACGTCATGCTTCTGTTTTACTTTGTTTTATTCATTAAAAATTACATCTTTCAATTCAACCCATGTTTATTTTGCCACACTAGAAAACTAACTTCTGTATGCTCAAAAAAAACTGAAATGCTTGTCAAGCAAAAGTCCAAAATTGCAGATAAACTGTTTGAGTTTATACTGAACCACACAAGTGTCCAGAATAATGAAAGATTCTGTGGAGTGTGAACGACTGCTGCTTGACTCGTTAACACCTCGTTACTCGCTGATCTGAGACGTGCTCGGACGAGGCTATACTCGAGCGATATTACTGACACGCATCCTGTTCTCCTGAAATATAACCTGATTTCAGCGGAAGCGTGACACATTTACACACAACCAACCCAGATATTAGTATAGTGCCACAAGAACTGTATTTAGACGAGTTATTCCAAACAAAAAAGGAAGAAAACTAACATTACAAGCTACAAAAAAAGAAGAAGCTATATAGAGCAGATATACAGCAGTCATATAAAAGCAGAGACGTGTTTGTGTCTCAGAGCAGACGGCGCCGCGGCCGGCCCTTCTGCGAGGAGCTGCTTCAGCACACGATCTGCAGTCATTCAGTCTCTGTCATGCTTTCAATCAGGTCCTCGCTGGGTCAAATCTGCCGGCGGTTTATTGGTGTTACTGTGGGTTTGGCACATCATCATCATCATCATCATCATCACTACACAAGCGCGCGACTGCAGTGACTCCCGTATGTACAAAAACACAGCAAGTATTCAGAGAGGGATTGTGAAGCCAGCGAACATCTGCACGTCATAAATAATGACCTTCTGCGCTCCGGATCCGTGCAGACAGCGCACTTCACTCCACTTGTTTGCTTCCGTCTGATTTCTGGTCCAGCCGGCTTTTACTGCTCTTCACCATATAAATAAAGTACGTGAGCGTCTCCTTCTCGTTGACTGGAATATTGCGGAAATGACGGCTCACTGTCTGGAGAAGAAGAAAGACACTGAATTCATTACTGATTGGCTGACAGACATCGAGACAATTCAATCTGACGAAATTAATTTTTTTTAGAAATAAGCATTAATATGTGACATGTTCTCGGATCAGACCGAACGTCTGTCGTCAATATCGACTGGGGCTGTCAAAATGGCTGAAAAATTAAATATGAATTTGGTACCTAAATATTATCAATATTCAAATTATTTATGAATTTAAAAGACATAATTTCAGTTATGGGGGAAAAAAGCTTTTGGCTTCTCTCCTGAGGAGCATCGAGCTAAATATGACTAATGCAAGCAATAAAATAACACGACTTTCTTTGAAAAAAGATGTTTGAAATAACGTTTCTAAACCATGTGAAGTTGCTTAAACAATTAAAAACAAAACAGCTTTATGCACGCACACCTGACGCACGCCTGAAACTCAATGCAACGTTCATGCATTCAAATGTGGATATTATTTTAAATTCCAAGAATATTTCCAAATTAGATTTGTTGTTGACAGCCCTCACGTCAGCGGCTGGAGCGTGTGTGGACCGAGCTCAGAGACTGGCTCAGTGTGGTGCTGGTGTGCAGACGCTCTCTCAGCGCTACCTCTGCGAGCTGGGCTTTGTTGAGACCCGGTCTGGTCTGGATCTTGTAGTGCCTCTTGTAGCGTCTCAGTGTGTTGACCTGAAGCTGGAACAGATCCACCTGCAGCGGGACGAACACAGACCCAGCGTCAGTCACTCACAGATTCTGACCGCATCGCACTTTAAAGTATGATTCCCGGATGGTCTTCTGTTACCGGCTAGAGCTCGAAGTGCGGATCGATGCGCACTGTAACGGCTCATATTACCCACAACACACTGCACGGCGGACGAGGATTCGATTAGAACTACAAACATGCATAAAAAGTGTTTAAAAACTACAAACATGGTGGATATGCGTGATCGACGGACAGGCAGAGAAAGGGTTTGAGTGATAAATAATCAATGTCTAACCTGATTAAAAATATTTATTTAATGTTACGCGTGTTATATTTCATCTGCAGCAACACTGTGAACTTTTATGACGATGCGTTTAGTTATTAACTATTAAATGCATCATTGTGCAAATATATGAAGAGAGTTTTCTGCATGAAAGACACGCGACTCGCAGATCAGCGTGCCTCTTTATTTCTCTCCAGTACGGAAGATGTTAAGAGTGACGGGGCAGTTTAAACAGCGTCACAGCAGCACCTGAACAAATATAAGAGCGCCCTGGAAAGATAAAGAGTGTGAAGACACAGATGAATCCCGTTACCTCTGGCACTTCCACATCGTGATCGGGCGACTCTCCTCCGTCGTCGCTCGTCTTCCTCTTGCGTTTGTTGCGAACGCTCTGGATGAAGTTCTTGTGGAAATCACAGATGTACAAATGCCGAAGCTACAGGGACAAACACGGTTTTAAAGGTGCGTGTTAGAAAACTGAATTATAGATTAAAGAACTGATGACTGATCTGATGTCTTCAGTGTGACTATATGCCTTAAAATGACATTTACCAGATTAAAGAAGAGCAACTCTGACCAAATGCAGCAGTGAAGTGTGTGTGTGTGTGTGTGTGTGTGTGTGTGTGTGTAGCAGATTCACACACACCACCAGCAGCACAGAGACTGAACTAAAACAGCCATAACTTCATGAAATTACTGTCAGAGATGCTTCTGAAACGCCATCCGTGAAGACATGTGTGTCCCTGCAGCACAGCAGCAGTCATAAGCAGCACAGCTGTATCTGCAGCAATAGCCAACAATATGAGTCAAAATTATACATTATGCCAAAAATCATTAGGATATTAAGTAAAGATCATGTTCCATGAAGATATTTAGTAAATTTCCTACCGTAAATATATCAAAACTTCATTTTTGATTAGTAATATGCATCGCTAAGAACTTCATTTGAACAACTTTAAAGGTGATTTTCTCAATATTTAGATTTTTTTGCTCCCTCAGATTTCAGATTTTCAAATAGTTGTATCTCAGCCAAATATTGTCCAAAAAACCATACATCAATGAAAAGATTATTTATGCAGATTTCAGATGATGTATAAATTGTGCCTGTTTTTGTGCTCCAGGGTCACACTTGTCAAGCAGATGCTGTAGTTTCTGAGATGAGAGTAAAGCAGAAGCTGTCAGGAGGCGCGTGCGTCACAACGCTTCAGATCAGAGATAAAAGAAAATAAAGAGCTCCTCACACACACACACACACACACACACACACACACACACACACACACACACACACACACACACACACACACACACACACACACACGCAGTGTTAGGCCCTGCTCCGGACTCTTACGCTCTTGTCGATGTCCAGCTTCAGCTTCCTCTGGGAGATGCTCTTCTGGATGCGCTTGCTGAAGGACGCGTTCCCCGCCGCGCGGCCGCAGCGCTCGCCGTCCTCGATCAGACAGCAGATCTGGCCCAAGAAGGGCGGCGCGGGCGGCGCGTCGTGGCTGTCCTCCTCCGTGCTGAACCCGTTCATGACGGGCGCTTCAGGGAGCAGCTTGCTGCCAAACTCGATGCGTTCCGAAGAGACTTAGCGACGCGTCCAGAGCGAGAATCACCGCAACGCTTCGCTAAAGATCCCGCGACTCCGCCGGAGAAACTCCAAACTACTGAGCAACAGTCGAGCCCATCTCAACAATGTACATACAATGAAACATGTCCTGCCAGAATCCGGAAGTTGTAGCTTTGAAAGCCCATTGGTTGGTTTCCGACCAGGGCGGGACTCCGAGGCCGCGTCTTCGATTTTGATTGGTCAGCGCGCGCGTCGATCAAACGCCACTTCCGGACCATCGATGTCATGTAACGCCGCTGCAGCGCTTCGACCGACTCTCTCTCAACTTCAGCAGCTCTGGCTAGTGTCCAGCTTCTCGCTGGCGACGACAATTAAAACACTGTATATTAAACACATTATAATCATTACTGACGCGTTCTTGAAAGCGTCCCGCATCTGAAGCCACTGACCCCTGATGCGGTCACTGCAGCCCAACACAACACACACCTCGATGCAACTCTAAAAAGGAAAGAGAAAGTGCTTCAGTCTTGTGTTACTGTCATCAACAGGCCTGCTGGAGAAAAACACTTAAAGTGCTTTCTTCTGAAAATTAAAATGAGTTATTTGCTGAAAATACATGATTAATGCGTCACGTGGAGGCTCTGAGGCTGTTTAACACGAGAGGAGCGCATTCCCAACACAAACAGATCCGAATAATAATGTGTGCAAAGAGTACAAACTACTCAAAATAAGACAGTTTTGCAATAATATTTGTACTAAAGGAGGAAAAGATTTAATGGATTTTCATAATTCAAACTTGAAATGAGACAAAACATTGATCAAACTGAAAAGAAAAATAACAACTGAACAGATTTATAATTTATGATGAGCAATTTAAGAACCATTTTAATGCATCAGTACTGACTGTAAAAATACTAGCATTCCCAGGATTCCTCATCAACACCAGAGTTATTAGCTGTCAATCATATAATCATATTCCACACACACACGTCTGGAAATACATCAAAGCAATAACAAACCAAACAGTATTAAACATGAGCGTCTGACACAATAACAGCTCTTCAGAATCAACAGAAATTACAAAAACATTAATACTCGAAAATAAGCTCTGGACAAAGAAACGTCTGAAAAAGTGCTGGAGATCAGCTTTAAAACAGCTTCGGATCAAAACAACATGTCAAAGTGCTCGGCAGATCGTCGGTAAAAATCTTCAACGGTAAAAACACTCTGAATGTAGAAAACTAGACTACAGTGTGCTGTTCTTCACACCAGCATCTTTAGCAAGGCACGTCGACTGGATTCAAGCTTCACATTGTGTTGCTCATGTGCATTAAACACCGGAGATCCTTCAGCCGCGGAGACCTGAACGGATCCGTCTTTGGGTGCGAGCGGTTACTGAGACCCAGCGGCTCGATCACAGACAGACGGAGGAGAACCATGATCAGATGCTCCAGACCGCGCTCGAGTCCTCTGGTTTACAGCACAGGACTGACTACAACAGCTTCTGAACGATGACATGGTTTTAGCCAACAAGTCTTGTATTAAAATACTATGTCCTCTAAAATGAAAAAAAAAAACACAACAAATAGAAGTTGGGATAATAAAATCAAGTTTTAAAAAAGCAGCTCTCAGTAAAAGCTGCTGGTGATGAACCCAGTGAAGCTGTGGAATGGAGCGGTCAAATAAATACAGCTGTCAGTGTTTACGAGGGACAGCATCAGACTGGCTTGCTTTCGGGTAAATCTGAAGTGTTTGCAAGGTTCTGTGCGACACACGAGAGTCAGATGCACAGTCACAGCTCACAGGTTCTCCTCAGACGCACAGCGGAGTCGAGCACTGCTGCCGCTCGCCGGAAGTGATGAAGAGGAGGAGGTGAAGGAGACAGAAGGCCCGGCGGTCTGGAGTCAGTGAAGGCACAGGAGCGTCCGGTCACTCGTTGTGATTGCTGTTGAAGGAGTGTAAGACCGTGGCGTTGGTGTTCTGGAAGAGCCACTGCTGGCTGAGAGACGAGGGATCGCAGGAGTTCATGAAGATCCGCTTCTGTGCAGCGTCAGAGTCAACACAGCTGTTACTGATGGGGTGATAGAGGCTCTTATCCTGCCACACACACACACACACACACACATGCGCTTCAGTATACCGCAACAATCAGGCACAGTAGAAAAGGTGAAGCGTTTACACTAATGTTTGAGAGGAGCTCCGTACCTTCCTGTAGGCCCACAGCTGGTTCCCCTTCATGCCGTGGCAGTCGTAGAGAGTTACAGGACTGCTGTGAGACACGGCGTCGAAGCAGACCTTCTTAGTGTGCAGCGGGTCTCCGACTCGTATGTCTTCTCTCCAGCCGAACGTGAAGACCTGCGCAGCACACACAGACCAGCGTTCAGCAGCTCTGCATATTCTGTTCATTCGTTACGCGGTCACACATGGTCCGGATGATGTCCTGAGAGACACAGACTCTGCCGTCAGCTTCAGAGACACTGAGACTCACCTGACCGTGACTCCAGGTCGGCTCGCCGCGTCCCTTCAGACACGTCTCCAGACGGATCGGGGAGCCGGAGGAGAAGTGTTTGCTCTCCATGCAGAGACCGGAGCCGACGTTACGCAGCTGAAACACACACACACACACACACACACACACACACACACACACGTTTCTATTTCTATACTTGTGAGGACTCTCATAGGTGTAATGGTTTTTATACTGTACTTACTGTATGTGCTATTGTCCTACACCAACCCTACACCTAAACCTACCCCTTACAGGAGACTACAGGCATTTTTAGATTTCATAAAACACCGTTTTGTATGTTTTTTAAGCCTTTTGTTTTACCCTCATAAACCATATATACCAGTACACACACACACACACACACACACACACACACTCACACGCGCACACATACACACACACGCACACGCACACGCACACGCACACACACACACACGCACACACTCACACACACACACACAAACAAAAACACACAAACAAACAAACAGACTCACATACAAAAAACAAACACACAAACAAACAAAAAACAAACACAAACAAACACACACACACACACACACACACACACTCACTCACTCACTTACACAGACACACACACACACACACAGACACAGACACACAGACACAGACACACAGACACAGACACACAGACACACAGACACAGACACACAGACACAGACACAGACACAGACACAGACACACACACAGACACAGACACACAGACACAGACACACAGACACAGACACACACACACAGACACAGACACACAGACACAGACACACAGACATACAGACACAGACACAGACACAGACACACAGACACAGACACAGACACACAGACATACAGACACAGACACACAGACACACAGACACACAGACACACAGACACAGACACACAGACACAGACACACAGACACACAGACACACACAGACACAGACACAGACAGACACACACACAGACACAGACACAGACACAGACACACAGACACACAGACACAGACACAGACACAGACACACAGACACAGACACACAGACACACAGACACACAGACACACAGACACACAGACACACAGACACAGACACAGACACAGACACAGACACACAGACACAGACACACAGACACAGACACACAGACACACAGACACACAGACACACAGACATACAGACACACAGACATACAGACATACAGACACAGACACACAGACACAGACACAGACACACAGACACACAGACATACAGACACACAGACATACAGACACAGACACACAGACACACACACACACACACACCTCTGACTCACCTGTGCTGAGTTTGTGACCCAGAGCAATGTATATTCAGGTTTGGCTTCAGATATGCTGTGTGTAATATTATGTATATAGTCAGTCTGAACCGGTTTGCTGGGCTGAGCAGGTCTCTCAGTCTGGTCAGGCCGGTTTAAGAGGGTTTTGGGTCGTCCAGCTAAACACCAGTGTGAGACCAGGCTGAGAGACCATCTGAAACCAGACTAAATCACCTAAAAGACCGGGACACACCAAGCTGACTTTGGCTTGCTGCGTCCCGAGCTTAAGTCTGGTTTCAGCATCAGAACCCATCTTTAAACCGGTCCGGACCGCTCTGTGACCGCTGCTTCTGTGGCACGCACCTCTCCCCACGCAGCGGCCGGAGGCTCCACCGGCGGGTAGTGTTTGGGCAGATCCCAGGCCACCTCCGTCATGAACCAGCGGAAGCTCCTGCAGCTCAGCCGGCTCCTCAGCTCCTTCTGCGCCGTCACGTCTCCGGCGGACAGGTGCCGGTACTCCGGCCGCCGCTGGTAGATGAACTCCGCGTACTCGTCCATCCACACCTCGGCCACGCGCTTCAGATTCTGCAGCACACCAGCAGATCACACGCTTTCACTCACGAGTTACTCAGTGCTCCCTGACCAGTGTTTCTCCAGCTAAAGCTGCGTCCTCACACTCCTCTGAGCTTATCCTAATTCATCATAAACTTCAAAAGAGAAAAATTATTTTGGAGATGAAAGCATTTCTTGTAAATGGATCACGTGATGCTAAACTACTGGAGTTTGTCATTCACAGAGAGTCAGTTAATATAAAGATTTGTAATACGTTCATATAAGAGCCGGAGTATACAGACGCAGCTTTCCGTCCGAGAAACACCCAGATCTTCACTGCTTTAACTGCACAAATAATCACAATACATTTCACCAGATTCTGTCCCGTGAAACCGCTTCAGTGCAGTAAACCGGATCAGATCTCCGCGAGACCCGGATCTGAGGCTCAAACTCACCCTGGCGAGACTCACTCCGCCCGGGACTTTATAGGGCACGTACTTCCTATAGATGTGACCGACTCGAGAGCAGGGAATGTCCTCCATCCGGCCGCCACACATCCACACCTCAGAGAGAAGAGAACAGCTTTCAGACGAAGCAAGACACGCCTCGGATCACACGGTGTGCTTTTAGGATTAATCTGTGCTTCTGCAGTTTTGTTGTACACCGAGTAATTATGTGTATGATTAGAGATGAAATATGAATGAATGTGTTTCTATGTCAGTCATCCGTCCGTAGGGAACACACTGAGCGTGAAGCACTGCTGAACTGTGACAGATCTTGGAAACAGAGCGTGTTGTGCTGAAACCACTAGGAGTCGCTGTATCTGACTTTACTGTGAACACAGCGACTGAGACGGAGATATGTGACCCTGCAGCACAGAAGCAGTCATAAGCAGCACAGCTATATCTGTAGCAATAGACAACAATACACTGTATGGGTCACAATTATACATTTTTCTTTTATGCCAAAAATCATTAGGATATTAAGTAAAGATCATGTTCCATGAAGATATTTTGTAAATTTCCTACCGTAAATATATCAAAACTTCATTTTTGATTAGTAATATGCATTGCTAAGAACTTCATTTGAACAACTTTAAAGGAGATTTTCTCAATATTTAGATTTTTTTGCTCCCTCAGATTCCAGATTTTCAGATAGTTGTATCTCAGACAAATATTGTCCAACAAACCATACATCAATGGAAAGATTATTTATTCATGTATAAATCTCAGTTTCTAAAAAAATTGACCCTTATGTCTGGTTTTGTGCTCCAGGGTCACAAATGTGAATATACATGATCTGAATCAGCATGCACACGCTCGCTGGTTTTATTCTCCGTCTCAGGGTGGTTTTTTTCTATTGTTGTTTGTTGTCACAGCAAAAGCTTGAAATGAAAAGCAGCAAGATCTCAAGAAAAGCTTCATGTGCATCGACATCTATGCATTAACTGAGGCTATTGTATTGCCAGGATAATGACATAGCAACGGTTGCCGGTGTAACCGTCATACCAGTATCAGATGTGTTTGCGCTGTGACCGTGTGCTGATGGCGAGTGTAAGCAGGTGTGTATCAGGCCATAACCATCACCTTGAAGGAGATCTCGTACTGCTCTCCTCCCCAGATCTCCAGACCCATGTCATATCCTCCCAGCTCCCAGAACCACTTCCTGTCCACAGCGAAGAGACCGCCTGCCATCACCGGAGACCTCACAGAGACGACAGAAACACGGCTCAAACTAAACTAACAACAGAGGAACACAGCCGCTCAAACACTGAGCAGAACACACACACCTTTAATGACCCGATCAGTTCAGTTCTTTAAGTTTAAATCAATGTATTTGGCACAAAAGTTGTAAATGCATGTAGTTCTTTACATTTTCATAAATCTACGTGTCACTTTCTGTCTTCTGCAGAGCACAAAAGAAGATTATGAATGTTTTTCTTCATACAATGAAAGTCAGTGGAGACAAAACCGCCGAGAGCCTGTTCACACTTGTTTTCACTGACTGCAGTAAACACCCTGCACTGACGGATCTCAAGCCACAGATGTATGTCTTCCCCTCCCTAAAGAGCAATAAATAAAGGTGTGAGTGTGTTTTGCTGCGAGCCAGATGCACAGCGCTACTGTAACACGCCTCACAGACAACACGATCTCTGAAACCACGCTATGAGAGCTTGATCCGGAATCATTTATAACATTTAGCACTGATGACACAACATATAACATCTGCTGCTGAGTTTGTGAAGCCGGCTCCACTGAATGTGTGTGTGTGTGTGTGTGTGTGTGTGTGTGTGTGTGTGTGTGTGTGTGTGTGTGTGTGTGTATATACTGGTTTTGATGAGACACGTTTACGTGGCCAAGTGTCAATTAAATGTATCAGATAACGACACGATTGCTTGATGCAGTGTGAAGTGTGAATATTCAAAACATCTTCCCTCCAGCATGTCAGAAATAAAGTATTTTGTGGAGAAAAAACAGCATGCAGTAACACACACAAACACACAGACACAGACACAGACACACACACACACTCACACACTCACACACTCACTCACACACACACACACACACACACACACACACACACACACACACACACACACACACACACACACACACACACACACACACACACACACACACACACACACACAGACACACACAAACACACAGACACAGACACAGACACACACACACACTCACACACTCACACACTCACTCACACACACACACACACACACACACACACACACACACACACTCACGTATACACACACACTCACGTATACACACACACTCACGTATACACACACACACACACACACACTCACTCACACACACACTCACACACACACTCACGTATACACACACACTCACGTATACACACACACTCACGTATACACACACACACACACACACACACACACACACACACTCACTCACACACACACACACACACACACACACACACTCACTCACACACACACACACACACACACACACACACACACACACACACACACACTCACGTATACACACACACTCACGTATACACACACACTCACGTATACACACACACACACACTCACTCACACACACACACACACACACACACACACACACACACACACACTCACTCAAACGGGTCGCTGGGGTCTGATTTCTGCAGCTGAGCTGGGATAGGGATGCGTTTGTAGTACATCTCCCAGTCGAAAGCCCCTCGCATGGCATCGCCGGCCTGCGTCTCGTAGCCGAAGTTATCGTGGTCGATCACGTCGATCATCGGACACACGATCGTTTTCCGGTTGTCTGCGATGCGATCTGAAAACCAATCATTCACTGCCATCAAATAACAGCTTCAGCAGCTGAACAATCAAGTCCGGTCTCCTTCATATCTACAGCGCTTTATGCAGGACAGACTGCTTCAGAGCACCTTCACGCTAATAAACAGGAAGAGAACAGTGTTGGTGATGTTAATGCTCTCACCCAGTAACGGCGGCAGCCAGTTGACGTTGGCCTCGCAGTGTGAGTCCAGGAACGTGATGACCTGACCCTTCGCAGCCGCGGCGCCCAGCAGTCGGGTCCGGATCAGTCCCTCGCGCTTCTTAGTGCGCAGGATTCGAACCTTCGGCAGCCGCACCATGTACTCCTCCAGAGGAGCCTTCAGATGCTCTAGAGCCACAGAGAGTCAAGTCAAGTCACCATTATTTATATAAAGCTTCTCCCAATGCAGAATGTGTCAGAGCAGCTTCACAGTATTAAACAGGGAAATCACAATCACACAGCTGTGTGTTCTTCACGGAAGCTCTTCAGCACTTCAGTGTTTTTGTTGGCTTTTATTCTTCAGCAGCTTCATTCCTGCGTGACATTACAGCGCCGGATACACCATCGTGACGCAGCAAACTGAAATGTGTGGCACAAATTCTCTTCCTCAAATAAAACCATTGTGTGACCTTTGAAGACTGTCGATGGAGCTTATTGAACCCTCTTCCTTTCTCAGTGTTGAATCCACCAATGAAAACACTTCAGATGTGATTCCATCATAAAACATAAGCTGTGATTGAGTTAATCTCTTTCATATGACAGCACAATATTTTACTCATTTTGATGCAATCATTTGACAAGAGGAATCCCGAAAAGTGGCTTGGATGTCAGTGATTTGTGATATATTGTGATGCATTGATGCAGTGTGATATATTGTGATGTATTGTGATATATTGTAATGTACTGTGATATACAGTGATGCAGTGTGATATATTGTGATGTATTGTGATGTATTGTAATGTACTGTGATATACAGTGATGCAGTGTGATATATTGTGATGTATTGTGATGTATTGTAATGTACTGTGATATACGGTGATGCAGTGTGATATATTGTGATGTATTGTGATATACGGTGATGCAGTGTGATATATTGTGATGCAGTGTGACATATTGTGATGTATTGTGATATACGGTGATGCAGTGTGACATATTGTGATGTATTGTGATATACGGTGATGCAGTGTGATATATTGTGATGCAGTGTGACATATTGTGATGTATTGTGATATACGGTGATGCAGTGTGATATATTGTGATGCAGTGTGACATATTGTGATGTATTGTGATATACGGTGATGCAGTGTGACATATTGTGATGTATTGTGATATACGGTGATGCAGTGTGACATATTGTGATGTATTGTGATATACGGTGATGCAGTGTGATGCAGTGTGATATATTGTGATATACGGTGATATACAGTGATGCAGTGTGACATATTGTGATGTATTGTGATATACGGTGATGCAGTGTGATATATTGTGATGCAGTGTGACATATTGTGATGTATTGTGATATACGGTGATGCAGTGTGACATATTGTGATGTATTGTGATATACGGTGATGCAGTGTGATATATTGTGATGCAGTGTGACATATTGTGATGTATTGTGATATACGGTAATGCAGTGTGACATATTGTGATGTATTGTGATATACGGTGATGCAGTGTGATATATTGTGATGCAGTGTGACATATTGTGATGTATTGTGATATACGGTGATGCAGTGTGACATATTGTGATGCAGTGTGACATATTGTGATGTATTGTGATATACGGTGATGCAGTGTGACATATTGTGATGCAGTGTGACATATTGTGATGTATTGTGATATACGGTGATGCAGTGTGATATATTGTGATGCAGTGTGACATATTGTGATGCAGTGTGACATATTGTGATGTATTGTGATATACGGTGATGCAGTGTGATATATTGTGATGCAGTGTGATATATTGTGATGCAGTGTGACATATTGTGATGCAGTGTGACATATTGTGATGTATTGTGATATACGGTGATGCAGTGTGACATATTGTGATGCAGTGTGACATATTGTGATGTATTGTGATATACGGTGATGCAGTGTGACATATTGTGATGCAGTGTGACATATTGTGATGTATTGTGATATACGGTGATGCAGTGTGATATATTGTGATGCAGTGTGACATATTGTGATGTATTGTGATATACGGTGATGCAGTGTGACATATTGTGATGTATTGTGATATACGGTGATGCAGTGTGATATATTGTGATGCAGTGTGACATATTGTGATGTATTGTGATATACGGTGATGCAGTGTGATATATTGTGATGCAGTGTGACATATTGTGATGTATTGTGATATACGGTGATGCAGTGTGACATATTGTGATGTATTGTGATATACGGTGATGCAGTGTGACATATTGTGATGTATTGTGATATACGGTGATGCAGTGTGATATATTGTGATGCAGTGTGACATATTGTGATGTATTGTGATATACGGTGATGCAGTGTGACATATTGTGATGTATTGTGATATACGGTGATGCAGTGTGACATATTGTGATGTATTGTGATATACGGTGATGCAGTGTGACATATTGTGATGTATTGTGATATACGGTGATGCAGTGTGACATATTGTGATGTATTGTGATATACGGTGATGCAGTGTGATATATTGTGATGCAGTGTGACATATTGTGATGTATTGTGATATACGGTGATGCAGTGTGATATATTGTGATGCAGTGTGACATATTGTGATGTATTGTGATATACGGTGATGCAGTGTGACATATTGTGATGTATTGTGATATACGGTGATGCAGTGTGACATATTGTGATGTATTGTGATATACGGTGATGCAGTGTGATATATTGTGATGCAGTGTGACATATTGTGATGTATTGTGATGTATTTGAGTCACAGCTGACATACCCAGTCTTAATACTGTATATACAAACATGTTATTCATCAAATGTGCTATCATCACAGATGATTCAGTCCATATTTCTATGTTATAAACAGATGTAGTTGTTCTGCAGTATTTGCGGTGCCAGTGTGTCAATGTTTGTCTGGGCTGGTCCTGACTTCAGTGATGGGTCCCTGCATTAGATCCAGACACGAATATTGTGTGGACGAGTGAGACGAAACCCAAATACTGAAATGTGTTTTCATGCTCGATTAAAACAAGAGACAGCCCTCATAAGCGGACTCACGGAGAGAGGATTACGGCCGTCATAATCTGACGCTTATGCAAACATCTGACGCAGTGCAGACGCGGGGACAAACCAGGATCATCCCAGAAACAGCAGCTCACAATCTGTCACACAAATCAAATATGCTGGCTGACTTACACCAGATGACAGGTTAGGACTGACATACAGCCCGGCTTTTATCATGTTTCTGATGATGATCCTCATGCGCTGTTCAGACTCACTCTGAATGAAGCGCTGCCGGATGCCGAGCGGCTCGTACCTTTGTCGCTGAAGTCGTCCACGAGGATGATCTCGGCGATGAGCTGCGGCGGCGAGCGGTTGAGGATGCTGTGAACGGTACGCAGCAGAGACGACCAGCCCTCGTTATGGAAGGGGATGATGATGCTGGTGTTGGGAAGATCTTCTGTGTACAGCTTGGTCTTACAGCTGCGACACACAAACACAGCTGCAGTCACACTCACGACGGACATACAGCCACAGCCTGATGCTCTGCTTTCCTTTGGAACTATTTTCAATTATTGCCACACTGAAGTTATCGATACAAACCGCTGCATTAAATCTACAGCACACTGTGATCACATGTGGCGACAGTCTAATCAAAAACATCAGTCACAATCATTCTGACATTGAGAAGAGGCAGGCCAGCCTAAAACCTCAAAAGCGACAAGAATGAGGGCCCTGGTCATCAAAAATGCTGCCAGTTCTCGTTTCCCAACCCTTCACTAACTGTCTGGTTAAACTGGTTTGTCCACTACTGCATAAATATATTTTGACGTGGAACCGGGACCGTATTTGACAAGTCAGACTGACACATCAGACGTCTCACGTTTACTTCCATGCCATGCCATAAAAATCTTTTTTGGATAATTTTGCAATCTATTTTTGGTTATTGCTACAAATATCCCTGTGCTACTTATGACTGCTTTTATGCTACAGGGTCACATTTTATATCTTATTAAATCAGCTGCAATTAGAGTTTTCTTTTTGTTTAACTTTTACTGCTGGATTGTAGCCTGGACGGATAACAGTTCGGTATTTTAGAGCTGAGCATGACTTAAACCTATAATGACAACAGAAATGACTTCTCCAGGCCTTCTCGGTCTCAATCAGAGTTATATATGTTTTTCAGGAATTTATATAAATTTATATATATTTATTTATATATATACACATTAAAGACATTGTTGGCCTGTTGTTGTGGTCATAACTGCTACTGTTGTGCTCTACACTGTGACTCAAGCAGAGTATCTGCTGCTGATGTACAGTAATGCGTGGAGACAGACGTAGAAGAGGAAGAAGAGAGCGGCTCACTTCGGGTGTCTGATGTCAGGCAGGGATCTGTTGAGGGCGATGCGATTGCTGACGAATATGTTGAATCCGTTCTCCCTGTAGGCCTGGTCCACACGGTCCGAGTCGGTCAGCGGATACGGCCTGCCCTGCTCGCCGACACCTTCAACACACCACAGCGTTACCATCACATTCACCTGTACTCCAGCTCTATTACACTCCACGCATCACGTGACGCACCTGAACGCGCCGCTTCGCTCTGCATCAGTGCATAGTCATGCCAGTCCTTTTTCCGAACGCCGTCCTTCTGCACTTTGTGTCTGTTTATTCTCTGAAAACACATAAAGCGTGTGATGTTATGAGGACGGCTGTGTGCTGGTCTCTGTAATGCATTAGTTGTGAAGCAGTACAAGAGGACGGAGAGAAAGAACAATCCTTGTGTCTAAACATGGGAACCAAACAAACCACCAGAACCGATGATGAATGAATGAAAGAAACTATGCAACTTTTTATATAACATGTAGTTAGGGTCAGAACTGTATAAAGAGTGTGTATGAAACCCTTGGCAAGACTGAAAATGATGTCTGATTTGTTATTTCTGTTCTGCTGAAGTATGAAATTAAGTAAGATGACTCATCGGTGGAGCTGTAAAGCTCATTCTGTGACAGGACTTTCTGAGCTGGTAATCTGTCTCAAAGCTTCTCTACTCTTCTTCTACACGCTCAAAAGGATCTACACACTTCAGGCCAGGGCGTAGTGTAAGTGGGTGAATTGGGACGCAGTTTTCTGCTATGTGTCTGATTTTTAAATGCAAACACTGTTCACAGCCACACCTCTTTTAAAAACAAGCACGTCCCAAAACCTTGGCAATGAAGCAGAGCAGTGTGGTAAATCGGATGAATGAATGGTCCGGAACGGAAAAGCTGTTTGTGTGCACGAGGTGACATGAAACCGTTCTTCCAGGTGTAACAGTGTGAGTGTGAAGCGACGCTAGCAGTGGATGTGTGTGAGGGATCGATGCACCTGCTGAAGCTCAGGCTCTTGCAGCGGGAAACAGAGGCGCTATCAGACCAGCGGCCTGGACCAGAGCCAGCCGAGAGCCCAAACAACGCCGCCTTTCAACAACACCACGTACAGCCTTCCCTATGAACACCATCTCCTGCCATCATGTTCATCCTGACAGCAGCACTAGAGGAATATATATTTGTAATCCTCATGTCATTCCAAACATATGGCACTAGTGAGGGAATTTAGCACAGGGAAAGCCTTTCACAGCACCGTACGACATGTTTTTAATATACACACTACAGATCGGACAGCTGAAGTCTCCCGGGTTAAAAAAGTACATTTCCATAATGTACTTAACTCTTTCCCTGCCAAACATGGAATTTTTTGGGTTCCCGTGTTCTCTCTGTTATACGCTAGGGGGCTGAATGAGTCTAGAAAGTGCCGATCAAAAACACAGACGAGGAAGATGCAGAAACCAGCGATCTCATATGTGAGCATATGGATATGAAAAATAATGCGATCATCAACACTAACTGCACATAAATGAAAACTGCCTAATGTTACCGAGTGAAATGTGGATCCAGAAAGTGGTCTGTGAAGCTTTGGGATACTGATGGAAGCCATCTACTGCATCTTTGCTTTGATAATATTACTGAATATGATACAGATGTAGTATTTGATAAAAATGTGATTTTCTCAGCTTTTTTCTCAAAATGTTCTGATTTTATGAAACCTACCTACATTCAAGTGTTGATAAAAAACAATGCTTGAAGCTAGAATAAAACTGATTTTTTTTGTTTGAAAGTAGAGGGTCTGATCTTTATTTTGATTTATTGCATGTTCAAATGTTCATACAACAAGATATTCTGGGGGCCATGAAATATTTGTGAAAATCAGCTGGTGGCTAGCAACTTTTTTCAGAAACGCTGGCGTTTAAGATAAACTTACTGCTTAAGATAAACTTAAGATCAACTAATGCCGAGTTCACACTGCACGATTTTCAAACTCGTCGGATCGCTGTTGTTTTCACCCTGTGTGACTATCTGGGGAAGCATTCAGTCGCTGCTGTGTTCACATTGCACGATGGATCGGTGACAGGGGCTTTCACATTGCACAATTTCACAATAGGAAGAATCGCCGACAACTCTGTCTGATCCGCAAACTACTTTTCACAACAAAACCCACGCGAGAAGTGATAAGGAAATAATGCGAGAACCTGTGTGCGTCAGACTGTTGTTCTTGAGCGAGACTGGAAATATAAAAAAAATATAGCCAGCAAATTGTCTGTGCGCTCATTTCCAGCTACAAAAAGAAAAACAGATTATGCAGGAGGGAGATGCAGGGAACAGGATTGTGTTCTGCAAAGAGTGGTAAATAATAATTTTGCAGTAACTGTTAAACTGATGTTGCGGCTGGTCAAGCGTTTGTGCTTGTTTCTGTATGATATAATTGTACATTTTAAAATACTGATATGGTTCATAACTCCTCACCGAACTTCCCTCTGCCCTGTATCTTTGTCTCTCATTGGCTGAAGGTCATCGCGATGTAGTTTTCAGTCAGAAATCATTGCACACAGCAGGATTGTGAATCGCCGACAGCTCCAGATATTTAGCATGCCAAATATTTCGCGGATGTCGGCGACGTGTCGGCGATTCCCTCATATCGCGTCTTTGATAATTCACACTGCGCGATTGTCACTCGCGTGAACGAGCTCCGATTTGCCTCCGATATAGGGCATTTGTCGGCGATTTATCAAAACCTGTCGGCGAGTGAAAAATCGGGCTAAAATCGTGCAGTGTGAAATCGTGCAGTGTGTACAACACACACCTGCCCATCACACACCCGGCCATCACACACCTGCCCATCACACAGCCGGCCAACACACACCTACCCATCACACAGCCGGCCAACACACACCTACCCATCACACAGCCGGCCAACACACACCTGCACATCACACATGATCCCATCACACACCTGCCCATCACACAGCCGGCCAACACACACCTGCACATCACACATGATCCCATCACACACCTGCCCATCACACACCTGCCCATCACACATGATCCCATCACACACCTGCCCATCACACATGATCCCATCACACAGCCAGCCATCACACATCTGCCCATCACACACCCGATCCCAACACACATGATCCTAAAACACATCTTCCCATCACACATCTGCCCATCACACACCCGCCCAACACACACCTGCCCATCACACAGCCGGTCAACACACACCTGCACATCACACAGCCGGCCAACACACACCTACCCATCACACACCCGGCCATCACACACCTGCCCATCACACAGCCGGCCAACACACACCTACCCATCACACAGCCGGCCAACACACACCTACCCATCACACACCCGGCCATCACACACCTGCCCATCACACAGCCGGCCAACACACACCTACCCATCACACAGCCGGCCAACACACACCTACCCATCACACACCCGGCCATCACACACCTGCCCATCACACAGCCGGCCAACACACACCTACCCATCACACAGCCGGCCATCACACACCTGCCCATCACACATGATCCCATCACACACCTGCCCATCACACACCTGCCCATCACACATGATCCCATCACACACCTGCCCATCACACATGATCCCATCACACAGCCAGCCATCACACATCTGCCCATCACACACCCGGCCATCACACACCTGCCCATCACACAGCCGGCCAACACACACCTACCCATCACACAGCCGGCCATCACACACCTGCCCATCACACATGATCCCATCACACACCTGCCCATCACACACATGATCCCATCACACACCTGCCCATCACACATGATCCCATCACACAGCCAGCCATCACACACCTGCCCATCACACAGCTGCCCATCACACAGCCAGCCATCACACATCTGCCCATCACACACCCGATCCCAACACACATGATCCCATCACACACTCCCGACCATCACACACCTGCCCATCACACATGATCCCAACACACACCCGGCCATCACACATCTGCCCATCACACACCCGATCCCAACACACATGATCCTAAAACACATCTTCCCATCACACATCTGCCCATCACACACCCGCCCAACACACACCTGCCCATCACACAGCCGGCCAACACACACCTGCACATCACACATGATCCCATCACACAGCCGGCCATCACACATCCGAACCCAACACACATGACCCCAAAACACATCTTCCCATCACACACCCGCACATAACACCAGAAGATCGTTTTATGGGATGTTTTATGACCACAGAGAGTCACAACCTCAGTTTAACTGACACCTCAACTGATAGACGACTCTCACTGATATTTCCACATCACCTTCTGACAACACTCTCAGCTGTCATTTCAAGAGTTACAACAAGAGTTACTGAATTAACTCAATCAGGTATTCATTAAGAAATAAGGATAAAGACACTGCGAGTCACATTTGTGTGTAAATGATTGCTTTAATTTACTCATAAATCAAAAACTGTCATTGTAAAATTCATTCAAATTTCCTAAAAGAAATGGCCTCACAATGCTAAATATTTTTATGACAGGTCAATTACAACACAATCAAGTAAACAAAAAAATCATCTAGTTGTGTGGTTTCATTTATTTATTTATTTCTCCCCAAAATGGCTTTTATTTGTCGTTAAGCTAAAATCAAAAGAAATGATTAAAATACTATATTGCTCTAAAGCAGACAATAGTGCTAAACAACCATAGAGAGAGCTAAATTATGCTTTTCTTTAGTTTTCATTCAGGATTATATTGATTCTCCAATTTAACACAAGAACCATAAAGAAGTGAACAAGTTCAATGCTTGTTTTATCTGAATGTGAAGAATACTGTACTAATAGCTCTGTGTTTTAATGTCCATAACAGCATTACACATCATAACTCCAATAACTCTAAAGTCAATTTGTTATCGGTCTGTGAACTTTGTTCAAAAGAACCATATAATTACTGATCAACCAATAACTTATCAGCACGTTAATAACCCTGTCTACAGCGCGAGCGACGCGACTAAACTTCAACGCGTTCCCGCAGCGTTCAAGTCGCGTCGCGTTCCTCATCTGACGCTCGGGCGGAACATATAGAAGTCAAAGACTCTTCTAGCCACATAAACACTGCCATATACCAGCGAGTTAAGCGTTCCTGCTGCGATGCTGTAGACACAGAGTGTATGACGCGTTATGAGCGCGTTATGAGCGCTGTCGTACCTGTAGGTGCGAGACTCCGGCGGCGTCCGCGGAGCTGTCAAACATTCGCTCCAGAGACGCGGACCACAAGCCGACGCTCGGCAGGAACAGAAAGGCCAGCAGCAGCAGCAGCGCGATCTGCAGCAGTCTCTTCTGCTTTCGCCGCATCTCTGCGTCTCTGCGTCTCTGCGTCGCGCTTCTGTGTCGCTACATACACATCAACACAAACTCGCGCGAGCGCCTAACTTCTCTCACTCTCCGCGAGCTTCCGCGATCCTGGACTGAACCACTGCGCCGCCGCGAGCGGGGAGACCTCCAGCACCGCGTCACCTAACACCGCTTTAAACACACGACACGCACGCGTGCTTCCCCAGAATCCTGGTGAAGATGCTCTAAAATAGAGTTCGTTTACAGCGGGTGATTAACGATGTCCCTCTTATGCTTCAGCAAGCTGTGTTTGAGCAGCGGGGCTCCCGTCGCTGCGTCAGAATGAACGGAGCGCTTCAGCAGACAGCAACGCTGTGAACCGAACACACCGAAGACACTGAGTTATGAATGAACTTCAATATCCCACCCTGAACAAACGCAACTTTGCTTAACAAAGACTATCATATCATATTATATTCTATTTCTATTTCTATTTCAAGGTCTTTATATATTACATAATTTTATATGTTATAGGCTATATACAAATCTATTATTGCATATTTATTACATATTAATATACATTATATTCAGAGCAATCAGAGAAAGGAACAAGGCACTTCAAGTTCTCTAAAAGAACCAAGAAGCAGTCAGAGATCAGCAGAGGAAAAGAGCTGATGTTAACAAAATCATCAGAAGTATGAAACTTCTGCAATTCTGCTGGAAGGGAAACTGAAATAAATGTGGCTTGAATGATGAGTTTGAAGAGTAGCCATCAACAACTCTCAGAATACTATACCAGGAAAGGATGTGATAAATGATCAAATACTAAAGAAACTAGTGGATTGTATGATTATATGGAAGAATGGAAAGCTGCAGATGAGCTCCATCTAGTGAAGCCTGGAAGAGAACAACAGAGGCCTGAGCTAAACACTCCTGCTAAACATGGCTAAATACTTAGCTTTTAATTGTGTATATTTTACCATAATAACCATAAAATTAACAAATGAGCAAGAATTACACAAATACTGTAGATGAAATCATTTCGTATGGGACAGCCGTTCCCTTCGTGTGGGTGAACTTACAGACGGAAGAGTCAGTGTTGTTCCACTCGATACTGACGGCTTCAAACAGGTCATGATTAGTTGAAAGACGTCTTCCAGTCATAGCTGGAGTTTAATGTGAGACTGTAGTATTCAGTCTGAAGCATTAATGAGGTTTTGACCGTGATCCGCTCAGCAGCAGCTCCTCACATCATCGTCCTCCACGCTTTACTGCGGTAAAGATGCAGTTATTATTATATTTCTCACAGACTCGTCATTCATCCCGCCACACAACTCTGAACCAAATGTACCATATTCTGCCAAAAACCGCATTCTCATCTGTTTTTGATTATTTCCGAGACAGCAAAAGCTTTTTAAGGAGTGTATTTGCTTAATTCTCGCTGATTTCATTACCAGTAATTTGTGTTTAAGACCATTAAAAGCTGTGTGTTTAGCCGTTTTGGTCTTGTCCCTGTTCTTTGTGTTTCTGTGTTTAAATAAGCCTTGTATGTTAAATTAATTGTAACTCATGTTTAGCGATGTTGTTACCAGGTAGTGGATAAGTTGTATTTATAATATGTCATTATATGACACAATGAGTAGGAATTAGGACTGTCAATTTTTTTTTCTTTTTAAATCCTAATTATTACATGATTTGCTCATTAATTAATCTAATTAGTCGCAAATAATTATTTATCAATATTTGCTGAGAAATAAACTCTAAATGCCCCAAATATTCAATTAAAATATTAATTATCCTTTTAGACAGTTGAATAAACAACACAAAAAAGCTGGCCTTTAAAAATGTTAATGTTGTAATTATGACTCATTAATTCAACACATTCTTGTATTCTGTATGGAATATGTTTCTAGCCTCTGCATCATATCTTGCTCTTCAAAGGTTCACCCAAAAATGAAAATTCTCTCATTTACTGACCCTCATGTCATCCCAGATGTTTATGATTTTCTTTCTTAAGATGAACACAAGCAAAGATTGTTATTTTAATTGTTGTTGTTGCACTAGATATACGTGTTTGTACCATTGCATTTTGTTTCGTTTCCTCCCTTTAACCAAACTTCTGAATGTCTGTCAGAAAGAAAGCACTTCTACTTTTTTAGTACTTGAGTACAATTTAAAGTTGTACTTTTTTACTTTTCCTCAAGTATGTTTTAGGCCAGATTTTTTAATTGAGTAAAATTTTCACTGAATATCTGTGCTTTCACTTGAGTAAGTGTACTTTTTACACCTCTACACAACACGGATGAGATGCGTGGGATGAATTAAGGTCCTTCTAAAATATTACACGGGAGCACGTTTGCGTGGAGTATGCATTTAGAAACCGAGGATGTTTAAGCCTGCATCTCATAGAACATGCTGAAATGTTCCTATTCATATATTTCCCTTCCAATTGCCAACAGGATGGTAAATAATATAAATATTTTGCTCAAAAACATATATATGCTGGTAATGCTCCTCACCTCACAAAATAAGACAAAGGTTTGCCAAACATTTAATGTTGCTTTCAAATTTTTATTAAAATGAGCATATGAATGAAGCATAACAGGGCGAACACCAGTGTTAACAGGTTCTAACAGTAAATTAACTTTCCCTAGCTCGGGTTCTCTACCAGAGGCCTGGGAGCTTAATGGTTCTGCACAGTATTTTATATATATATATATATATTATACATACACTACCGCTCAAAAGTTTTAGATCAGTAAGATTTTTAAGGTTTTTAAAAGAAGTCTCTTCTGCTCACCAAGGCTTTGTTTATTTGATCAAAAATACAGCAAAAACAGTAATATTGTGAAACATTTTTACAATTTAAAACAGCTGTTTTCTATGTGAATATGTGTTAAAATATAATTTATTTCTGTGATGCGCAGCTGTATTTTCAGCATCATTCCTGCAGTCTTCAGAGTCACAAACATTCTCCTTAATATAGCCTAACAGGGTGGAACTTTAAGAGTGTGACAAGCAGGAGAACATTTCAAGAACTTAAAAGAAGGTAGGAGTGAGAGTTGACACCACCATTTGTACAGCTGAATTCCAGCGGAAAAAATAAACAATATCACTTCCTGAAAATGATCTCAGTGGAATTGTAGTCTATTTTGGAGGCGAGGAGTATACCAACAGGGTGGAAGATGACTTACACGGTAAATGAAATACATATGGTTTCACAGGATTTATATGAATGATTAGATGAAGTTTAGCCTAGTCCATAACATAATGTAAAAATATTTTGAGGTTTTTATAATTTCATTTCTAGTGGAAGTTGATTACTTTGCACTGAGGACATGATAAAACTGAACGAATGTATCAATTAAAAGGTGTGTAAAAAGCAATATTTTGAATGTCTATTATCTCTGTTTAAGTGATAAAGTAGACCTAATATGTAAAATTTAAGCAATTTCTTATAAATATGTGACTATTTTATGAGTAAGTAAATCATAGAGACAGAAAAGTCACTATAACAGGAATGACCCTGCAATGTTATTCTCTTACTGATCATACATCTTCAAATGAATTTGACTGATAAACACCCTTACACAAATTAACCATGGTTTTACTATAGTAAATATGTAGTAACCATGTTTTAATTTTTTCCGCGTACTGATTTCCATTTGTATTGCCACAGTTTTACTACACACACCATGGTTAATTTTCATAAGAGCAGTATTAAAATAGATGAATGAATGTGTGGGTGTTGCCTTAAAGAAATTTAACAATGTTGAACATTTTGGCTAATTAATCTTAAACAGTATAATGCGCTGACTATGTGACTTTGAATATTAATTAAGAATTTTGGCATCGATATGTGAATTACATACAGTGAAATGACTGACTGAAAATGACAGATATGACTATAATTTAATACAAATGAATAAATAGCCAATGCTCATTCTGATCTTACTCATCGGGTCTCGCAGTCACTGTGTAAATGAGCACTGACACACTGCGGTGAGATCGGTCATGTTACGTTGGATTAAAACTACAAGTTCCGTTGAGTTTGGACAATTCTGTACACGGTAATCATCACTCAGAATATCTCTTCGCCAGTCTCAGATTTTGAAATCATCCTACAGATGCTCATTTTAACAGGCTTTTATTTGTAGTGAAGAAAGTAGTCGAATTCGCCGCAGAATCAGTCTCTGTGAAATCCTGTGAGAAGCATTCAAGTTCGACGCAGAATTCTGTTAAAGCTACAGATATCAGAACAAACGCCATGCGTGATGTGGAAACCAGGAAAAACATCGTTCAATAAACACAAATCACCATCATTCACCATGGATTTAACAAACTACAGGAACAAGAAACTACAGGCAGAAATGGTCTAATGTTTTCAAGTGTTTTTAAATGCTTCACACAACTTTTCCCAGCACTTCAGAGCTTTAAGTATTACCGAATTTGAAAGGTATTTTTAATGGTACTTCATCATAGGTTGCCTCCATTTATAAAACTAAAAGTTTCATAATGTAGGAAAGCAAACACTTATTTAAAAGTAAAAAAGTGACATTAAATTACCACTAGTAGATGCTGCAGAAAAGTGCTTATAGGCTTAATAGCTGTTTCCACTCCCTAATATATATTTTTTGTATTCATTAAATTATATTTAGACATTTTGAATGACAGTAATAAAAGTTAATTTTATCTGCATCTCAACTACCCAGACAGCACAAGTACATCTGTAAGACGTCTGCTGAAGATCTGGGAAACATCTTCTGTGTAATCTGATAAACGTCTCTGAAGCAGTTTTACATGCATTCTAATAAATGTCTATTTTACATCTGACAGGAAACATCTTAGAGACGTATAGAAGATGAGCAAACACTCTTAAAAAATTCATCTTGCATATGTAAATGCAGACATCAAATAGACATCTCTGAGATGGACATGTGCGATTAGGGTGAGTGCTTTACTGTCCGGTGCTGGTGCTGGTGTCCTCAAATGTGAGCCTGGAGCCTTACAATGGTCAGAAAAGTCATAATAATGTTAGAAGAATGAGAAACATTTTCACTGCAAATTTTGAGAAAAGCCGCAGCAAAATCAGTCATTTTAGGCCGCAAAAATCTGAAAAAAGTCTGAATTATGACCAGTATATCTATTTTTTTTTTTTTTTTAAACATAACCTATTTTTGGGGAACTGTTTTGTGCTTTCTTCAAAATAAATGGCACTTGGATTAACATGTTGTTTTCAAATACAGTGAAATTCATCCATTTGTTCATGTGGCTTAATTTCCCAAATACTTATTAGTGTTGATGTAGAACGGAGGAAAACAGCCTATAAAAGCACAGCACTTCTTCTCTTTACAGGTGTTAGATACAGAGACAGAGACCGCAGAACAGCATGTCCGCTGCAGCTGAAAAAGACACAGTATGGATCGGGTTCATGGACATCGTTCCGGTCATCGGGGCGGTCAGAGAGGCAGTGGAGCTGGTGTTGGCTCTGTACGAAGGGAATAAAGCGGTGATAAAGGAGAAAGAGAAGGCCGTTGAAAACCTTGTGAAAGAGTCATTAAAAAAAGATGTGAAAGTGAGTCATATTTAAATATCACATATTCAAAGATTGACAGACAGTAAAGCAAATTCTACTAATATACCCCCCCCCCCCCAAAAAAGTCAGCAGTTAAAAACATATAAAAATCCTAGAACACTCCTGTTATTATCAGAGTTCAGTTTTTTTTCTTAAATGATTTATGAGTTTATGTTCTCCTGCATGAATCATGTATGACTCCTGTACTCTCTACTCTTTACTGGGTTCCAGTGTTTATTTTAAGGTTGTAATCGTCTCTTATGAGGCTCAGAGTTCCTGAAGTGGATTATTTTCATACAGCAGCATGTTCTATCATGTGTTATTCTTTACATCATGTATAAATATGGTATAATTATTGCATGTCTCAGTGCACCATCATGCCAGTCCATGGTGACAGAGTTTTTATTTACATTTCTTATCTTTCCATATTTAGAAGTTGACTCTATCTGATAAACCAGCAGCAGCAGCAGCTGCAGATGAGTTTTCTGGACTCAGAAATGTGAGAGGTGCGTGTTATTTCGGCTCTTCTCACTGTTCTAATTTTAAATGAAATCAATTTAATTTAGAGTTAAATCATAGCAAGGACAAATTTAGTTTTTTTCTTTTCTCCACAGAGGTCAGAATGGAAATGATTATTGAATATATGGTCAAAGGATCCAACAAGGAAACAAAACCTCTAACTGCAGCTGAGCAGGAAGCGAGAGAGAAAAGAGTGGAAGAGATTAATAAAGACATGTTAGAAAAGATCCGTATCCTCAAACGAGACTTCACTTATGTACTGGAGGAAGAACTGAAAAGGTCAAAAAAAGGCGAACATGTCTTCAACAATAACATTCTTAAATTTCATTTCGAGGTGCTGATGAAGTATTTTAAAGAAAACAATTATATGTATGCACCAATATATAATGAGCAGGCAATGAATGATTTAGGCAGACACACACTTTCCCCCAAACACAGCAAATGAGATTCAGAAAGAAATGGTGGTTCACTTTGGTGAGGATGAAGTCTATGTGAATGCGAATGCAGTGTTGTATGGTGTATATTGCAGAGAACTGCGTGATGCTATGTTAGTTGTGCTGCGCCACATAAACCCAGGCGACGTGACACCAGAGGACAGAGAAAGAGTGAATTCTATCATTGATTATATGAATAACCGTGAAATCTATGTGGATGAACTGGCAAAGGTCAAGTGGATTGACAATAATGCGACTAAATGGACCCGGTTTGAACGGGTAAGACGGGAAGTTGCACACATGTATCACACAGATCGTGGGGTTGACTGGTGCATTGATATTCTGAATGACATTGCACCTTTTTTATTTTTATTGGAACATAGACAGTGAGTTTATTTCTCCTGTTCAGGGTTGCCGGTTTCCTTTCAGAATTTCCAGCTCAACTACATCCTAAACCACAGACCTGAAACTAGCTCCAAACGTTTGGACACCAGAAGAAACAGACACCAGTTATTTTCTGTCCAACAAAAGTTCACTGTGGTGCGCACACATTTGTATATTTGCAATGTTTCCTACAAATTTTTGCATATGACTTGCTACACCACTGAACGTGTCTTTGAAAAGAACCGACCGTCTTCAGAAAAGCTTTGATGTCGTTTTCATTTCGTCTTTTCAAGCGTTTGTGAGCGCAGCAGCCGTTACCAGGGAAACCGCTATATCTCCTGCTCCAGCAGCGCCTCCTGCAGGTCTGTGGGGAGCACTGCTGTCTGTCGGCAAACATAAAGAACCGCATGCTTCAGAACTGCTTTGAGAAGGTGCTTCGAGCCATGTATTGTTACTATGAATTAGACTACTACTACTGCTACTACTATTACCATCTTGTGACCTGCAATAATCATTTACTCAAACTCGCCTTTATGAGATAAAGGAAAAAAAAAATATATATATTAGTCCCATATAATATCATAACATTCTTAAACATTCTAGCTCAACAGAATAATGATAAACTTTGGTTCATTGTTGTGATTTGTTATTTGCTGGCTAGTTTTGTTCAGCCTGTTCTTTATCTGCACCGTGCTGGAAAACTCTCCTGTCTCTCTGAAATTCTTCATTGTACTATTTAAACTGAAAATAATCTATGTTTACCAGATGCTTGTTATAAGTGGTTGATAGATGTCTTTTTAATCCAATAATATCAATGATTCCATTTAATTTTCTCTCTCAAGTCTTTCTAAATCCTTTGTCTATGTTTGCATACTGTATCAGTTGTTCAATAGGTGCCACCTGTGGACATCTATCTTTAGATGCATAAAGACTGTTTGTAAAGACTGAGCAATCACTGCTTTTATAATAAATTATTTTGTCCATTAGACCATTTTTTTGGATTAGAGGGGGAGAAAGAGGGGAAAACCACATGAAGAGAAGAGCATATCATCTCATCCTCACAACTACTGTGACCATGCTCATATATATATACATATATATATATATATTTTTTGTATAGACCAATATCTATCGGCTGCCCTGATTTCTAAATATCAGCATCGGCCAGAGAAAAACCCTTATCAGTCGACCTCTATTGCTGACTCTTCAATTAATAGTTTTGCCACTTTTGGACTTGTTATTAATATATTTTGAATGCAAAGGGCACTTTATTTTTTTTCAAAAAATGAATGTTTATTTGTTATGCATGTTATGTATTAAAAACAAGTTTTGAAATAAACAATTGATCCGGTCCGGACCTTTGACACTGATGAAAAATTCTGATTTGAATGTATAGACTTTGAGAAGCCCTGACATAGACTCTTAGGTTGAAACACATCGTTACTTGTGAACACTCCTCTTAATGGAAATCCTAATATCCCACGTCTCATTGTTGACAAAACTGTACAAAGCTGGATTAAGAAAGGAACTAAAACAGTTGGTGATCTTCATGTAAATGGCATATTTGCTAGCTTCCTTCAGTTTTCTGAATTATTTGACTTGCCTAAGCATAATCCTTTTAAGTACTTACAAATAAAACACTGGATTAGAAGTCAATCATTGGAGTCATTCTCTATTATATCTGAAAAATCCCTGTTTGAAGACAGACTGCTCCTGATCCTACAATTTGGATACTAGCTGATATCAGTTCACTTCGCATGACTTATCAAGAAGGCTATTTTATTTTGCTTGCAAGCACTTCAGCTAAACAATGTATAACCCCCCCCCCCCCCCCCCCCCCCAGAGCAAAAACACTGGGTTAATGAGCTTGTATCTTGTATCTTATAGTACTCCTGAGAAAATACTATATTCCGTTATACCCACAGACTTTGACTATATTTGTTAGGCTTTAATGATTGACCAGTTTGTATATTAATTGTTATGTGTATTTTTCCTTTCTCTTATTTTCTTGCTTCATCTCTAGACGTTATTGTTTTTATTTATTATTATTGTTAATTATTGTAATTCTACCTTTATTTAACACTGATATGACAAATGTTCTGACAAACATTTGAGACAATTATACCATGTGTCTGTGGCTATTCATTGTATTCTTTCATTTATTTATTTTTTTACCTTTTAACTCTTAAAACAGGAATGTTGTGATATTCTTAGTGCTTTTATGTAGGCCTACTACATAATTTTATTTATATTCCCAATAAACATACCTTTACAAAAAAAATGTTTCACAATTACTCGAGACATTGCTGTCAAACACTGTTGAGAGACACAGGCTCAGAGATAAATCATCTCTCTCTAATAACTTAGTTATTAGCTGCATTAGTCTGCTATCAACGGCTCAAGTCTCGTTACTAAAGTGACGTTGTGCAATCAGCAACAGAGGAGTTGGATGAGATGTGTAATAAATTAATCCTACTCACAATAGCGTTTTAAAGGAGCACTAAGCAATTTTTGAAAAACGCTTTTGACCTCAGTGCCTGACCAAGTCTCAAAACACTTGCAGCCAATCAGCAGTAAGGGGGTGTGTCTTATAATGATAGAGAAAAGAGAGCATAGATGTAATATACGTAGACGCCTCATGACATGCTGGAACGTAACCCAGCGTCGCCGCCATATTGCTCGGGTCTCCTCACTCTACGCTAGCACCGGAGTCAACGGAGTGCGAGCAATTTATGCCTGTATTTTGTGCAGTTTACTGCTGCAATAACCCGCAAGACAAAAATTATTTGACAATGATTTATATTACAACTGTGGCATGTTGTAGCTATTGTTTCTAAAGACTGTTGTTTCTCATAACAAATGCAATATAGATTAATAAAAAAGTCATTATTGGCCTGGTAATGATTAATAGGCTAGCCTTATTATAACAGATGCTACAGTTAAGAACTATGGTACTTTTTCATAAGAGCAAGTACAAGTCGAGAGCCAATGGGTTCTAATGATGAGTGATGGAAAAACCTGCCTTCAGATATTCCAGTGATGGCAGATTAAATCATTAAGAGCCTCATGAACTGTGAAGGAGTAAGAAATAAACAATATCAATATAAGAAAATGTTAAGGTAGATGACTTCCCACGGCGTGTTGAATTAGAACATTCTGTCAAACTATAGCCTAAGTGTCTAAATAATATAAAATACATTATATATCCTATATAAACAAGTAATTGTTAACTAGCCTATTACTTTATTGCAGTTACGCTATCAACCAACTTTGCATGTGTGGTGGATATCACAAAACACCATTTTACAAAAATAAACATTTAAGCAAACAAACAAATAAATAAACCTTAAGAGGGAGCCTGACCCAGGGTCCACTTCAACCCCCCCAATGTTCAAACCAAAACTACGCCCTTGCTTACGTGTAACATTATTACAGCAGGAACTGGTACACTCTCTCTCTCATTATCTCTTGCTGTTTTTTTTCTGTTCTTCAGCTTTCAGAGGATGTGTTTTTACTCGGGGAGCACATTATTTCATGCTTGTGTGATTAGTGGTCAGCGGCTCCTGCAGGTGTACGGCTGGACGCACTGTGTGTGCCACGAGCGCTCAGACCTGAGATGTGCCCCGCAATCATTTCAGCAGTAGATTATAGCCGTATTTCTATCGACTGAACCAGCCGTGCCATTAATAATGAACGTCTCAGTCTTTTGCATGCCAAAGTTCATTTCTGCTTATAATCAGGTCAGGTTAGACTACCACAATTAATTTATAGCCTATTTTACAAACGGGAATACAACGAAAGTCATGACAATGTTTTACATTCAAGCTACCCGTAAAATTTATAGTGAAAAGTTCTTTAAAATCATCTGGAATGCAGTAAAGTATTTTTACAGCTGTTTTTAAAGCATTTTGCTGCATGGATTAAAGAATAGGCAAATAAATAATTCGCATATCATGCAGACAAAATTACGTTGCAGAAAACCCTTTAAATGTTAAGGAATTCATAGCAGAGCAACGTAAAAATCAGAAAAAAATATAATCGGGCCTGTTTTAGGCTTTTCCTTATTTTCATATTTTAGACGGTGATGAAAAATGACTCGCCATCTCCTCACTGGACGTGCCTTTAGAGAGAAATGCATCTTTACGGATTACATAATGAAAGAGTTTTTATTTTCGATTTGAATTATTTCGTTTTAAAGTGGTAATTTAAAGCTTTCTATAGATATATTTATCATATTTGTGACTCAATTCGTTGAGTTTTGGTTCATCTTTGTGAAGCGCTCCTGTTCAAGACGCGACGGCAAGCCATCTTCTGTTTTTCTATTTATTTTAATAAAAGCACAAGGTTTTGTTGATATTGTGAATGCACACAAATAAAAGTAGACCCTTTACAGTTCAGAATGATGTATTACTCTTACCTTTATGAGCAAACATTATGGCGTATTTTAAGTTGTTTCCACTATTATTTTAAGTTCTTTTCACGTGTGTGTGTGTGAGTGTGTGAGAGAGAGAGAAATAAATTCAAATGAACAATCAAACTTGTTTTTTTTTTATTATTAAAATATAAAATTCATTCATTTATACAGTTATCAATATGCCATAGCCTATCATGTCTTTGTTAAAGAGCAAAATACGAAGTCTTTTAGCATGAAAGCACGTATTTTTCAATGTGTGACAGCGTCCTGTATAATAACTAAATCTCTGCAGTTTGTAACAAACCAAACCGTGTGAAAATCCGGTAAAAATTCGGGGAGTTATGATTATTGTAGTTGGGGATACACATTCCTCATGCAGGGGGGGGGCGCATTGGAGACCCATCCAAGATGGCGGCCGCGCTGTACGTCAGCTCCAACAGGCAGCGCCAGTCTATGAGGCGTCTACGTATATTATATCTATGGAAGAGAGCGCTCCATTTGAGTGCACAGGACGGATATTAGCAGATCGACTATAGATAGAGAGAACTGCAAAATAAAAAAATAGGAAAATATCATAGGAACAAAACTTAAAAAGGAGAGTTACGATCAGGCAAGAGGTAGGTCCTGTGTAAATATCAGAGCATCTTTCCAGCGCTGGACAGAACTGAACCCTGTCATGAGTCCGGGTCCTGCGCTTCTCCCTCTCACCACAGGAGGTCGCCATCTCCCATCCTCCCGGACTCAGTTCTCCAGATTCCACTCATTATTACACCCTCAGCTGTTCCCCACTGTCACAGACGACATGTTCTCCTCTCACTCACTATTCTATGGAAGCATATGTGTAGCAAAATTCAATTTGCAATGTAATATGCAAAATGGCAATGCAATATTCAAAATGGCAATGTATTTCTGTATTTAAATTTACATTTTCCATTACCCCCATATGTGCAAAGTTTGGTGCAGAAGGAAAATGGAAATTAAATTATAGTATTTACATTTGCCATTTCCAACAGTAGTCTTAATATGTAAAGTGCATACCATTTTAACGCTTTATAAGTAGCGAAATTAAAATGAAAATATATAACCCGAATTGATTTGATATGTGTAACATGTCCAAGCAGAAATGGTAGCAAAATGATCATTTAAATGTTATTTGTTCTAAATGCATTTAGACTAACAGTTAGGACACTTGCGATTGCATTTTCATCACAACTCGTGGGATATGTGTAGCAAAATTCAATGCGGCTTTGAAAATGCATTCCGAGCTAACCACGCCCACCCTCTGTCAATCATTGCGTCAAGGTGGGGATTGGCGGAAGCGTGTTACGTTTAGATCGCTCGAGACATGGCGGCTGGAGATCTGATAATATCGTTGAATTAATGGTACCATTAAATATACCATGTTTTTACTATAGTAAATATAGTTTAACTATATCGTTTGTAATTAAACCACAGTAGCCCCAAATTTAGGCTAGTTGTCTGAGACTCAATGAAATGTACTTTACCATCACAAACCATAAAATGTAATCTACTTTTACTATAATATTCATTTTCATAAGTAAACAGAGGTCACAAGTTAACACGGGCACATTTCCTTGATTCAGCCATGTTGTACAATGTCACGCCGAGAGTAAATTCAAAGCTGCTCGGTAGCTCAGTGCGCTCATTACTGGCGTCCCCACAGCACGACTACTTTTAGCGCGTGTTCGAAACCCGTGCCAAACAGACTTTTTTTTTTTTTTTTTCCATTTTTTCTGTAATTCAGCCGCTACGGGCGATCATACCATTGATTTGTAATCATTACAAGAATACCAAAATCGTGTAATGAGCAAGTGTGCGTTTATTAGACAGTTTAATATCACGGCAGTTTGAGCTCGCAGAATCGGGGAATCTGCAGCGGTCGTTCCATCACATCTGGAGCGGAGACCTGAACCAGCAAGTTGGTCACCAGATAACACGGAAACCAGTTAAACCGTAACACCGGTAGTCCCACTAGTTCTGTCACCTACATACGCGTAAAAATCTGCTGATCTCCGTTCACGCTCCACTTCATCTGCCAGTGAATTCAACGATATTATCAGATCTCCAGCCGCCATGTCTCGAGCGATCTAAACGTAACACGCTTCCGCCAATCCCCACCTTGACGCAATGATTGACAGAGGGTGGGCGTGGTTAGCTCGGAATGCATTTTCAAAGCCGCATTGAATTTTGCTACACATATCCCACGAGTTGTGATGAAAATGCAATCGCAAGTGTCCTAACTGTTAGTCTAAATGCATTTAGGACAAATAACATTTAAATGATCATTTTGCTACCATTTCTGCTTGGACATGTTACACATATCAAATCAATTCGGGTTATATATTTTCATTTTATTTTCGCTACTTATAAAGCGTTAAAATGGTATGCACTTTACATATTAAGACTACTGTTGGAAATGGCAAATGTAAATACTATAATTTCATTTTCATTTTCCTTCTGCACCAAACTTTGCACATATGGGGTAATGGAAAATGTAAATTTAAATACAGAAATACATTGCCATTTTGAATATTGCATTGCCATTTTGCATATTACATTGCACATTGAATATTGCTACACATATGCTTCCATACTATTCTGCCCGGCTGCTTCCTCATTCCATTTGCTTTGGCGCGGATCTGGCCCATATCAACAGCTAAAGTGTGGCCCAGATTAGTTCGTGTTCACCGGCCCAAAACTGATCTATATCTTTTTAGCCAGAACTGAACCAAAACAGTGCCGTAACCCAACCCAGAGTGAGCCAAATAATAAAAACAGACGTGGCTGATATATGGACCTTATCTGGTACTCTTATATGGCTGAGCTCTGTAAAGGGCTGACAGCCCACATGTGGCTGATACACCAAAAGCCATTATTCAACCATATTTACACCACACCACACCTATCTTTTTTATTTGAAATACCCATTACACAGTAAATCTTAAACACAAAAATGGATTCACACTCATTTTTTAAAAATGTTTATAGTATTTTAATAACTGAATTACAATACAGAACATAACATAACAGAAGTGTGCTATTTTGTAAATGTCAGATGAGTGAATAATCGTGCAAAAATGTATACTTTTAGTAAGTCTCACCAGTCTTTCTCACTCACAGTCTGTCAGGAAAAAGAAGAGAAAAAAGAACATTAGTGTATCATACATTAGATACATTGTCACTTATTCATACATTGTCTGATTGAGATTAAGTGACATGAGCGTGTTTATTTCACGTTATAACCGGTTGTAACTAGTAGAAAAGAGAATTAAAGGGAAGGGATGATCTCGTTCATCTCGGTTATGTATGTAACCACGGTTCCCTGAATAGAATAGAAACCGAGATGCTGCGGTGACGTCACCGTATGGGAACACCATTGGTGTGATGAATGTCTGAAGCCCTGCATCATCAATTCTATTGGCCAAATAGCGCTTGGCACCGCCTTATGCATGCGTAAGCATAGTATACCTGCGTGCCGAGCGCTATTTCGCTCAGATTTCATGGACCTTTAATATTTTATTTTAATATTTTTAACAATAACCTTTAATATTTATATTTATATTATATTAATGAATTTTATACTGCATTATCCCCTAAACCCACCCATCGCAGTAAACTTTCTTCATTTTTTTTTTCATAAACATCATTTAGTATAATTTAATTTTAAAAAGTTCATTTATTTAAATTTTTAGTTTAATTGAAAAAAGTTATGCTCGTGGGCACAATCATTTGGAGTATCACTACACTCCATAGACAAAATCATGTTTTACTGTACGCTTACCAACATTCTGCATACACCCCTTTTTTAATAAAATATTGTTTGCAAGCTATCTTAATTATGAGGACTCTGGAAATCACATCACAAACACATTGTTATATCAGAGTAATACCCACATCATTATTTAAATTTGTGTACTGATAAATCATATAAACACACATACGTAAACATTCATGCTTCTCACATATTATTGTAGTACAGTATAATCAGACTTCGGCCATGAATATGTTTTAAGATATGGAAAAAACACAATTGTCAAAACTTCTTCAGGACCAAAACCCCTCAGACGCAGAGGGTTAAATAATATGGTAATAAATATATAATTATAAAACACATAGCAACAAACATGTTACTAAAGCAAAGCAAAACATTGATCATACATTTTAAAAAAGTATACATTTATTTAACCATAAAGAATATGGTAATAAACAAAATATATAATTATATATGTCATAGTAAAAATCATGTTACTAAAGCAGAGCAAATCATTTATCATACTTTTTTTTTTTTTTTAATTAAGTATTCAAAAAATATAAGTTTATTGAACTTATAAAACACATAATTTTCTTATTTTAAAGAAGGTGGTAAAAAAACTGTGATTATATATAAACACTTTACATTATTCTGGGGGCAATGATGTTCATACCTCGAATGAAATGTTTACAAAATGTACCCAAGTTGGGAAATTAAGTCCTTCTTTGAGCTCTTCTCACTCACAAGAGTAAAACGTCAGTCTGAGTTGGGCGAGCTGACACTCACACACACACACACACGCACGCACGCACACACACGCACGCACGCACGCACGCACGCACACACACACACACACACACACACACACGTTTGCTTAATTATCTTAATGGTACATTAAATAGGTTCCTATTGTTCTACAGATAATTGTACATTTTACAACCTAACATTAACCCATCACAGAAAACTTTACATCTTACAAAAAAACAAAAAAAGTAATTTACTCATGGTTTTCAATAAAATGCCCCATGCAAAATCAAAATGTTCATGCTCCTCTCTGAGAGGACGCTTGGCCCCCACAACGTAGGTTAAACAAGTACACAAACATACATTCAATCGTCCGAGTCGTATTCTCTTCTATTAACTGAAAATAAATAAATTATGCAATTACACACAATATAAAACAATGCAAAACATTTACACTAGTTTTAGTCGTCACTAAAATATAAAAACGTTGTACATTTTACCAGGAGCAGGGAAAAAATTGTTTGTCATGTTAGAAAAAGTTATCAAAAGGGTAAAACAATATATATTTTAATAGGCCAAACGATAAGGGCTATTGTGGCCCCGACACGTCCGGACATGTCAAATTTCAGTGTTTTCCATAGACAATTCAATTCCATTCATTTATTTGTATAGCTTTTCACAAAACAAATGGTTGCAGAACAGTTTCTACATTATATTTAGAACCTTTAATATTATATTTACATTATATTCATGAATTTTTTACTGTATCACCCCCCTAAACCTCCCCACTACAGTAAACTTTCTGCATTTTATATTAAATTAAATTAAATTAAATTTCATACTCACAAAATAGGTCTCAGAAGACTTCTCCGTGGTCTGTTCTTGCTCAAGTCTATAAATCAGACTCTTCAGGCAGGCGAGCTTCTTAGTTATAATTAAATATAGTTTTATTGTATATAGGTTAAATACATTACAAATAAAATATAAAACAGAAATAAAAACTAAGGTTTTTGAGCTCGATCTTCTTGGCGTTTCTGGCAAGGCCGCTGGCACCGGAGAGCTGTCACGCAGAACCAGCATCTGATTCTCTTCGTCGTACTTCAGTCCTTTATAGACAGCAGGTGGATTCCAATGTCTTGATGTCATGAGGTCTTTGGAATTCCCCTGAATTTCCCTCAGAAGACTCCTGTATAAAGTCCTCCATTTTCTCATTTTCTCATCTCCGGGACCTTCTTCTAAGATGTCTCCTTCGCTGCGTCCGCAACACATCACTCGACGGTAACATTCCTTTCTTTAAAGCTCTGGCTAATACATATTTCTTTCCTGACTATCTTCCTATTGATATATGCTATAACACTTTCTCAATAAATGCTTAATACAATACCATGTGTTGTGTCTTTCTTTATAAACTACTTTCAATAAAACAAATACAATAACATGTCGTGGTGTCTTTCTTAATAAACCACTTTCAATAAAATGAATACAATAACATGTATGGTGTCTTTCTTAATAAACAAACACATATAATAACTTGTAGTTACAATAAAAAGGTATTAAAGAAATACAAAGGCAAACTTGCAATAGGACAATTGCTCATTTTCCTTAACAATTCACAATGCTAACATATTACTGTAACTCAGTTTGTACTGAATACACTATAATCAGACTTTAACCATTAATATATTTTTAAGATACTGAAAAACACAAATGTCAAAACTTCTTCAGTGCTCCAGTGATTATATGTATAGCATACAGTATAAAAATAAACATTTCAAGCTAAAAAGAGACTCAAGTAACAAACTTGTTTATTTATTTATTTATTTATTTTTTATTATTAAGTAACAATCATGTTTCGGCAAAGCAAACCATTTATCACACATTTTAAACAAGTATTTTAGTTTTTTCACTAACCACACATAAATGCTGTTTGTCTTAAAAACACAAACACGTTCATCCTGCTGGCATATTAATGTAGCCCAGTTTATGCTGAATACAGTATAATCAGACTTTAGCCATTAATATGCTTTTAAGATTCTGAAAACACCAATGGTAATACATATATAATTATATATGACAGCATGTTACAAAGTCTGTATTTTTTTTCACCAAAAAAATGTATTCATCATACATTTTAAACACATATTCAACATTTATTTAAGTTTATTGAAAATTATAAAACACATAATTATCTTAGTTTAAAGATTTTAATAAATAAGTTTGATTATATGTAACATACTATATAAAAATAAAAATTGACAAGTCTTAGGCGATAATAAAATGTCTTACATTTTTTTCTGTGAACAGTGATGTCCATTCTGTGAATTAAAGATTTCCAAAATAAAAAATAAATAAAAATGTTTAAGTTATTTGTTTATACAATATTAAATATAAACAAAACTGGCAGTTCCTCTTTGGGGTAATCTCCCATGTGAAACCGAGGGTCTGCTTCAGACCCTGACAGACGAGGGAGGGTGAGGGTCGAGTTACAGACCAGATGATTGCGTACAAAGACAATTGTGTTTCCACACCATATTCAACTCGTAATGTGCAACTGTATGCGCTCTAAATGAAATAGATGTACATGTAACAGTGAAATAGTAAGATCGAGGCCTTGTGTCTCACGGCCTCTTTGTAGACGGACCAGTAATCTGTACACCGCAATCTCAGTTTAAACACTCTCTTGACTTTCCTTTAATTATCTTATACTGTATTTGTTCTCGTTTTCACTCGCTGCATGATTGACCAAACTCTGAGGATGGTCTTCATCTAAAAACTGTACAAACACAATGAAAAAAGTATAGAGTGGTATCAGCTATTGGGGTAAGCTGTCAAAATCAACACTAAAACTAAAAACATTAAATATATTTAGAAGAGAGTATTTCAGAATTACTGAGGCGCATTACGCATTGTTGGGGAATCCTGGAGTGTGACGTATGAGGGGAACCCCAGTATTACAGCACAGCGTCACACAAGCCATGATACAGAGTTACATAAATAAGCAACCGAAAGCAATATATGTCTTCCTCAGATGTAATGTTAGTTCTGTACTTCAGCGTTGGGTAAAAGAGCATTATAATCTCCTTTGTGGTAGAGAAAGCTGCTTGCATGTAGGCTACGGGAAACAGCGAAGATGTTGAATTAAACATACACACAATCAGCGCTTCCACATGTTTATGCTGGCCCCGATAATCAAAACTTCTAGCGCTTGCTCCATTTCTGGAAATAAGTTTTTGTAAATGAATGACTTGATCCACAGATGGCCTTCATCAACAGCCGCGTGCGCCACCTGCTGGTGAGCGGCTGACAGCAGCTGGAGATCATGCATCGGCGCTCTACTGCTATTCCTGCGGTTCCCGGATGTGCAGCGCTGAATTTTCTGCCGAATTTTAACCACTGAATCTGGAAAGTGAAATAAAATGACTGAAATTTAACTGTCAAATATTATACATCGTATTTTTAAACAGATTGAATATTTTGGGTGAATTGTGGAATGTTTAATTATGAAAATGTTTGTGAAATATTTAGAATTGAAATATTCACAGCTTAAATAAACAACTATGTTAAATTTCAGGACCTAAAAATGCAAGCCCTGGAAATTCAAGGCATTAAAATGCAAGCACAATTGCAATGCATCTTTTTTTCTCGATTTGTGGAATTCAGCATTCTTTATGTTTCAAAATCTATTGTCATTATTCTGCTTCCATAGTTAAGACTTATTTATTCTTTGGCCATGAAATACACTTAAATCTTGCAGCAAATTGTTTAACAGAACTGTTTTTAAAAAAGTAAAAAAGATTCAGGTTGTTTGGGGAAAAATTAAAAATAAAAGTAAACTCAATAAGTGACTACCTTGTTGCTGTTACCTGGAAAACCCACAGCCACTGTTTTGTGACGAGTTTCATGAGTGTTTGTTCTGGGCAGTTAAACTGCTAACTGTTCTTCAGAAAAATACTCCATATTTGAGAACACATTAAAACAGTGACTGTATGTTTTTAAGATGTTGTAAAGTGTTCAAATATGCAGAATATGAAGGAACAAACAACAGACTCATGAAACTCAACACGAAACAAAACGTTTGTAATTTTTCCAGGTAATGGCAACAATCACTTACTGAGTTTACATGCATTTTTTGCAGCACAGTGATTAAGACATGAAAGATTAACATTGTTTGTTTGTTTACTTAAGCACATTGTGTTTGTCTATATCTGCGACTTTGAACAAGACCAGATGAACCAATATTTTCTATTTGTTTCAAATCCATTGATTTTCAACATAAAACTTGGTGAAATGATTTCAGTGTGTGTGTGAGTAACTTTTTAATTCCAACACATTTTAAATTATTGAAATATTTACCTAAAATCTTAGGGGGTCCTTCAAGTAAATAATGTAGGCCAATGGGTGTCCGCTGACAAAAAAAGATTGAAAATCAATCAATTATTACGCATTTCTTCACCAAAGATTTAAGCCATGGTTACATTATGTGACATAAACAAGCATCTGCACGCTGCTGAAGTTACTGCATCATAGAAATGCACTGTTTTAAATGTATTTTAATGTAATGGTTTTTATTGTAGCAGCATGTTTATTAGTATTAATCTCCAATCTGTCTAGTTTAAGATCAGATCCGATCAGATCAGATCAAAGCAGTTATTTTGAATAAATGGGCCTTGGAATATTTCTTTATTTGAATTACTTTAGTTTGTTTTAACACTAAATCGAAATACGAACATTTTTGATAATTAGATTTTACTTAAAAAGAAATTAAGAGAAATGGTTTAATTTTATTTTTATTATTATTATTACTACTACTACTACTAATAATAATATAGGCCTAATGCCAGTCCTGTGTCTCTGTGTCTTGTGTTTTGTTCCCCATGTTCTCTCCATGTCCCAGTTTCTCCTGTGTTTATGCCTAGATATGTTTTTTCCTGTTCCTGTGCCTGTGATTTGATTCCAGCTGTTTCCCATTGATTTCCTTGTATTGTTATGAGTATTTAACCCCTTGTTTTCCTGTGTCCAGCGTCCGGTATTGTTCGTCTATCCTCTCCCAACGTGTGTGTTCCTGTTTGTTTGAAGAATAAAGGACAGTTTATGTTAATTTTCCTTGGTCTCCACGCTCCTTTGTCTCTGCCACAGTAGTGTGAAGTATGACAGAATACCGGACCGAACACAGAAATCAGTAAGCGGCGAACCTTTTCCCCATTTTGTTTCCCATTTTTGAAAGTTTTTTTGTTTTCCCAGTTTTCCCCTCCGCGGCAACGGAAGTCACCGCATGTTTCCCCGCCCTGGCCCGCCGAGATCCTCCAGAGCGCCATCCTGTTCCCACGCTAAGCCCAGGGAGGGCTCCTGATCCCCCGTAGTCTCGCGTAGCCAGAGCTTCAGACTGATGGCTAAAGGTCTGGAATCTATGGCAGCTTTCATTGGCTAAGGCCCGCCCATGATGCCGTTTGACCGGCTTGTCAAACAACCAATCACAGTTCATTTGTTCAGCGTCAGGTTTCGGGACGTGGAAATGTCGCCACAATAACAGACGGGTGTGTAAAACTCTCGGACGTATTTTAAAGATTCTATGCCTCGAACTTTAAATTTTTCACATACTTTTGAAAATCCAGCGTTTAGTTGCTCCTGATATGTGCTCATTGTCACAGTTGTCTTTCTTTCTTTCTTTCTTTCTAAAGCACTTTTAGAAATTGAAAATCTGTTTTAGAAATCTAGATGGAATGATATCTTGAGAAGATGAAGTTGATCTTAGATGTTTAACAATGCCTTTACAGGATTCAAAAATCGTTCCCCAGCACTGGACCACTTGATCTCTCAGGTTGAACAGAGTTCTCCAAGGGCAGGTTAGATCTTAATTGAACGGTTTTCTCATTGAAAAATGTACAGAATTGTTCACACAGTGATACGGAAGCATCAGGAAAAATGTTGACAGGGGGACTGAGCACAGAATCAATAACAGAGAAAAGGGTTTTAGGTCTGTGTAAATTGTCACCAATAAACTCAGATATATATTTGGACTCGGCGGCCTTGACAGCTCTCTGATACACATATATCTCTCTCCACATTTCATATGAGACCTGTAACTTATCCTTACAGCATTTTCGCGCTGCTCTTCTGCAAGCCTTTCTGAGTAAACGAGTTGAATCATTAAGCCATGGCTGGGGTTGAGTAACAATACGTTTGGGTTTTAACAGAGCAATAAGATTCAGAGTAGACAAACATTTTTGAATGAAGAAATCAAAAAGTCTGTTCACATCCTGCACAGGAGAGGACAGTTCAGGCACAGGTGGATCAGTTATAGCATAAGAGGCCGCAAATCTCTCACATGAAATAACGAAGAAATAACGATTCAAACGAGTCACTGAAGGTGTAGCAACTACTGGATCGGGAAAATGAGAGGAAAAAAGTACCAGTTTGTGTGATTTCAAATGTCCGATATTTGGAATCCATGTGAAAGAACCAAGTCCAACGTGTGACCATGAGCATGAGTAGGCTCTCGCACCCAAAATCAAATGAATCAATAAGATTTTTAAATTCAGTTACCAGGGGTTTAGTGGGGCAACATAAATGGATATTAAAATCACCCAACACTACGATGTAATCAAACCGTGGAATCAGTTCTCCTAGTAAGTAATGTTTGACAGTCATAAGTTAACAATGTAGAGTTCACAGTAGTTAAAACCAATGTTAAAACAGCCAACATCAACACATAAAACGAACAGGGCAGACTGCTCGCCTCACACACCAGCGCCATCTTGCCAAACACGACGGCTTTCTTCTCTCGTGAGGGGGTTTGGCGTCACGGCATCTTTGTTTCCAGGCGGAATGTTAAAGAACGCAACACACACGTCTCCCGGAAATCCTGTATAATTCAACCAATCCGACGACGACTTCGAAACTCCTGAAGTGTTTCCACTTTTGTGTGTCGTATGCATCAGACGTTCAGCCAACGGTCCGTGGTTGGACTGTTTTAAACTGTTTTAAGCGCCGTTTTTGACAGCGTTTTGAATGTAAACGCAATTTATCGATAGCGTAAATCTGACCCCTTTGGCTTGCCATACTCTGAAGAGAGTGTTGTAGGTCGCTGCATCTGAAAACTGAAAAATGCTGCCTTCGGAGGACACATTCCAAGGCAGGAAGACATCAAGGCACGTCCGAATCCAAAGTTAGCTTCACTTCCTGTCTCATGAGATATCTTCATCTGATCGATTTTTGAAGGCAGCATAGATCCTTCGCTGTCTTTGATATCCCACAATCCTGTGCGTTCCATTCCGTGAAGATTGAGCTAAAAAATAAAGATGGTGTCTGAAAGTTGTGTTTGGTGGTTTTGTGTGTAAATGTATATTTCTGATGAACTTTTTGCACTTTTGATGTCATTAATCATTCTGCGCAGCGCCGCTTCAAGTCGAACACATCCATTGCTTCTTTAGGCAGCGAGGCAGCTGCCTTAGTTTTCAGATGAAGCCGTAATTATTTTTGTAAGAGGACGTGCCTTTCCTGGAAAAGTAACACCCACTTAAAAAAAACCCTTCCTATCAGGAGAGACTGTAAGTGCAGCTCGTTACAGAGCGCTGATCAGGGCTAGTCACTGACTGACACTGCTGAGGAAACTCTACAGTCAGCTAAATACAAACAGGTAAGATACATTTATTTTTGAGAATATCTTCTGCTGTATTAAAGGAGATAATATGACTGCCTCTGGGATAAACGTTTGTTTGGTTGAAAGATGAGGAATCTTCCACTGCAGCTGTTACAGAAACTACACTGAAACACTGTAACTGTGATCTTAGACTTTAACATCATCCTCATTCTGACGGACAGGGTCCTAAACATTCCTTCATAATCTACTATTACCTGTCATTTTAATTTTCATATTTTAATTCTAAAAAGATTTAATTGCTTTTATTTTTGCTCACGTTTTCATTTTTAATAATGAACGTAGAGGACGAGCATGTATGTATTTATTTATTTATGATGAGAACAGATAAACAGAGACTGCATCACTGTTCATGTTCAACACCACACCCGCAGTGACAGCACAGGCCACTACAGACAACCAAATATGGACTGGGCATTTAAAAAAAATCCGATTTATTTATTTTAACAGATTATAATTTTTATGAACTTATATCTATTCTTAAGTCCCAATCGATGCTGTTTTCATTTGATAAATGCACATAGCCTATACTGCGCCTCCCATCCAATAAATCGCAATAGTCTGAGCTGTGCGTTGTTACTTTTGATATGAAACAAAGCCTCAGATTTCAAATTCTGTCCATTTTATTAGGAAATTCAAGCAATAAATACCGGTTTGGCGCTCTTTAATGTGGCGCGATAGATCGCTGTAGACAAAAAAGTGTCTAATGTGTGACCCATAAACAATTGATATTATGAGGGAGGGGTCAAGCAACACAAGCGAGCAGCTGTGCGCGAGAGTTATGCCGGTGAACGTCAGTCACTAGAGAGAAAGTGAAAGTAAAAGAACTGACGGAGCTTTCTAACGCTGCATTAACGGCGCATTTTAACAACAAGAGACGAAACTAAACATATGCTGATAACAGTATAGCTATAACGGTCTTCAATTATTCGTGACGGGGGTGGAGATGGGTAGGTTTAGGTATAGGTATATCTAGATCCAACCACACCCCCTGGATCTTGTGTTCTGCAGTCAGGACCATCTCGAAATTTTTGCGATCCGTCAAATAAAAAAACGAAGAAGACGACTTTCAGCGGCGGCACGATAGATGAGTGGAAGAGGTAAGCTTGATGTACAATTTTTGTTTATTTTGTTTTGTAAAAAGTATTACAAGCTGTGAAAAGTGCATTTTCTTGGTGGCTTTTGTACAACGTTTTCTTAGTACCACACACAGCTTACAATCTGTAATGTGCCTGACAATATCTTTTTTTTCTACAAACAACTAATTTGCTCTCCAGGTTAAGGATACAGAAGACCATAAGCAGGTAAAGTAATTGCATGGCATTGTAATGTTGTAACACTTTCTATGAAGCCCATATTTATAATACATTATAAGGGTACTTTAAGGCATTATAATGAATGCATAATGCATTATAGAAAACCTTAGAATATGTTATATCATCTTATGAATATTCATAAGAACAGTTTTAATGTATTATAATGTTTACTTATTAGTGGTTATAGCTTTTAAGATTATGATGATTTATAACACACAGTGAACACATTGCATCCACTTAAGTTACAATGGATTATATTTCTCATAGTTATAATGTACTATAATATCTTGCCACCTTTCTTATGCTACTTTACTTAAAGCCATCAATGACCACTTATAAGTATAGAAATAATAATAGTAATACTTTTTTCTCTCTAAAACTGCCACAAGATCAGATATCAGATCAGATTGCTTTGAACTATTTTTATTTTAATATCAGTTTGATTATTTTGATGGTACCCTGTAGACAGCTGTTGTTAAGTAACAGTCGTTGGAGTATTAGTAGTATGTCTGCTAAATATATGCTAACACTTTATTTTGATGGTTCCCCAACAGACAAACTGACATTTTTTTTTTTCAACTTAATTTATTACAAATAAAGGTAATTAATTAAGTTGAAAAAAAAACTTTTCTTTTTTAGGTGTTACCAATTGAAGTTTTTTTTTTCGTTGATCCAACTGTTCACTTTTTACAGTGTAATTTTCTAAAGAAAAGGGTACATTTTCAAAAGTATTAGAACACATCTCCTAACCTCCTAATCCACAATGTAATATAATTAAAACATGGTTAAAAAAAAAATAAAAAAATCATTTAATACTAATAATAATTAATAATCAGTTTTGTGTAAATTAATGGTGAATAAACTAGCATTTTGTCTAGTGGTTTTTAAAAGAAATACTTCATTTAAATATAGTAATAAAGTCTAGTTTACTTGGCCTAATGTTGTCCCTTAAAACTTCTGGACACATTTACTTGCATAGCATAGACCTACAGAGCTGAGAAATTATTCTTGAAATGTTTGTACATGTTCAACAAGAGAATAATGTCATGCATATTGGATGGCACGGGGAGAATGTTTTAAATTTGGGTTAACCCTAGTGCTCATTGTGCTTCTTGTGTACCCACCAGGTTATGTTGGGAAGGGCAAGCGAGGTGAGCTCCGTGGAATTTACTCGGAAGCAATGCATCCAGGATTTTGCAGTGTCCACTGCATGCAAGTCTATTGTGCTGAATGAATGATTGTACATAATTTGATTCATCGGAAATAAAATCATTTACCCACCCTGAGATTTAAAATGAATACATTAATTTGTGTAACATGTTCTGAAGAACATTAGTCTGTCATTTGCTTTAATTTGATTTAAAAAAATATGCAGTACAGGCAAATGGTAACTACATTTTCTTAACAGTACTCAACATTTTCTTTATGTATCACACATTTACCTCCTAAGTGCAATTGCATCTCACTTTAATGTTCCTTGGTAGGCTACTGTAGAAGAATTGTAGAAGTAAAATGTAATATCCAGAAATATGCTTAAATTACTACAGTTAGGATTTAAAATGACACCATCACAAAGCATGGCAAAAGGTGTAAAGACGTGATTTCAATGTTGAGAGTGAATGGTATTGGATCCAAACAATAATGACAAAACTAAGAATTTCAGTTTAAACTACTATGAAAATGCGTTATATTTATATCATTTTAAGCTAAGATGAAATCCAGCCTATAAGCTCCTCCCACTTGCTGTTCTTGGTGTAAACTCCTCCCACTTGCTGTTCTTGGTGTAAACTCCTCCCACTTGCAGGTCTCCGGGCTGCAGCGATAACTACATGGAATTATTCCTTTAATATTTCTCCCGTGGCCTGTATAGTGAAAAGTTAAACAGTTGTTTTTGAAAATTGGTGCACAAAATAAAGCTGCTCTTTTCTTTGATGACTGCAGTGTTAATTTTAATTATAGGCCTATAATTCAATGTGTAAATTAATAGACCTGTTTAAAACAAACAAACAAAAAAGTTATAAAAACATTTTCAATGAGGAGTAAGCAAATAGCCTAAACTTTAATTATCCTCATAGCGCGTCATGCGGGGCAATAATTTCATGTAGCCTAATTTAATTATAAAAGTAACCTAATAATAGGCCTAATAATAAGAAGAATGTAACAGGCCTACATTAATTGGAAATGCTAAATCCTCTTAATATTGCCAATTTTTGATGCTTTTGGCAATATCTCTGGCTATCGTTGACACATACGACGCATCTCAGCACGAGGAGGTTATGGCGGGGCCCGCAGTGAGTGCCCGTCTGCTACGCCACTGCAGTGTGGAAATAGTTGTATGAATTGTTGGCACTTTATGTATTGTAAAAATGGTTAGAATTTACCATGTTTTCCTTCCAGTTGGCATTGAGAGTGACTGACACTTGATGGTCAGAAAAAATGACTAAATACACTGTAAAAAATGACTGTGATTTTAACGGTAAAAAAACTGTGCAAAAGCTACGGTAAAAACCTGTTAAATGGTTAACGGTAAGTTCCCCTAATATATACGGTGAAAAACTGTAATAGACACTTCAGACAATTTTACAGTGAAATACCGCTTTTGGAAGTGAAAAAGAATGTAAAATTGACCGAAAAAAAACCGTAATTTGACATTTCCAGAATTCCCTGCATTGCATTTCAAATTTTGTTTGAATTTGATGTTTTTTTCTTTGAAATAACTAAGTTTCTTCTTAGTATTTCTTATCAGTTATGTTTATTAGGGTTGTATGTTACATCTAATGTTGTTAAATGAATGTTTATTGCATGTTTCAGTTTAATGAGTCTCACCATGATGGTGTTTAGTGTTTGTGTGAATGACACTGTGCACCTTCTATGTATGTTATTATTTAAAAGCTGCTTGTGATGGGCTTTGGTTCGTCATGTGACTCTCATCACTTGCATTTGGTGGTTATCAGTGTATATCAAAGGCACAAAACAGATTTCAGTACTTCAATAGGTCGGTATATTAACATTATATCGTTAATGAAATTACGGTATTTAACTGTATATATAATTAAAACCAAAAACTTTTCTACAGTATATTTTACGGTAGAATTTCAGCAAGCTGCCGTTTTTTTACCGTAAATTTAACAGAATTTTTTAAGAATTGTAGGTATGTGTAAAAAAAAAAAATCCCTACTTTCTCTCTTTTCTACGTGCATCATATCATGTTTATTTGTAAGTGTCACATCTGGCAGGTGGCATTAGAAGTCATACGTATTACTAATAACGGCATGAGAAGTTTAATAGGCTACCACAGAAAAGATATGTAAAACAATATTTTTGAAGCTGCTGTATATAAAAAACACAAGGTGGCTGAATTTACATACTATTTAGATAGCTGAAGCTTATAGGGGTTCATTACTTTCACTCAATTTAATTAGTTTTTCAGCACCCCCTCTGAACTGTTAAGCCCCCCTTAGCACCTCCAACAACAAAATCCTGGAGCCGCCGCTGGTTATAAATGACAATAGATCACCCTCAGTGTAGTCTGACAAAGTGACGGAAGGCCTTCAGGTTTTTCCGTCACTGCTAAAAATAATTCTATCAATGACGGAGAATTTTCGGTTAACGCGACCTCTGCTGTGATCTTTAATAAAGCCACTAGGGTTCAAAGACATTTTTGTCTAATTATGACCAGTATATCTATTATTTTTATTTTTTTAAACATAATCTATTTTGGGGGAAATGTTTTGTGTTTTCTTCAAAATAAATGGCACTTGGTTTAACATTGTTTTCAAATAAAGTGAAATTCATCCATTTGTTCTTGTGGCTTAATTTTCCAAATACTTATTAGTGTTGATGTAGAACGGAGGAAAACAGCCTATAAAAGCACAGCACTTCTTCTCTTTACAGGTGTTAGATACAGAGACAGAGACCGCAGAACAGCATGGCCACCGCGACTGAAGAAGAGCACGCGAGGCAGGGGCGTCGCACCCGTGGGGGATGTTGGTGTTTTGACACCCAAACTGTTCCTGGTGAGAGGGTTCAACATCCGCACTTTTTCCGCAGTTTTGCACAAATGCCTTACAGCAGTCGCTCCTCCGTTTCTCTGGCCGCTCTGTGTCCGCTTCCGCCCCCCCTTCCCCTCCCCCTCCCCTCCCCTCCCCTCCATCCTCTCCCCCCCTTCCCCTCCCTCCTCTTCCCTCCCCCTTCCCCTCCCCTCCCTCCCCCTTCCCTCCCTCCTCTCCCCCCCTTCCCCTCCCCTCCCCTCCCTCCCCCTTCCCTCCCCCTTCCCCTCCCCTCCCTCCCCCTTCCCTCCCTCCTCTCCCCCCCTTCCCCTCCCCTCCCCTCCCTCCCCCTTCCCTCCCTCCTCTTCCCTCCCCCTTTCCCTCCTCTCCCCCCCTTCCCCTCCCCTCCCCTCCCTCCCCCTTTCCCTCCTCTCCCCCCCTTCCCCTCCCCTCCCTCCCCCTTCCCTCCCTCCTCTTCCCTCCCCCTTCCCCTCCCTCCTCTTCCCTCCCCCTTCCCCTCCCTCCTCTTCCCCTCCCTCCTCTTCCCCTTCCCCTTCCTCATCCCTCCCTCCTCTTCCCCTCCCCTCCCTCCTCTCCCCCCCCCCTTCCCCTCCCCTCCCTCCTCTCCCCCCCCCCCTTCCCCTCCCCTCCCTCCTCTTCCCCTTCCCCTTCCCCTTCCCCTCCCCTCCCTCCTCTTCCCCTTCCCCTTCCCTCCCCGCAGAAAGGTGTACCAGGAAATCCCTAATATGGACAAAAGAGTCTATTGCTGTATGAAAACAGTTTTCACAGAAAAACAGAGATGTTTGGAAACATGAAGGCATTAAACATACGATTGTGACAATATATGGTTTATATGTGCTTTTCAAGTAATCTCCAGGTAATAAATAAAGTATATGAACAATGCAGTGCTAATTGACATAGCATTTATTACAGTATAGAAACTTTTCTGCCTTATTATATGATAAAAGTATATATGTTTGTAGTATATAGTGTGACGGGAGGAGCCAACGACAGACACAGTGGGTGTGGCGTCAGGCCTCGGAGAGGCTTTTATTAATCAGAAACAATAAAATAAAGTGTCCAAAGGGAATAAAGTGTCCAAAATAAACAGGCGGTCTGGTGTCCTCGTCGTGCTGCGGGGTTTGTGAAGGAGGGCAGTGTTCTGGAAGGGAGGGTCCAGGTAAGGGGCGGAGTCCGGCGGCCGCACGCGCTCCCACTAGTGTCCTTCATCATAGCGGCGGCTCTTCCTCTCGATCCACGGCGTTCGGCGGGACTTGATCGGCCCGGCATCCTGGCCCGACGGCCGTAACACAGGTGCGGACTCATCCGGACCGTGGGTCCGGCGGCTCACGTCTCTGGCGGCACGGAAGTCCCTCCACGCTCCCTTCCTGGACCCACGAGGACACCAGCGTGCATGCGCGGGGGAAGAGACCGGTCTCTCGAGGTCACACGCCGCCAGCCCTCGCTGTTTCCACGCCCCTCCTCTCACACCCACTCGTCACAATAGGCTAAACAAATCATTATTACTGTTATTGTTCAGCAGTGAATCTGATTTCTTACCCAAATAAAAGCTAGAAATAGGCTTAAGAGATAAATTAAAGTTTTGGAACAGTAAGTTTTTCATGTTTTTTAAAGAAGTCTCTTCTGCTCACCAAGCCTGCATTTATTTGATCCAAAGCCCAGCAAAAGAGTAAAATTCTGAAATATTTTTACTATTTAAAATAACTGTTTTCTATTTGACTATTTTAAACTGTAATTTATTTCTGTGTTCAAAGCTGTATTTTCAGCATCATTACTGCAGTCTTCAGTGTCACATGATCTTCAGAAATCATTCTAATATTCTGATTTGCTGCTCAAAAAACAAACAAAAAAACATTTATTATTATTATTATGATGTTGAAAACGGTAGATTTTTTTTCCAGGTTTCTTTGATGAATAGAAAGTTCAGAAGAACAGCATTTATCTGGAATAGAAATCTTTTTTAATATTATACAAGCCCGTAGTAAGGGGTCATTGCCAAAGGTCCAGAATTTAAGTCTTTTTTTCTTTTTCTTTTTTCTTCTTTTTTTTCCATGTGATTATTGTCATCATTGTTTTAATCAATGCTTGTGACAAATATTCTGGGTTGCTGTTTCAAATTAATATGATACATTATTGTAGCTGGACGTATGTGTGTGTGCCGCGCGTGCAGTTCAGAGAGAGTTCTAGCAATACACTTTTCAAAGCAACGGTGAAGAAGCATCGCCTCTGAATGATGGGGGGGGGGGTGTATATATACATGTATATATATATATATATATACACACACACATATATATAACTTTTTTTTTTTAATTAAAAGGATTTCTATATTTTATCCACTCAATAGTCTACAATATAATAGCCATATAAACGTAGCGTAATTATAATAATAAAACATAGTGGGATATTCAGTGATATTGGCTGTGCAATATCGACTTTTGTGATTGGTCAATACCGGCAGACTGGAGCCAATGGAAATGCTTCTCCTTCGGTGCGCGTCTTATTCCTCTGAGAACTTCAAAGCAGACCGCTTGAGGTAAATTATCTGGAAGAATACAGAGGTAAAAATTCAAAATGTGGAGGTTTGTTTTATAATATATGATAGACTGACAGTTAAGTAACACAACTAAGGGATCTGTTCAACTGATTATCACGATTTCAAATGTTACATTGCATTTATAGTGTCACTTACCATTTAGACACAATATTGAGGTTTTTGTTCTATTTCACCAACGAAAAAAGTTACAGAAGAAAAGCAACACTCAGCACGGTGTTTTGTTATTGAATGATTCATCATTTTGAACGAATCGTTTTAATGAATGACTCATTCATTTGTTAAGACGGTCACTTGCCGCCACCTACTGGCGGTTTAGTTTCATGTTTAAAAGTAGGCTATCGTCGTTATCGTTGTTGTTGTTGTTGTTTTTACATTTGTTTAAACATCAATCTCATAAACTATTTATTACAGTTGTAATCTTGCAGTGTAAATTATTTAATTTGATTGATAACAGCCCTTATTATTAAAACTGAATTTGATCAAATGTAAGAATTTGACATGAAAGATAAAGCTTAAAAAGATAAAGTAGCCTAGAAATAAATCATTTTTAACCTTTAATATTAGAATGATGTACCAACTGGGGTTCCTTATGGTTTACAGCATTAGTTGAGAGATATTTTTTTCTTTGAAGAAATTTGCTATGTACTGTACCTGATAGGCCACAACTTAATCAATATTGAATCAAATTGTGTCAATAAAGGTTTTCTTTTTATTTATTTTTTAAATAAATGTATTGAAGCAAAATGTTTCTTCTCAGAATGCACCAAAATGCTTCATTTTAGCTTCAAAATGCTAGTATTTTAGGTGCATCAAAAAGCGTGCTCGTTAAGATACCAGCAGACAAGCTAATCCAGCACAAATTAGTGCATAAAAGGTCACCAAAATGAAGTATTTGAACCTCATAATTAAATACAAAAGGAGGAGAAAAACTGCAAAAAGGTCCACTTTTTGAAAAAAAAGAATTTAAGCCTATTGGCTGGCTACGGACCTGTTATAAATATCTTTATCATCACTTTTGATCGATTTAAGGCATTCTTGCTAAATAAAAGTATTAATTTCTATAATTTCTTTTTAAAAATTATACTGTTTTTGAATGGTAGGCCTATAGTGTATAATGTTACAAAACTTTTTATTTCAGATAAATGCTGATCTTTGGATCTTTCTGTTCATCAAATAATCCTGATAAAATTTACTCAACTGTCTGAAATATTGATAGTAATAATTAAAAAATGTTTCTTGAGCAACAAATCAGCATATTATAATGATTTCTGAAGATCATGTGACACTGAAGACTGCAGTAATGATGCTGAAAATACAGCTGTGCATCACAGAAATAAATTACAGTTTAACACATATTCACATAGAAAACAGCTGTTTTACATTCTAATAATAATATTTCACACTATTACTGCTTTTGCTGTACTTTGGATCAAATAAATGCAGGTTTAGTGAACAGAAGAGCCTTCTTTAAGAAACACACACACTCTCACACACACACACACACACACACACACACACACACACATATATAAAATACAGAAATGTTATATTGAAATGTTATCTTACATTTGTGTCCCCCTCACTTCTGAAATGATGGCTGCTCTCCTGGAAGAAGACACAGTGTGGATCGGGTTCATGGACATCGTTCCGGTCATCGGGGCGGTCAGAGAGGCAGTGGAGCTGGTGTTGGCTCTGTACGAAGGGAATGAAGCGGTGATAAAGGAGAAAGAGGAGGCCGTTGAAAACTTTGTGAAAGAGTCATTAATAAAAGATCTGAAAGTGAGTCATATTTAAATATCATATATTCAAAGATTGACAGACAGTAAAGCAAATACTACTAATATTCCAAAAAAAGTCAGCCGTTAAAAGCTTTGAAATGAACTGAACCTCAAAAACATAAAAATCCTAGTACACTCCTGTTATTATCAGAGTTCAGTTGGATATATATATAAAAAGGATTTATGAGTTTATGTTGTCCTCCTGCATGAATCATGTATGACTCCTGTACTCTCTACTCTTTACTGGGTTCCAGTGTTTATTTTAAGGTTGTAATCGTCTCTTATGAGGCTCAGAGTTCCTGAAGTGGATTATTTTCATACAGCAGCATGTTCTATCATGTGTTATTCTTTACATCATGTATAAATATGGTATAATTACTGCATGTCTCAGTGCACCATCATGCCAGTCCATGGTGACAGAGTTTTTATTTACATTTCTTATCTTTCCATATTTAGAAGTTGACTCTATCTGATAAACCAGCAGCAGCTGCAGAAGCAGATGAGTTTTCTGGACTCAGAAATGTGAGAGGTGCGTGTTATTTCTGCTCTTCTCACTGTTCTAATTTTAGCTGAAATAAATTTAATTTAGAGTTAAATCATAGCAAGGACAAATTTAGTTTTTTTCTTTTCTCCACAGAGGTCAGAATGGAAATGATTATTGAATATATGGGCAAAGGATCCAAAAGGGGAACAAAATCAACTTCAGTTGAGCAGGAAGCAAGAGTGAAAAAAGTGGAGGCTATTATGAAAGACACGTTAAAAATGATCCATATCATCAAACCAGACTTCAATCAGGAGCTGAAGAAAGAACTGAAAAGGTCGAAAAGAGGCGAACATGTCTTCAACAATGACATCCTTAGATTTCATTCCAAGGTGCTGAATGACTTTATACAAAGATATAGAATTAATAATCGACAAGGATATAATCAGCAGGCAATGAATGATTTAGGCAGAAACACACTTACCCAAAAAACAGAACATGAGATTGGGAAAGAAATGGTGGTTCACTTTGATGAGAATGAATTCTATTTGGATATGAATGCAGTGTTGTATGGTGTATATTGCAGAGAACTGCGTAATGCTATGTTAGTTTTGCTGGGCCACATAAACCCAGGCGACGTGACACCAGAGGACAGAGAAAGAGTGAATCGTGTCATAGATAATATGAATAACCTTGAAATCTATGTGGACCAACCGGCAAAGGTCAAGTGGATTGGCAATAATGCGACTAGACGGACCCGGTTTGAACGGGTAAGACGGGAAGTTGTGCACATGTATAACACAGATCGTGGGGTTGACTGGTGCATTCGTATTCTGCGTGAAGTTGCACCTTTGTTTGAACACAGACAGTGAGTTTATTTCTCCTGTTCAGGGTTGCCAGGTTTCCTTTCAAAATTTCCAGCTCAACTACATCCTAAACCACAGACCTGAAATGTTTTTTTATTTCCAAACAAGTTCACTGTGGTGTGCGCACATTTGTATATTTGCAATATTTCCAACGCACTTAGTGTTAGCGTTCTGTCATCCGCTGCCTGTTATGACTGTGATCCTCTCCATTATCCTGTGTTTCCTCTCCCAACCTGTGCAGAAATAGCTCCATACATTTTCCATACATTACACTTTCCCTTTGTTTGCTGTAGCCAGTGGTTTCTGGGAAATGTATTAGCTTTAATTCTGATGATTTGCTTTAAAACAAGATCTTGGCTTTTTTTTTTTAACTCCCCCCCAAATAACACCACCCATGGACTTGCTTTTTCTACCGCAACCTTGTTCCAAAACTGAAAAATATGACTTTGGCAACCCTGCTTAAAATGATCCATTTTACTCCAAAAAACAAAACAAAAAAAAAAGCTAATTTCCAACATAAAGATTAATGCACGCCGCTAAATGTCTGTAACTAAAATTTAAAGCTGAGTCTAATAACAGGTTGAAGTTTAGTTCTTATTAAAATGACTGTGTGTGAATGTGAAGCAGAACGGGGGTGTTGGAGGCGTCTCAATTCCTCCTCCTCCTTTTATTCCCTCCATCGCTGTTGTTAACCACCTGATCAGGAGGATTCACCATCATGTGCAGAGACTAAATATTAAAGGGGTGTAATTTTAAATAGTGTGTAATGTTGCTGTTGGTGCATGAACAGTATCTGCAAAGTTGCTGCGCTGAAAGTTCAACTTAAGCGGAGATATCGTCTTTTAAAAATCAGGAAGTTTAATGCCTACAAAAACGACTCATACGGGACTACAACGAGACACTTCCCGGGTTACATACGAAATAAACCCATGAACCCCTCCCTCCAGAACATGCAAAAAAGGGGGCAAGGCCATGTTCTGCGGCTCTGTCTCAGAGGAAGAGTTATAGTGGAGAGTTGTAGCCGTGCCGTCGAAACGGTGTTATTTTCACCCAGCTGTCAGGTCTTCTGTGTTCGGGCTTCCTACGGACGCTGTAGTTCATCAACAACGGTTAAAATTTATGTTTGATTATGTTCCTGACAATTACAATCCTAATTCAGCTCTCTGTGCTGCGCATTTTACGGAAGACAGCTTCCAGAATCTACACGAGTTCAATGCCGGATTCACACAGAAACTATTACTAAAACATGGAGCAGTTCCAACTTTAAAGCCAGAGGCAGCAGTTGTTGGGCCACAACCTGTGAGTAAGATTTCATCATTTTAAATGTATTTGCATGTATAATTTCAGACGTAATGTTTGTTTTATCAAGGTCGTAAACAAATGCCAACGCTGGCTTTAGTAGCCAGTTAGTTAAAAGCTATTTCGTGTGTCTTTGACAAACGCGTACAAACATTTTGGACCCGAATTTGTAATTATGTACTAATTTTGTAAATGTATTTTCCATGTATACTTTTTCGATTTGATCAAGAACGTAAACATAAGCCAGCGCTGTTTGGTTAGTAGCCAGTTAGTTCGATGCTATTTTGTGTGTATAAGACAAATGTGTACAAACTTCAAAAAATGATATGTAATCACAACAGCAAACTTCATTCAGAACCGTTTGTAAGAGCCGTGCTTGCGGAAGTTCTGCTTGACTTTCTTCATTACCGCTTTCTGGGTCTGATTCTGGCTCAAACTGATACGGCAATACTGACACCATTATGTACATTTGACCGGAGCACGTGCAGCTGTCGCTCGTGAAGGTAATGGGCGTGACGTTTCCGGACAACGTGCAGTACGCAGTTTAGCCAATCACAACACACCGGCCCAACTGACCAATCTGAGCCCATCGCCTGCTTCTGAGGGAGTGGTTTCAGAGAATCAGGAAGTCAACCGGTCGTTCAAATGACAGAGGAGAAAGCGGCTTACAATAAACGTGAAATATATGAAAAATAAGGCGTTTTTTAACAAATGAAACACGAAGACATGTTATATTGCACCCCATAAACACAATCAAGCAAAGAAAAAAAGCAGTAAACCACCCCTTTAATCGAGCGGGTGTGCAGGTGCGTTTTTAAACTTTCTCCTCTTTGTGTTAAAGTTAGCTAATATAATTTTATAGTAAAGGGTTGTTGTTTTGCGTGCGGTGCACCGCTTTCCTTTTTGGAAGGATGGCGGGTGCTGGTTCCAAGGTTTTTGAGTCACTCACGCGGCGTCATGGAGTGAAAGTGGCGTCCGCGGTGAGTATAGCAGAGTGTTGTTTGGCGGCAGGTGAAGTCGTGGGTTTTGATTCTGTTTTGTCGGCTGCTAGGATGAATAGCGCCATAGTAATATTTTTGAGCACGGTGGAAAAAGCAAATGAATTAGTGGAGCGTGGTTTGGTGATTAATGATGCTTTTACTGCTGTGCTTCCACTTTCAGTGCCGTCTAAAAGAGTGACTTTGTCAAATGAGCTTAGTGATATTTGGAGGATCTTTCATGGGAATAGTAGACAATATACGTAGACTCATATTCACAATAAGGTTGTGTCTTTGGCAAGATTAGATAGATTATATTGTTTTAAACATCAGACTAATGTTTACAGAAGTTGTTGTATTACTCCAGTTTTGTTTTCTGATCACTGTATTGTTCAATGTTCTTTGTTTTTGAGCTCTGTGAAACCAAGGAGTGCATATTGGCACTTTAATAATGCTCTTTTGAGTGATAAAGATTTTAAAGATGCTTTTGAATTTTTTTGGAAGGATTTTAGAAATACAAAGTCAACTTTTAGCTCGTTACAACAGTGGTGGGATTATGGAAAGGCCCAAATTAAACAGTTCAGCCAACAGTTTACAAAAAATGTGACTAAGAATATAGATAGGTTAATGAAAGTTACGGAGATGGAAATTATTAAATTGCAGGAACTTTTAGAATCTACTGGAGATTGGACTGTTATGAGGTGTATTTCAGAGGAAAAATCCAAATTAAATAATTTATTGGAGATGAAAGCAAAAGGGGCCTTGGTTAGGTCACGTTTTCAAAGCGTTGATCAAATGCATGTGCCATCTAAATTCTTTTTTGGCCTTGAGAAGAAGAATGGCCAAAAAAGGTTTTTTCATTCATTGCGATCTGAGTCAGGGACAATGTTGACTGATGTTAATGAAATTCGTAAAAGAATTGTTGATTTTTATAAAAGTTTGTACAGAAGTGAGCTCGAAATAAAACAAAACATAAGTAATTCTTTTTTAGAAGATTTACCTCAAGTTTCTTTTGAATCTAATCAAGATTTAAGTGGTGCATTGCAGCTAAAAGAATTAGAAAAGGCACTTCAGAGTATTCAGCCTGGGAAAGCCCCAGGTATAGATGGTCTCCCCGTTGAGTTTTTTAAAGCTTTTTGGTCTGTGTTGGGGGAAGACTTACTTCAGGATTTAATTGACAGTTTTGTAAAAGGTTTTTTTTGTCTTTAAGCTGTCGTAGAGCTGTTCTTACCCTTTTACCAAAAAAAGGAGGTCCAGTGTCAGTATTGTGTAGTGATTATAAGATACTTTCTAAAGCCCTTGCTAATAGACCTGCAGGAGTTTTAGAGCAAGTGATTCAATCTGATCAAACGTATTGTATTCGTGAGAGGTCTATTTTTGATAACATATCATTTATTCGTGATATTTTTGACCTTGCAAAAATGAAAGAGTTTGATGTAGGCCTGATCTCTTTAGATCAGGAGAAGGCCTTCGATAGGGTGGAACACCAATATCTTTTAGATACTCTGGAAGCTTTTGGTTTTATAAAAGATTTTGTGGATAAAATTAAAGTTTTATACAATGATACTGAAAGTGTTATTAAGGTTAACGGTGGTTTAAGTGGTTCATTTAAATTGAAAAGAGGTGTAAGACAAGGTTGTCCTTTGTCTGGTATGTTGTACTCTGTAGCCATAGAACCTTTTTTACACAAGGTTCGAGAAAATATTAATGGGTTGTGTCTGCCGTCTTCTAGTAAAAATGTTTCTCTGTCAGCTTATGCTGATGATGTAGTGGTCTTAATTAGTGATCAAAAAGACATTGATACTTTGGTAAAAATTTTAAATGATTTTAAAGAAATATCATCAGCTAAAGTAAATTGGGCCAAAAGCGATTTTGGTCAGTCATTGGCAACAGGGTGCACCAAAGCTCCCAAACGGTTTAACCTGGATTAAAGGAGGTTTTAAATATCTTGGTGTATTTCTTGGAGATGATTTTATTGTTAAGAAAAATTGGGACGATGTTCTTGAAAGAGTAAAAGGAAGGCTAAACAAATGGAAGTGGTTGATTCCAAAAATGTCGTACAGGGGGCGCACTTTAATTATTAACAACCTTGTGGCTTCCTCTTTGTGGCATCGTCTAGCCTGTGTGGATCCTCCCGTGTGTTTACTGTCTGATATCCAGAAGGTTTTAATAGATTTCTTCTGGGAAAAATTACACTGGGTGTCCCAAAGTGTGCTATATTTGTCAAAGGATGAAGGAGGACAGGGTCTTACATTTACATTTACATTTATGCATTTAGCAGACGCTTTTATCCAAAGCGACTTACATTGCATTCAAGTTACAGTTTTTACATTTTATCAGCTCTTGCTTTCCCTGGGAATCGAACCCATGATCTTGGCGTTGCTAGCGCCATGCTCTACTATTTGAGCTACAGGAAAGGGTCTTATAAATGTGCAAAGCAGAATTGCAGCTTTTCGCATGCGTTTTATACATCGTTTTTTATATGGATCATTTAATTCAAATTGGAAAGCTGTCGCATGTGAGATTTTGAAGAGTTTAGGAGGCTTAAGTCTCGATAAGTCTCTTTGGTAACACTTTAGAATAGGGAACACTTATTCACTATTAACTATGAATTTTCCCTCAATAAATTCCTAATTTGCTGCTTATTAACAGTTAGTGCGGTAGTTGTTAAGTTTAGGTGTTGGGTAGGATTAGGGATGTAGAATAAGGCATTAATATGTGCTTAATTACTACTAATAAATGTCAAATAGTCTAGTAATATGCATGCTAATAAGCAACTAGTTAAGATACTCTAAAATAAAGTTTTACCGTCTCTTTTTTTGATGGACCCTCAAAGAGTGGACACATCAGATGCACCAATTTTTTATAAGAACATTTTTAAAGTGTGGAGCTTATTTGGTGCTGTTATTGGACAAAACTCAAGGTCACTTTTTTGGTTGCTTCAAGAACCTCTGATCTATGGAACCCGTTTTGATGGAGTGGGAGAGGTTTTTTCCCTGCAAATACTGGACGATTAATCAAAGCAGGATTTACGACACTTGGACATTTGGTGAATACTGCTGGTCCGGACTTTGAAAACATTGAGGAGACTGCAGCAAGGTTGGGTTTTAAATCTATTAGGCTGGTTCGTCAAATGTTAATGAAGTGGCGGTCTGTTTTAAAAGAAGAAGAGCTAAAAATCCTTTCAGAATTTTGTCGAGGTTTTATAAAACCTAATGAAGAGGACCCCTTTCATAATTTAATTTTGTCACCTAAAATGGATGAATGTGAAGGTCCATTTTTGGAAAAAAAAGATATATGTTTCAGTGCTGATTCATTTAATGTGAAAGAGGTGTATAAAAGCTGTGTCAAAGTTTTTAATAGAGAAGTTTTGAATAACAGGAGTGATACACCTTGGCGTAGTGTTCTTGGGCTCAGTACGGATTGTAGACCAGAATGGAGAGCACTGCACAAGCCACCGTTACCGAAGAGAGGAGGTGATATTCAATGGAGAATTTTGCATGGAGTAATAGCGGTCAATGCTTTTATTTCTGTGTTAAATCCTGAGATTAGTTCTGATTGCCCTTTTTGCATGCAAAGAGAAACAGTTTTTCATGCTTTTATGTATTGTTGTAGACTAAGACCTTTATTCAATGTTTTAGAAAATTTCTTCAAATCTTTTAATGAGGATTTTTCTATGCAAATGTTTATTTGTGGTTTTAAATATGTAAGGAGAAGGGCTTCTGAGTGTCAATTGTTTAATTTTGTTTTGGGCCAATCAAAAATGACAATTTATGTGAGTAGGAAGAATAAGGTTGAAAATATTTCTGGACAAGATGTATTGATGGTTTTTGCCAATTTAATTAAATCAAGAGTAATTATATTTTTTAAAGCGATGAATGATTTGTCATCATTTGAAATGAAATGGTGTAGTAGAAATGTATTCTGTTCGGTACATGAAGGGATGATATTTTTTGCATCTTTTTTGCAGTAAGGGTTTTTTACGAAGTGTTTTTTTGTAGGTGGTTATGTATTGTGTATATAATGTAATTTGTTTTTGTTGACTGTAATAAAATGTATTTTCAAATTCAAATTCTCTCTCCCTCAGACCGCACATACATAACAGTTACAGTTTGCACACACTAGCATACATCGCGCTAATGTTGTTAGCGCTACTCTGACGATTTTATCAGTAAACAACTTAAAAACTACATGACTTCTCACAAGCGAGGTTCGTGAAGGAAAGAGACTAAGTTTCACTATAACTACAGACATTGCAGCCGAACACTATTGAGAGATGCACAGAGATAATCTCTCTCTCTCTCTCTCTCTCTCTCTTTCTCTCATAACTTACTAATTAACTGTATTAACTGCATTAATCTGTTATTAACGGCTCAAGCCTCAGTTAGGTTTAAAATGACGTTTTGTAATTAGCAATGGAGGCGTTGGATGAGATGCGGAAGAAATAATCCTACTCACAATAGCGATTCAAGTAGAAATACTGGACGAATGCCTTGAAATATATCATCTGATCGATGTCTTAATGTGTGGCAACCGTAGTATAAGAGGAATAATTGACTTCGGTCCGTTGAATTATTAGAAAAATAATGCACACCGGAGGTGTAACGGTGTATAACTCCGCTTCGCGTCGTGACCGCGTCACCACCTCGGGCGTGCATTATTTTCTAATAATCCAACGGCCCGTCGTCAATTATTCCTTATATAAAGTTCCAGAAAGGAGGTGCTCCAGCGTGATAAACTTATAATGTCGGCTGTGTGGACGCTGGAGCTGGACAGCACAGCTTTCTCAGTTTTTATCGATACTGATATGGATTCTTAAAACTTAGGAGCAATCATGCAGTTCGTTCAGGCAAAAAAAATATTTTTGTCAATCGTTATTTTTAGCACTTCTGCCATCCAATAATCACAAAGAGCTTTGTGCTTTATCACTTTCAATATGACAAAAAGGCTCAGCTCAGCTTTTTCAATTCATTTTGTCATGAAATTCAAGTATTAAAGTGGTATTGAGCCACAAGATCAGTATTTTTCTCACGCCGGACGCACCGTGTGTTCCAGCTGGGATACAGCACCCTCTGAAGGGCACTTCGGAGTGAAAACAATCATGGCTGTCGTATTGAAGAGTCGTTCCAAACCAAAGTGCTCAAAACCGGCCACTTCAAAGGGCCCTTTGCTTACAATATATAATTTGATATAGAATGTATTAAAAGTTACTTTAATAAATTGTTTCCTTGGTTACCGTAATAAACAAAGCAGCTGTTTACAAAAGCTACTTTAATATGCATTATATGGAGGTAAGATGACAAGAAAATACCATGTTCACACGTCTCTGAGGTCCAAGTCAAGTCTCAAGTCTTTGTTCTGTTGATTAGCAACAGTTCTTTCAGCTTGTTATTGAGGCTAAATCCGTTTTGAAATACTGATTTCACGATATGATTTGCTCAGCAACAACAACAAAAAAAAACTTTAACAAAATTTAAGACAAATTAGAAATGAAAAGGTGTCCAATTATTAATTGTCAGATAAAATGCTGCACATTTTTGTAAAATTGAAATAATGTCAAACAACAAAAATAAATTTTAAAACAAACCCCAATTAATCAAATGAATTACACAAATGAAATAAATCTAAACAAACTAAGGCTTTGTCTGTGCTCTTTTTTAATTTTAAAATTATAAGCAACCACTGTATTTTAAACACAACACAATCCAAACAAAGAGGCTGCATACATCCAGCATGAGCATTTTTAATCTAAATTGGATTGTATAATTTCGAAATTTGAAGCAAAAACAAAATGGTCTGACTTTAGTTTTGTTAATTAATATTTGAAATATTTGAAATTTTGCGGTTTTCCCCTCCGCCATTAACTCTCGTTGATTGGTGTGAAATGCATTCTGGGATACCTGGCTGCCTCAAGTTCGCACAAGTCACGGGGGTGGAGCAAGAACACATCCAGGGATTTGAACTGTACTTGGCTAGATGTGAACTTTGAATTGGAACAGTACTTGGGCGACGACTGATGACGTTTCACAAGTCCACAAGAACACAAGTACAGACAAGAACGCATATTGAGAAACGGCCACAGACTCGAGTTTCCATCTCTGCCATCTAGACCAGGGGTCACCAAACTTGTTCCTGGAGGGCCGGTGTCCAGCAGAGTTTAGCTCCAACCCTAATCAAACACACCTGAAGCAGCTAATCAAGGTCTTGAGAGAAGAGTATTAACCAGGTTAGGATTCTAAGGGTCCCAGTCTGGGTTGTGCTCTGTCCATCCCACTGCTGATCACCTCCAAATCCCACAAAGACCACGGCAGGCCACAGCAGTCCCACTACTACGGGCCAAAACCCAGGCCGCTGAGGTCAGGGTTAAGTTTTAAGATTGGTTAGGTTTGGGTCTGTTAAGGATGGGTGTGTAAATTTAAAATTTGAATCCTGAAGTGTGTTTAGGTCAGGTGGATCTTTTAAGTTTCATTTAGACCCTTTGGAAATTTTGTATTGAGTCTCCTGATCCATAATCTTTCAAATTTTGATCTCAAAATGACCAAAATGGGTCCGACTGAAGACCGGTCACTCTGAAGGCCTCCGGGCCATGAGTGAGAAAGTGCTGGACCACATGTCTGTGTTTTTCTATTTTATTTTTTATATTGTGTGTGTGTGTGTTGATGGATTCGGATCCTTAAAGTATTTTTCGTCTGGCCTACGTATTGTTTGGAGCACTTAGCACAGTAAATTAAATAAATACAATTATTGAATACCCATTTTTTTCTGATCAAAATATTCGCAGATTAATATTTTTATTTTGTGGTGCAATAGGTCTGAGTTTACTATTCACTAAAATATCTAATGAATTTGTATTTCTCCTATAAGCAGCTATTTGTTTGTGTTTCTGCCAGAGAGGAGTATTTTCAAAGAACCTCTCAAAATTAGACTTAGCTGCCTTATTCAGCTGTCTGCTCATTAAGGAGGAGTTGGACACTAATGGTATTATTTTATTTTCCTCACCCTGTAGAGGGTCACTTGGGGTCTCGGGGGGAAGAGAGGTCATCTTAAGAAGGACCTTGAGTATCCTCTGTTCCTAAGAGCCCTGAATAAAACTCCTGTTGCTTCCATGAAGCAGGAATGCTCTGTGCATATTCTGTGGAATCTGAGTAATTGTGACTTTACTCTTCCTTTAAATGTGTGTTTAGAATTGAAGCTGTGTTTGTGGAGTAATGAATGTGTGTCCGATTCATTGAAGTACACTTTAAAATCTAACTGTCCTGTATTATTGAATTTCTGTCCCTTGTAAGACACCACATCTAAAAAATTTACCTCTATGGGGTTAATCGTATATTTGATTTTTATGGATCTCTGATGGGCATTCAAGTGTTCTGTAAAGTCCTTGAAATCATCCATGGAGTCCGTCCACACGCTCCATATGTCCCCCAGAAATCTGTAGTAATGTAGGGGCTTTTCTGAGCATGAACCCAGAGCTGATTGTTCACACTTAGCCATGAAAATGTTTGTGTAGGACGGGGCAAACTTCTTGCCCATGGCTGTGCCTTTAACATGCAAATAGTATTTAGAATTAAATTCAAAATCATTTTTAGTTAGGTTTATATCTAATAATTTTAAAACATAATTATCAGGTCTTTCTGGGTCTGCACTCCTGAACTGCCTGGAGACCTGCTTCAGTCTCGATGTGTGTGTGTAGGCTGTCGATATCAAATACTGATGTCTTTAACTTTCTGAATGAAATCATAAGTATCCTTCAGATAGCTCGGGTGTTTCTGGGAGATCGGTGTAAGAAAATATTCAATGTACTCGTGTGGAATACTTCATTTCTCAGACTGCTTATGAATCTTTGGCAATAAACAGAATCTGCTCATTCTAGGAGTGCCGTTGCCACTTAAGTATTCCCTCTGTTTTGAGTTCATGATATCTGTGTTATACATCTGTTCTAGGATTTTTCTAACCTGTTTCATGGTTTCAGGATAAACTGGTTTATAGTGGTCACTAATGTTTAATTGTCTCTCTCCCAGACATACTGTTCTCTGTCCATGATGATGATGACATTTCCTTTGTCCGCAGGTTTTATTACAATTTCCTTGAGATTTTTCAGTGTATTTAAGGCCTTCACTTCCTCTCTCTGTAGGCTGGGTCTCCAGTTGACGTTCTTAAATGCGTCCTCATCAGTTTTGATCAGATGACCTGCTTAAGAAGACCGCTCAGAGCTCGAGTCCAATCAGAATTGTGTGTGAAGGGTCATTTTTGTTTCTTGATTTTTTTACCTTCAAAGAAAACCTCTAATTTTATTCGTCTGTGATATTTTTGTAAGTCCAGTCTGAGTTGATGTTTGGAATCCTCTATTTTTCGGACCGATAGAATAAATGTCAGGTCTTTCGTGAGCAGAGACGACTCTGAGGGAGAGACACTAAAGTGTTTAGATTCACAACGAGTCTGTGTTCACCCTTTCTTGGGTGTTCACTCACTAAAAGTTTAAATACCGTGTCCAGTGCTTCAGTATATTACTGGCTGTTTCTGCAGTCCAGTGTAGACCATCACTTTCTGTCTGAAACTGTTCTTCTTGTAGAGCGGGGATAAAGGAGTAATTTTCCTCAATATAAGGTTCTGCCTCTGGGAGAGATGAGGAATGTTAATCAGTGGGATCCTGGATCAGTCTACACACGCTCTCATAGCTGAAATACGTAGTCTTTGTGTACGTTATTCAGGCCAAAGGCCAAGACTATCTTCTCTCTCTTTGTCTCTGCTGCAGCTCTTTCTCTCAGATCGGCAGCGTGCTGTAGTTTAGCTGGAAAGCTATCGATCTGCAGGTTTGGGAAGCCAAAGGTGGGAATTCTGCTGAAATTAGAGTCCCCGATAATCACATGTTTTTCCACTCATTGAACTTAGTTCTTAGGTGCATGTGTGGCCTATGTGGTGACCTTTGACCCTGAATTTGATTTGCTGGAGATGTTCTACGAGTCTGTGGTAGTCAGTGCTATATTTTTTGCTGTTGTATGCTGGGGCAGCGGATCGAAGGTAGCTGATGCCAGTAGACTGAACAAACTTATCCGTAAGGCTGCTTCTGTGGAGCTGGACTCTCTGACTGTAGTGTCAGAAAGAAGGATGCTGTCTAAGCTTCTGGCCATCTTAGACAACACCTCTCACCCACTTCATAAAGTCCTGTGTAGATACAGGAGTACGTTCAGTCAAAGATGTACAGTGGGGCAAAAAAGTATTTAGTCAGCCACCAATTGTGCAAGTTCTCCCACTTAAAAAGATGAGAGAGGCCTGTAATTTTCATCATAGGTATACCTCAACTATGAGAGACAAAATGAGAAAAAAAAAATCCAGAAAATCACATTGTAGGATTTTTAAAGAATTAATTGGTAAATTCCTCGGTAAAATAAGTATTTGGTCACCTATTTCTGGCTCTCACAGACCTGTAACTTCTTCTTTAAGAGGCTCCTCTGTCCTCCACTCGTTACCTGTATTAATGGCATCTGTTTGAACTCGTTATCAGTATAAAAGACACCTGTCCACAACCTCAAACAGTCCAACTCCAAACTCCACCATGGCCAAGACCAAAGAGCTGTCAAAGGACACCAGAAACAAAATTGTAGACCTGCACCAGGCTGGGAAGACTGAATCTGCAATAGGTAAGGAGCTTGGTGTGAAGAAATCAACTGTGGGAGCAATTATTAGAAAATGGAAGACATACAAGACCACTGATAATCTCCCTCGATCTGGGGCTCCACGCAAGATCTCACCCCGTGGGGTCATAATGTTCACAAGAAAATCCCAGAACCACACGGGGGGACATAGTGAATGACCTGCAGAGAGCTGGGACCAAAGTAACAAAGGCTACCATCAGTAACACACTGCACCGCCAGTGGTGAAAGATGAAGATGAAACGTGGCTGGGTCTTTCAGCATGACAGTGATCCCAAACACACGGCCCGGGCAACGAAGGAGTGGCTTCGTAAGAAGCATTTCAAGGTCCTGGAGTGGCCTAGCCAGATCTCAACCCCATCGAAAATCTTTGGAGGGAGTTGAAAGTCCGTGTTGCCCAGTGACAGCCCCAAAACATTACTGCTCCAGAGGAGATCTGCATGGAGGAATGGGCCAAAATACCAGCAACAGTGTGTGAAGACTTACAGAAAACGTTTGACCTCTGTCATTGCCAACAAAGGGTATATAACAAAGTATTGAGATGAAATTTTGTTATTGACCAAATACTTATTTTCCACCATAATTTGCAAATAAATTCTTTAAAAATCCTACAATGTGATTTTTCTGGATTTTTTTTTTTTCCTTCTCATTTTGTCTCTCATAGTTGAGGTGTACCTATGATGAAAAATACAGGCCTTTCTCATCTTTTTAAGTGGGAGAACTTGCACAATTGGTGGCTGACTAAATACTTTTTTGGCCCACTGTATTCAACCTAGGTGCTCCACAGGAAATCTTTCTAATCTGTTTCAGACTCTATAATTCCTCAGTACAGTAACATATTTTATTGTGCAATATTATAATTTTACTTGTGTAGTTATATAAATCTTAGTAGTTTATTTTTATTTCTTGTATATAGACTTCTATTTGTATTTTTATCTTGATGTTTTGGAGCTGTGGTAATGAACCTAATTTCCCTCCGGGGATTAATAACGTATTTCTGATTCTGATAAACATGAAATCTGCTGGTCTACTGGTCTCATGCCTCTTCCAGAGAAGTGTTGAGCAACAGCTCAGTGCAGTAAAACCCAGTGTTATCTTCCCAAGAAAGGAACTTCCTCTTAAAGGGTGCAAACAAGAGAGAAGGCCTGGAGCTTATCAGAGCAAAATACAGAGCAAAAAATAAAAAATAAAATAAAAAGATGAACATAGAAATGTCATTTTGTCTTTATTGTAAGAAACAAAATTACATTAATTACATAAATGTTTTGTGAATAGAACTGATGTTTCATTGGCCTTTTAGACCTCAATTTATGGCTGTTTCCTTTTCTTGGTTTTGTGCTGTTTTTTTTTTTTTTTTTTATTTCTGCAAGAACAGTTTCGACCAGTATATACAATACAACAATACACAATAAAAAACAAAATAAAATGAAAACAGGAAACACCTACAAGTTCAAGTCTAAAAGGTCAAGTGCTATTGATAAAATATTCTTTCTATAATTTAGGTGGTGTTACCAGCATATATGTTACATTAATAAACATTATCTCTTCATGCAGCTCATGTTCAGAGACCGAAACAGCAATTACACAGAAGCAAGACTGTGTAAAAACATTTCATTATTTTTGCTTGATCTCAGTGCAAAGATTATGATTTTCTTTTTGGAAGTTAAAAACACGAAGTAAAGTGAAGAGTCTGGTTTTAAGTTGGTCTTTAGACTTGTTAACTAGAAGAGAGTGTTGTAATCAATGTTGTAAGAGGACATTCCTTTCCTGGAAAGATAACGCCTGATTGAAACCAAAGAAAAAAAAAAAACAACCTCCTGTCAGTAGAGAGAGAGACTGTATATAAAGTGCAGCTTGTTACAGAGCACTGATCAGGGCTGGTGACTGACTGACACTGCTGAGGAAACTCTACAGTCAGCTAAATACAAACAGGTAAGATACATTTGTTTTTGAGAACATCTTCTGCTGTATTAAAGGAGATAATATGACTGCCTCTGGGATAAACGTTTGTTTGGTTGAAAGATGAGGAATCTTCCACTGCAGCTGTTACAGAAACTAAACACTGAAACACTGTAACTGTGATCTTTAATGAAGCCACTACTGAGGGTCCAAATACATTTTTGTCTAATTATGTCTATTTTTTAAACATAATCTATTTTTGGGGAACTGTTTTGTGCTTTCTTCAAAATAAATGCCACTTGGATTAACATGTTGTTTTCAAATAAAGTGAAATTCATCCATTTGTTCGTGAGGCTTAATTTTCCAAATACTTATTAGTGTTGATGTAGAATGGAGGAAAACAGCCTATAAAAGCACAGCACTTCTTCTCTTTACAGGTGTTAGATACAGAGACAGAGACCGCAGAACAGCATGTCCGCTGCAGCTGAAAAAGACACAGTATGGATCGGGTTCATGGACATCGTTCCGGTCATCGGGGCGGTCAGAGAGGCAGTGGAGCTGGTGTTGGCTCTGTACGAAGGGAATAAAGCGGTGATAAAGGAGAAAGAGAAGGCCGTTGAAAACCTTGTGAAAGAGTCATTAAAAAAAGATGTGAAAGTGAGTCATATTTAAATATCATATATTCAAAGATTGACAGATAGTTAAGCAAATTCTACTAATATACCCCCCCCCCCCAAAAAAAGTCAGCAGTTAAAAACATATAAAAATCCTAGTAGACTTCTGTTATTATCAGAGTTCAGTTTTTTTTCTTAAATGATTTATGAGTTTATGTTGTCCTCCTGCATGAATCATGTATGACTCCTGTACTCTCTACTCTTTAATGGTTTCCAGTTTTGATTTTAAGGATGTAATCGTCTCTTATGAGGCTCAGAGTTCCTGAAGTGGATTATTTTCATACAGCAGCATGTTCTATCATGTGTTATTCTTTACATCATGTATAAATATGGTATAATTACTGCATGTGCACCATCATGCCAGTCCATGGTGACAGAGTTTTTATTAAGTTGGCTTGAAAAAGCTTACTTACTGAAATGCTATTTAAACTTCTTATTACTATTATTCTTCTGAGAAAAAATTCAGACTGTAACTGCTCCTAGAGCTTTAACTCTACAAACTCCAAACTTCAGACTGATCTCACTATATCTTTATATGCTAAATCTTTTCTAAGTGATCAGACTTGCGGTTTTCATAAAAAAAGATTAAAAAATCATAAAAATCCCATAGACTTACAGTGACGAAATGTTCAGATGAGCCAAGACTATTCAAACTCTAACTGACAAAATTTAAATCTAAACACACTGAAGCCCATTAGACTCAATCTGACTTCGCTTCTATGTACTATTTCTAACCCATTCAAATTCATCTATCTATCTATCTATCTATCTGTCTGTCTGTCTGTCTGTCTATCTATCTATCTATCTATCTGTCTGTCTGTCTGTCTGTCTGTCTGTCTGTCTGTCTGTCTATCTATCTACATTTACATTTATGCATTTAGCAGACGCTTTTATCCAAAGCGACTTACATTGCATCCAAGTTACAGTTTTTACATTTTATCAGCTCTTGCTTTCCCTGGGAATCGAACCCCTGATCTTGGCGTTGCTAGCGCCATGCTCTACTATTTGAGCTACAGGAAAGCTATCTATCATCTGACTCTATCTATCTTCATAGCAACACTCTAGCAACCATCCAAACTAACCTAGCAACTACCCAGAGTACCCTAGCAACCACAGAGCAACACCCTAGCAACCACCCTGGCCACCTTAGCAACCACATAGCAACACCCTAGCAACCCCCAGGTACCATAGCAACCACATAGCAACACCCTAGCAACCGACCCTTGTAAAACTATTTTAAACATCTAATTATTTCAGACTGAAAACCATCAAACTTAAAACTTTTTTAAAGGTGCTGTATGTAGGATTTTGACTCTACTAAAGCATAAAAATACCATAATATGTTTGCAGATATTTAAGAAACATGCTAAGTTAACATACTTGTTTATCTGAAAAACAATGCTACAGTCAGTTATTCTCCGGCCCGGAATGTCTGTGTTTGTTATGGTTTGTGAATCCCGCCCACTGTCAGTTTACCCGATTGTATTTCGGCACCCCAGGTTGCCAGTTGGTGGAAAACACAGCATATTTAATTTCATTCATCCGCATGTGCGCTCGTTCCTGTTCGTGTCGTTAATCTGGCAACCTGCGTGTGCCTCAAGTCTGAGGAGGAGGGGCCGGTGAAAAAAACCGTCTCCAATATTTTGAATTTGGACTGCAATACCTACACTGTAAAAAGTGAAAGTTGACTTAACTTAAAAAAATTGAGGAAACCTGTTGCCTTAAAATTATTAAGTACATATTAATTAAAAAAAAAAAAAGTTAAGTGACCTTAATAATTAAAAAAATAAGTTAATTGAATTGTAATTTACTTAAAAATTTTAAGGCAACGAGTTTCCTCAATTTTTTTAAGTCAACTTATCACTTTTTACAGTGTAGTTCAATCCTACATACAGCACCTTTAAACTTTTCAAACTTTCTGGTCTGGCTTTCTCAAGCCAACTTAAAGTTTGTCTTGACAAACTTTTTTATCTAGTTTAAATTTATCTGTCCATATTTAGTTGACGACTCTACGTGATAAACCACCAGCAGCAGCAGCAGATGAGTTTTCTGGACTCCGAAATGTGAGAGGTGCGTGTTATTTCTGCTCTTCTCACTGTTCTAATTTTAATAGACCCTTCTTCTGTTAGTAAACATTGTGACGTTTTTCTGTGGGCGGAGCTTAGGTGGAGGCAGAAAGATTCCACTGACCGCTTCACTAAGGCTAGCTATGAAGTTTGTTAGCTTGTTTTTTTAACAATTAATGGAGAAAATCTGATTTTACTTGCATATGTAAGATCACTCACTGTACAGGACCGTGATTGTTATTTAAATAAGTTCATTTTAAGGACGAAATCAGATTGGCCGACCTCTATTCACTCAAAGGATGGACGATCTGACAGGATTCCCTCTGGTTGAGTGAACCACATCTATAGAAACCTAACATGTAGTAAAGAGAAACTCACCTGTGTCTATCTAGTCATGAATATACTGTATACATCCTGTAAATGATGTAAGTTAAGTTTACGGTGACATTACAGTACCTTTACAATACTTTACATAGTACATTTAAAGTAAAATGTGAATATTTTCTAGACATAAAATGTCCAGAAACTAATTTTGAACTTTCTGTGTTTGATTATTCTTTCTTACCAAGTTCTTAGAAATTTCAGCCACTATCAATCACAGTAATGTATATTACAGATGATTAAGTGTATTAATCGTCAGTTTGGTCATGGTCGTGAGATGCATAAGAAATCTTTAGACACATAACACAAACCATAATCCATAACAACAAAAGACAATACTTTATTTAACCTTTTCTGATAAGAAGTGTGCGCTGCAAACGCAAGCATTTTTGGCGATCGTTTCTGTCAAGTCCACTCGTCGGTTTTTGGGCAGCAGGTATGCAATAAAATTTCAAATGGGAGCTTGTACTATGTCGATTCTGGCACCCAACATCACAACAAGATGAAATTTTAAGCTCCTTGTGTAGCTGAATCTGCACTGGTTTGAATGGGCCGCCTCCAGTTTTCCTTTTGTTTTGCCTCCAGCTAGCGCTGTGACATAATTGTGACGTCGGCACAAAAAGGGTCTATTGAAATCAATTTAATTTAGAATTAAATCATAGCAAGGACAAAATTTGTTTTTTTCTTTTCTCCACAGAGGTCAGAAAGGAAAATATTATTGAATATATGGTCAAAGGTGCCAAAAAGGGAACAAAACCTCCAACTCCAGCTGAGCAGAAAGCGAGAGAGAAAAAAGTGGAGGCTATTAAGAAAGACATGTTAGAAAAGATCCGTATCCTCAAACCAGACTTCAATCAGGAGCTGGAGGAACAACTGAAAAGGTCGAGAAGAGGCGAACATGTCTTCAACAATGATATCCTTAGATTTCATTCCAAGGTGCTGACTGAGTTTATACAAAGATATAGTATTAATAATCGACAAGGATATAATCAGCAGGCAATGAATGATTTAGGCAGAAACACACTTACCCAAATCACAGCAAATGAGATTCAGACAGAAATGGTGGTTCACTTTGGTGAGGATGAATTCTACATTAATGCAAATGGAGTGGTGTATGGTGTATATTGCAGAGCACTGCGTGACGTTATGTTAGTTTTGCTGGGCCACATAAACCCAGGCGACGTGACACCAGTGGACAGACAAAATGTGAATCGTGTCATAGATAATATGAATAACCTTCAAATCTATGTGGATGAACTGGCAAAGGTCAGGTGGATTGCCAATAATGCAACTAAACGGACCCGGTTTGAACGGGTAAGACAGGAAGTTGCAGACATGTATCGCACAGATCGTGGGGTTGACTGGTGCATTCGTATTCTGCGTGAAGTTGCACCTTTGTTTGAACACAGACAGTGAGTTTATTTCTCCTGTTCAGGGTTGCCAGGTTTCCTTTCAAAATTTCCAACTCAACTACATCCTAAACCACAGACCTGAAACTAGCTCAAAAAGTTTGGACACCAGTTTTTTTATTTCCAAACAAAAGTTCACTGTGGTGTGCGCACATTTGTATATTTGCAATATTTCCAACGCACTTAGTGTTAGAGTTCTGTCATCCGTTGCCTGTTATGACTGTTATCCTTTCCATTATCCTGTGTTTCCTCTCCCAACCTGTGCAGAAATAGCTCCATACTCAGATCTTTTTTTTTTTTTTTTTACTTTCCCACACCCCCAAATAACACCACCCATGGACTTGCTTTTTCTACCACAACCTTGTTCCAAAACTGAAAAATCTGACTTTGGCAACCCTGCTTAAAATGATCCATTTTACTCCAAAAAAAAAAAGAGAAAAAAGCTAATTTCCAAGATTAATGCACGCCGCTAAATGTCTGTAACTAAAATTTAAAGCTGAGTCTAATAACAGGTTGAAGTTTAGTTCTTATTAAAATGACTGTGTGTGAATGTGAAGCAGAACGGGGGTGTTGGAGGCGTCTCAATTCCTCCTCCTCCTTTTATTCCCTCCATCGCTGTTGTTAACCACCTGATCAGGAGGATTCACCATCATGTGCAGAGACTAAATATTAATGATTATCATCCAGCCATCAGGGCTTTTAACTTATTCCCTAAAGACTCTAAATATGTTTGAGCTTTGTTGAGAAAAACAACATGTTTGTATATTTGGGTATGGTATGAGTTTATATTACAGATGTATACATTATTATTCGACTTTATAGCACAGCTTATAGCTTATTACACAGACATCCTTGCTGTTACTCTAAACTTTCTTCAATTTTCAGATGATTCATGCTGATGATTGAATTATGATATTTTACCATTTACTCTAATTATCTGATTACGCTTACTAACTCATTTTTAGCAAATCTCATTGTGATCTGTTGTATCAAATTGTTTCTAATGCAGAATTCCTGGAAAGCATGCTGAGCTGCATTTACATGTATGGAACAAGTTGGAAATGTGTTTAAAATAAAATAAAGTGATTACTAACAGCCTACAGTGCCTTTAATTCTTATTATTATTATTGTCACAAATGTAACTCTACAACCGCTGAGCATCTTAATTAACATCCACAACCCACAAACACAACATGAGCCACACAATAGCTGTGTCCCAAACTGAAGTGCGTGGACTCCGAAGTGCGTATTTGAAGTGCGATTGTGTCACTGCGTCACGACATAAACTGTCCCAATTCAGGATGCACCCTCTGAAGACCGCATTCCAAGGCCGATTGCGTCATGGATTAATTCGAAATTAATTCAAATTACACAAACGTCCGTGATTCGAAAGCGACTTCAAATGCGCCCTCCGTTTCCCAGGAAAATTAAGTGTACATCTGATGGATACTTCACACCCTGCCATATCCCAGAATCACTTGCGCGCAGATGACGATGGAATTTATATTCAAAGAACACGGCGGATGAGAGTTCTGTGGGGAAATTCACATTGAAATGCAAGTACTGTGTTTTCATTTACTCAAATACCCAGCGAAAAGTGTTAAAAGCTGTTTTTTTGGGGGGTTTTTTCTTACACAAAGCCCACAAAGAATAAGACAACCACTATATAAAGCAATAGTCTTTCCCTTTGCTGTGTTTTTGTAGTGCTGTCATGCAAGATATGTCTACAAATGTTTTAACCAAACTTTTGCACTTCAGTATTTTGTATGCAGTGTCATATTTTCTAATGTTAAGATTGCAAACCTGTCGTTATATTTTTCATAAATATAAAGAATTTATATTTTAATTACAATTAAAGCTCTTTCTGATTCTGATTCTGATAAGTGTTTCCATTTTCTCTTGTTTTAGGACTATTCTGGAGAAAATGAGCCTGCTGGGGTAGGACTTAAAAAATACAAAGTGAGCAAGTTAATAGATTTTTGATGAAATTGATAGTGCTGTTGTTGTTAACAGGCTTGGTCTTAGTATTGCAAGTGTCCTGGGACAGGTGAGGGGGTCAGTGTCCTTGGACAGGTGATGAGGCGAGTGTCCCGGAAGGGAGTAGTGAGTGTCCCAGGACAGGTGAGGGAGTAGTGAGTGTCCTGGTGACGTGTCCAGGTGACGTGTCCTGGGACACTCACTCCCTCACCTGTCCTGGGACACTCACTACTCCCTCCCGGGACACTCGCCTCATCAGTGAGTATCCTGGGGCAGGTGAGAGGGCGAGTGTCATGGAGTGAGTGTCCTGGGACAGGTGAGGGAGTGAGTATCCTGGGGCAGGTGAGAGGGCGAGTGTCATGGAGTGAGAGTCCTGGGACAGGTGAGGGAGTGAGTATCCTGGGGCAGGTGAGAGGGCGAGTGTCATGGAGTGAGTGTCCTGGGACAGGTGAGGGAGTGAGTGTCCCGGGTCAGGTGAGGGAGTGAGTATCCCAGGGCAGGTGAGGGAGTGAGTATCCTGGGGCAGGTGAGAGGGCGAGTGTCATGGAGTGAGTGTCCCGGGTCAGGTGAGGGAGTGAGTGTCCCGGATCAGGTGAGGGAGTGAGTATCCCAGGGCAGGTGAGGGGGCGAGTGTTCTGGGATAGGTAAGGGGGCGAGCGTCCCAAGACATGTGAGGGGGCGAGTGTCATGGAGTGAGTGTCCTGGGACAGGTGAGGGGGCGAGTGTCATGGAGTGAGTGTCCTGGGACAGGTGAGGGGGCGAGTGTCATGGAGTGAGTGTCCCGGGACAGGTGAGGGGGTGAGTGTTCTGGGATAGGTGAGGGGGCGAGCGTCCCAGGACATGTGAGGGGGCGAGTGTCATGGAGTGAGTGTCCTGGGACAGGTGAGGGGGCGAGTGTCATGGACTGAGTGTCATGGGACAGGTGAGGGGGCGAGTGTCATGGAGTGAGTGTCCCGGGACAGGTGAGGGGGTGAGTGTTCTGGGATAGGTGAGGGGGCGAGCGTCCCAGGACATGTGAGGGGGCGAGTGTCATGGAGTGAGTGTCCTGGGACAGGTGAGGGGGCGAGTGTCATGGAGTGAGTGTCCCAGGACAAGTGAGGGGGTGAGTGTCCCTGGACAGGTGAGGGGGCCAGTGTCATGGAGTGAGTGTCCTGCGACAGGTGAGGGGCTGAGTGTCCTGCGACAGGTGAGGGGGCGAGTGTCATGGAGTGAGTGTCCTGAGACAGGTGAGGGGCTGAGTGTCCTGGGAAAGGTGAGGGGGCGAGTGTCATGGAGAGAGTGTCCTGGGACAGGTGAGGGGCTGAGTGTCCTGGGACAGGTGAGGGGGCGACTGTCATGGAGTGAGTGTCCTGGGACAGGTGAAGGGGTGAGTGTCATGGAGAGAGTGTCCTGGGACAGGTGAGGGGCTGAGTGTCCTGGGACAGGTGAGGGGGCGAGTGACATGGAGTGACTGTACTGGGATAGGTGAGGGGGCGAGTGTCATGGAGTGAGTGTCCTGGGACAGGTGAAGGGGTGAGTGTCATGGAGAGAGTGTCCTGGGAGAGGTGAGGGGCTGAGTGTCCTGGGACAGGTGAGGGGGCGAGTGTCATGGAGTGAGTGTCCTGAGACAGGTGAGGGGGCGAGTGTCATGGAGTGAGTTTCCCGGGACAGGTGAGGGGGTGAGCGTCCCAGGACATGTGAGGGGGCGAGTGTCATGGAGTGAGTGTCCTGGGACAGGTGAGGGGGCGAGTGTCATGGAGTGAGTTTCCCGGGACAGGTGAGGGGGTGAGTGTCCCTGGACAGGTGAGGGGGCAAGTGTCATGGAGTGAGTGTCCCGGGACAGGTGAGGGGGCGAGCGTCCCTGGACAGGTGAGGGGGCCAGTGTCATGGAGTGAGTGTCCTGCGACAGGTGAGGGGCTGAGTGTCATGGAGTGAGTGTCCCGGGACAGGTGAGGGGGCGAGCATCCCTGGACAGGTGAGGGGGCCAGTGTCATGGAGTGAGTGTTCTGTGACAGGTGAGGGGCTGAGTGTCCTGCGACAGGTGAGGGGGCGAGTGTCATGGAATGAGTGTCCTGAGACAGGTGAGGGGCTGAGTGTCCTGGGACAGGTGAGGGGGCGAGTTTCATGGAGTGAGTGTCCCGGGACCGGTGAGGGGGCCAGTGTCATGGAGTGAGTGTCCTGAGACAGGTGAGGGGGCCAGTGTCATGGAGTGAGTGTCCCGGGACAGCTGAGGGGGGCGAGTGATTGAAAATCTGAAATACAGTTTGTACAGTATAAAAACCATTACACCTATGGGATGTCCCCACTTTTCACAAAAAAAACAAACGTGTGTGTCTTGTGTTCCCGCCTCTTGTGTCCTTATTTGGTCATGTTCCTGTCCTTGTTCAGTGTGATTATTAGTTAATTCTTGTCTTATTATCTGTGATTATCATGTGTATTTAGTTCATGCCTGTTCAGTTAGTTTTCGTCTGGTCTACTCATTACTCCCCGGTGTTCCTGTGTGTCCCAGCCTTGCCCTGTCTCTTTTGAGTTTATTAAAGACTGTATTTTGAGTTCTCCTCGTTCCTCCCTGCTGTGTTCACCGTGACAGTGTGTGCGTGTATGTGTGTTTTGTAGTTTTTTATATGTATCATTACATTATTCAAGTAAGCTCCAAGGATTACCTGCATTTAAAGTTGTAATTCGACAATTAATGACGCAGCAAACCAATGTAACTTAGCTGTCCTCGGTCTTGGCTAAGCCTGAGGTACATCATCGTCTCCTCCATTATGATGTTGTTACGTTCCCTTTTCCCAGTCTAGGGTTGGGGAGTGGGAGTAACAGGTTTAACGAAAATTTCTAAGAAAGAAATTAATAAAATGAGGAGGAGTCACCCCAGTCCTCTGCCCCAGAAATGTGACAACCACTTATCTTTGACAAACTTAATTTATTTATTTAGAAAGCAAAGATCATGGGAACAATATATATCTTCAGAAGAGGGCCTGGCCAAAATAACAAACAAAACAACAGATAGCTAACAGGAGGAGTACTAAATAATCTATGGGTAAAAGAAAAGAAATCAACAACAAAAGCTTTCCTCAACTCCCTCACTAACCAAAAACACAGGAATAAACAGGAGCACCAACATAAAATGGCACCCTCTCCCTACAGTTTCCCACTTAATCATAAAGCAAATAAACAAAGAAAATTACAATACCTTCTAATACCTTAACACAGAATTGAAGTAAAAGTAGACACACTACCTGTCTAGTTTCAGCCCAACAGGAATACACTTGTAACAAACAAGAGCTATTCAAAGGAGAAATGTTCAACGTTTGCACCAACATCAACAGACAAAGGTTGAAACAACACCCAGCACAATTCTGGAGCAGCGGAGGAATGAACCTCCTCCAGCAGCGTTCACTTTGCTCTTGTAGCAGCACACTCCACAGCACACTCTGATGAACACCACCTGTGGGCAATTACGACTGCTAAGCAAGCAGAGAGTGAGAGAGAGAGAGAGCACACAGGGGGGCATAACCACACCCAAAGGTGCGGGAACACACACACACTTCAACCATGAGTTTTTATATACATACATCCTAGGGATGTAACAATGTAAAACATAAAAACAAAAATGAGCAAATCTGGCTCCACCTGTCCTGTCAGGATGGTCCTCTCGCCAGGTGTCCTCTCGCACCGTTGCTATGCGACAGAGCGGTAATCGGGAACCCCTGGTGGAAGGCGAAGGCAGAGCGTCCTTCATGCACTTCGGAGGCGTGGCCCTTCGAAGTGTGTGCACTTAACTTTGGGACACAGCTATCGAGGGAAAATCCAGGGGGCGGAGCTGTCTCACAGGTAAAAGCAGTGGCGGAATGGCCATCTGGAGCACCAGGAGTTTTCCCGGTGGGCCGGCCCATTGCATACATATATAGAGAATGAATTATAGTAAATGTATGTAGCCTATAGCCTTCCAACGGCCCAGACGAATGGCCAGCCCGGCCCACTTGAGTCAAACATTCTAATTAATTTAGCGTGCTCAAAAGCGCTCGTCAATGTCAAAATGTTTGAAATAGCCAATCAAATCGAAGGAGGCAGGATTTACTGTTCACAGATGCTGAGCTGCGCGCCACTTGAATGCGAGCTGAGGTAAGATTAATGTTAATAAGAGCTAAAAAAAAAAAAAATGTTAAACGACAGACATTCATTTTCAGGGATGCAAACTACTACTGTTTTTTTCGAATTTCTTAATGCCATTTACATTATTCGTCACAACATAAGATAAGAGTGAATGTTTGTAAATCTCTATCCAGGCTTTCTTCTGTAATTTCACATTTTTAAGAAAATGTATATATAAAAAAACACGTAGGCCTAAAATATCATTCTCAAACTTACTCTAGAATAGGGGAGGGCAAAATCGCAAAATCATATCACAATTTTTTTTTTTTAATATCACGATTCACGATTTTAGCACGATTCTTTGTCATGTTGGTTTTATTATGTTGCAAGCTGTCTGAGCATTACAGCCAAAATAATTTCCCCAATTATAAAGACAAAGCATTTCAAGGTAACAACATATAAAAAAGAATGGCGGATGTTTTGGCTAAGGTGGGCAAAGATAAAAACCTTTCATTATTTTATCTGCTATTAAAAAATAAGAACATGTTGCAAATACACATAATATACAAATAAAACAGTGCTTTACTTTCAGGTACAATATTCAGCAGAGCATTCAAGAAATTGAATGAACAAATACAAAATTAAACACTATATAGATTTATTATTATTATTACTAAAGCAAAGCAACTGTATTAAAGTTTTTCAGTTAAGAGCAGTGAGTGATTTTTCTCTTTGTGTTTTTGAATTGAAAGAGTATTCAATTGAAAGAAATTGAAAGAGTATTCAATTACATTTAGCAAAAATCTGATAAAGAAGAAATGAGAAAAAGAATTTCAGTTGATTCAAGAGATTAATAAATGTTGTTGTCAACCTAATATGTCAGAAGAGGAGAGACAAAAACGTATTAAGCTACATTCCGTTTTAGATGAATTTTATATTAAAAAGGCAAAAGGGGCGTATGTGAGATCCAGGGCTAAGTGGCTGGAAGAGGGGAAAAAAATAGTTCATATTTTATCAATCTGGAAAGAAGATGTCAAGAAAGAAATTCGATTAATTGTGAATCAAGTAGAACATTCAGATCATAACACAATAGCAAATGAGATGTTTAAATTCTACTCTAAATTGTATTCATCATCATTTTCCCCTAGTAATGCTAATTATTTTTTTCAGATGATAAAAAATAATATCCTGTCGATTGATAGCGTTTTTAAAGAAGTTTGTGAATCCGACATAACGTACAAGAACTTGATGCAGCTGTTAAACAGAGCAAACTCACCAGCTCCTGATGGTTTAACCACAGAATTTTATCAGTTTTTTTGGGAAGATCTCTTTTGTTGGAAGCTTTACAGGAGTGTATAAGGAATAATGAACTTTTATCAACTATGAAACAAGGCCTTATCATTGTAGCGTCAGAACGAGTCAGACAAAACTAAGATTCGATCAGAAGATCGAAACATGAGGAGCTGAAATTCCAGGAGAACAGGACAACGTCGTAAAGATTCCTATCTCCGACTTCTGGAGCAAGCCTAACCAAAAAGCCTCTTTCACAGAACAGCTCGCAACATTAAGACAAAATAACACTTATTGATAAGTGTTCTACGCAGGAAGGAGATCATCAAATTTGGGGTAAATAGTCAAGATTAATGGTCAAAGAGATGGCCATCACATGGCGTTCCACAAGAGAAATCACAAGCTTCTTTAGATTGACTTCTCCCCCACACATAGAAGACAAAGAACCAGACTGAAATTCCTCTGTCCAAAGAACATGTCTTTTGGTCTCCACAGAAGTATACAGAGACTTTCTTTTTCATAAGCACATAAAATCATCCTAAAAGGACATCTCTAGGCATAACACTATATTATGTATGTAATCACATATTAGACTATCATGTTTTAAGCACATATTATGTATGTCTTTCTAATAACTATTGAATGACTTTAAGGTTAGTCGTGTTTGGTATGTATGAGTTTGACATTTCTAGCTTGAAATGTTTCTTTCAATTAATTCTGTGTCAAATGTATCATATTCTGGTTATAGAAATCATGTCCAAAAGTATACTTTGCAAGAGTGTGTAAAATTCAGAGCATGTGACTGATAACAGGCTGATTTATGATGGAAGGAACAACCCTAGCTAAGATAATAGCCTATCTAATTGGTCAAAACACCAAATGGGATGTGTCCCAAAAGCCGAGTTTAAGAACTCAGGACACCATCAAATCTCTTCCTCTTCTCTCTTCCCTTCTCTTCCCTTCTTCTTCTCGCCACCGCGTTTTGATGCTGTTTTAGCGCTCTTTGAGCATGCTCTGGCCTACAGGCCAGTTGCTACTTAACACCACGATGAGAAGAAAAACCACCTAGTCTCGTTACTCATTTTATTCTTTTACTTTAGTTTCTTTTCTTTCCGTTGAGTCTCATGTTCCAAAAGTTAAGTTTGCCGCAAAGTCCAGCGACTGCACCCGCTTCAAACTTCAACCAGAAACGGACTCCAAGACCATCCTCAGCCAACGGCCCAACCATTGGCTTCCCAAGACATCGCTTCAAAGACTACTGAACTTCCAGCCAATCACCAACTCGGGAAAACCCCTTTCCTGCAAGGACGACGAAGACAAAAGGGAATCCCTGTAACACAAGGCAACGCAAGTACAAACTCCAGATTATAACTGAGCTGGTGTATTTAATATAAATTTTAGCCTCATTGAGAAACTCAACGCGAGGGTTAATTAAGTGATTGATGGTTGTTCAGGTCTATGCAATAGCACATATTGCTGTAAACTTGGGATTTCACATTCTCATTCTCTAAAATCATCCTTTCTCTCTTTCTGCAACGTGTGAATGTGTGAATGCGTGTGTTCATGTTAGTGTTAGTTTATGTCTTAGGTTTATATAAATAAAGTCTTATTTATATTTAAAAGAGAAGTATCTTGTGTTTTGTGCTTACAAGTTAATGTCTTAATCTGCTGATCTTGTTACTGTGATTATTAATAGTGTTTTCACTATATTTTGGATTTTAATATCCAGTGCAGAATTAATGTTATACGCTCGTTCATTGAATCGCTCAGTGATCAGCCGCAAAACGGTGATTCTGTTCAAATTCCCTATAAAATCATAAAGGATTCCCTTTGAGCTAAATTAAATTATATTTATGTATAAAACCCTTACATCATTTTGTTACCAAAACCAGGGAAAGCTAAGAGATTATTAGATAACTTGCGCCCCATAACACTTCTAAATACAGATTACAAAGTATTTACTATGACTTTGGCTTCTAGATTGAAAACTGGAATATCACAAATTATCAGTGTGACACAATCAGGATTTTTAAAGGAGAGATCAATTCATAATAATATTAGGTTAATTTTTGATTTGATTGAAGAAGATGGGTTTATTTTATTTTTGGATTTCTATAAGGCCTTTGACATGGTGGAACACTCTTTTATTTTTCAAACTCTTAAACACTTTGGTTTTGGTCCAAAATTTATAAATATTGTTAGAACGCTCTACAAAGCCATAAACAGCTCTGTAGCTCTTACTCAAGGTACATGTTCAAGATTCTCGGTCAAAAGAGACAAGGTTATTAGACAAGGTTGTGGTTGTTCACCTTTACTTTTTATCATGGTCGCAGAAATGTTATCTATTTTAATTAAATTGGGCAACATATCGGGCATCAACTTAGAAGGGAATCATTTTATTATCAGTCAATTTGCTGATGATACGACTCTTTTTCTAAATAATGAACAGCAAATTCCTTTAGCACTCCAGTCTATAATGATTTTTTCAAAAGCTTCAGGTTTATGGTTGAATGTGTCAAAATGTGAGCTATTGGCTATCCATGATCACACTAGTATATCATTATATAATATCCCAGTAAAAAGTGAAATTAAATACTTAGGTATTTGGTTATCTAAGAAAACAGATAATTTAGAAAACTTAAATGTTGATAAAAATCTAGAGAAATGTAGATTAATAACGAACAATTGGTTGCAGAGAGACATAACGATCTTTGGTAGAATCTTATTAATGAAAGTTGAAAGTCTTTCTAGATTCATCTATCCATGTTTTTCTTTAGCAGTGTCTGCTAAGAAGATAAAGGCAATAAATAAGTTAAATTTCGAGTTCATATGGAAAATGAAAAGTCATTATATGCGTAAAAGTGATATGTTTAAAGATTACGAAGAGGGTGGTCTTAAAACAGTTGACTTTGATATTATGAATGGGGTCATCAAACTTAAGTGGTTACAGTCTTTCATAAATAATGAATCTTCATTTTGGTTTCAGATTCCTACAGCTATATTCAAAAAATGTGGTGGTATTAGTTTTTGTTACAATGCGACTTTGAATTGTCTAAACTCCCCATAAAACTTTCTGCTTTCCATCAGCAAGTACTATTATACTGGAAACTGATTTTTAAACATAATTTTAGCCCACATAACATGACTATCTGGAATAACAGGTGTATTTTGGTGAATAGAAAATCTCTGTTTATTGATGATTTGTGGAAGAAAGGCATATGGTCACTAACACATGTTATGGATAACTTGGGGAATATATTAAGTTATGATGATATCTGTGGTAAATACAATTTAAGTCGCTCTTCTAAAATGTATGATAAAATCATTAAGAGTATACCATTGCAGATGATTAATTTAGTAAAGGAACAAGTAAAATATTCAACAATAATTCCCAAAATGCCTGATTTTATGATAGAAAATGTTAACTTTTCGGATAAAAAACAGATTTTTGAGGAATTGTCTATTAAAACGTGGTTTTCCAGGACCAGTAAAGAGATCTTATATATTTGGTCATTTTGATAAGAAAAAAAGTGTCTGAAATTAGAACCAATTTTCTTACATTCCCTGTCAACCCTAAATGTAAAGAGGTGCACTTTAAAATTATGAATCACATTTATCCTGCAAAATAATTTTTGAGAGTAAGATTTAATGTTGGGGATTCTAACATATGCCAATTATGCAGTTTGGAGATTGTTTTTGAACAAGTTGAACACTTGTTTTTTCAGTGTAATTTGGTACAAACATTCCTGAATGATGCATTCTGTTGGATTCACCAGAGATTACCTGTAAGACTGATCCTCTCATGGGAAATTGTTAAGTTTGGCTTGTTATTTAAGGATAAATAGATATCCTATGTATTAAATAATGTGTTACTTTTATTAAAATTTTATATTCATAAATGTAAATTTTTCAAAACTCCCCCACATTTAGTGGTGTTTAAAGAGGAATTTGTAATATATTTGGAGACGTTAAGAGGGATGAAAATTCCCAAAGCAAGTTATTTGTATACCTTATTAGAGAATTTTGGTTTTATAATGTGAAAACCTCATACTACCTACTACTTTCTTTTTTTTTAATTTTCTTTTTTTTTAATTTTATTTATTGTATGCTAAATTTAATGTGTTATATGATGTAGAGTGTGAATGATAATTGAGTGTAATCTCAGTCTTTAGTTGTAAATCTCCCAGTTTTGAATGCCTTTCTGTGTTATTGTTCAAAGCATTGAACAAAAAAATTAATAAATAAATAAAAAATAGTTTCTCCAGAGCGACTGCAGGAGCTCTGATGTCGACACAGCTGTTTCACGATTGGCCAGATTCACCGCATGATAATGATCACGTGTGTTTCGGGTTTATTCTAACCTTTTAAATTCCAATAATGCTCACAAATCTGTGTTTTTTTCAACAGTAAAAGTTTTTTTTTACTGGCGTTGCAATGTTATATTGAGTCCTGTTGATCAAAAACACTGATAAAAGCATATGTGCTGCCACTTTATTAGTATTTGAATAGTAAATGATTATGTTGAACTTTATTCTTGAACAGAGGGCACTATATTAAGCAGTATATAAAAAGTGTTTCTTCTTGCTCATGAAAATGTTTCTGAAATGTCTGTGTATTTGACAAATACTGCATTTTATTCCCTTCATCCAGGGGCGGATTGGCCATCTGGCAGATTTATATAAATAAATTATATAAAATGTAATTATATAAATTATAAATTATATTAAATTGTTTTTACATGCTAACAGCTCATATGATGGCTTTTTATCGTTTGCACGATTTGTTTTCTGTGACACGCCATTCCTGCATCCGCACCCGCTCGCACCTCATGTTTGCGGCTGAATGCAAATGATCATAATAGATGGACTTGAATGTGAGCTGAGGTAAAATGTAAGCAGCTAAACATGACAAGACAATTCTGTAAAATTTGCTAACAATTTACGATATAAAAAATGTTAAAGGACAGACATTATTTTTCAGGTATGCAAACTAGGCTACTACTGTTATTCATCACAACATAAGATAAAAGTCAATGTTTGTAAATCCAGGCTTTCTTCTGTAATTTTACGTGTATAAGAAAATGTTTAAAAAAACAAAGAACACATAAGCCTAAAATATGATTCTCAAACGTAGCTACTCTAGAACATTGTTAATCTGAAGACTTTCACTTTCAAGTGCCGTGATCAGTGGCGGTTCTACATTGAATTACTCCCCCTCTGAGCCCCCCTACCCCCCACCCCCCATCCTAGAAAAAAAAAATTGTAGGTTTTTTTGCTAAAAATTTTGCACAAACAGCCATGTTTTACTATAACAATATAAGTGTAACACAAGCTTATATTTCTCAATTGCACAAATCCTTCAACATGTAAAACACAATTCTGCACAAAACAGTATAAGTTATATTAAATAAATATACTCTATATACACAAAGTGAAAATAGCAGTATTCTTTAGTGATATGTTATTTACACAGTGCAAATAGCTTTAGATTCTATTTATTCTATGTTAAAATAAAATAAAAACATTATTAGAGAAAAACATTACTTATTGCAAAATAGTGGTAATTATCTGCACTTCTGCATTTCTAATTATTAAATGGATGCCACCTTATTGGGACAAAAGCCCTCCCTACACCTATCCTAACCCTACCCGATACTTTATGTTCAACTTTTTGATTATTTCCTTCATTTTTATAAAAAAAATAATGTTTTTCTGATGTGATTTGAAATTTAAAAAGGGAGAAAAAAAAGTTCGCCAAAAGGCAGATTCGAACCCCGGTCAAAAGAAGTGTAACACAAACTTCACCATCTGCGCCACTGAATCTGACAATTAACATCAGTCTTTTGCAAATTTGACTATCCCAATCATACGTTTGTGGGTGGAGTTCATATAAATAGCCTCTGCCAACAACATAGCTATTTGCATTTAAATAGACACTCCGATCAATTAAACAGTTGCCCACAGAAAAAAACAGGGGGTGCTGCAGCACCCTCAGCACCCCGACTTCCCGCGCCCCTGGGTGTGACTGACTTTAGCCCACTTGTCCCACTAGGCCCTTCCGCACCGCAGGAACCTTTTCATAGTACCGGAACTAATTGTGGAACTACCCACTTTTTGGCGTGTTCGCACCGCGGGAACTAGGAACTGTTTTAGTTCCCGGAACTCGTTTGGAGGAACTAAATTAGCTCCTACTTCAGAGTAGGGTCTAAAACAGTTCCATAGGAACTATCGTGACGTACGTGTACGTCGCATCAACTTATATTTTGCAAGAATGGAGAACAGCGATAGATGGACGGACACTTAAGTGCAGGCACTTTTGAACATTTTGGACTCCTTTCCGATCTTTCAATCGCTTGACGTATAGCCTAAGTTACGTCGACATTCCATGTCCATTATTGTGAACCCCGCGTGACACAACAAAAACACAGCTCCGATCACAGCGTCCTCCATCCTCCTGTTGTTAATGTTGTTCTTCTTTGTTTTCGTTGTTGAACGCCGCGCACAAATGACGTCTCTGTCGACCGGCTTACGTCACTTCTTAGTACCCACTGTCGGTGCGAATGCGACCCTTTCAATGGTACTGGGAAATAGTTTGCGCAAAATCGTCCCAGTACTTTAGTACTGTACTTTTAGTTCTGGAACTAAAGCGGTGCGAAAGGGGCTACTAATGGAGCGGATAAGCCCTCCTTGTCCGCTCCATTTGAGAGAGGTGAACTGTCCCCCGCGGCCGCGCCCCCCTCCCCTTTCCACTTCTCACACAGCTTCTGTGCACGGTACCTTCTCAACAAGCAGGGGCGCCGATTTGCCAATTCCCCACACAGTTATATGATAGATAATATGATAGATAATAGAAAACCGCTTAGCGGCGCAGATGATTTTTTTTTTTTTTTTCAAGTGCTTGTGCCGCCCCCCACGTGTCACGAAAAAATGCCGCCCCGGGCGGCTGCCCGGTTCGCCCATGCCTAAAACCACCACTGGCCGTGATTAGGAAAGTGACACACATTAGGCTATAATAAAAATATAATTTGCTATTTCACATGAATTATTTTATATGGGCCTACAAATTGGTGGTCAAATGTTTGAAATAATTAAGACTTTATATTTATTTATTCATTGACAGATTGCTGAATTTATATGATCAAAAAATAGAGTAAAAATAATATGAATAATATGAATATGTCATTTATTTCTGTGATTAAAGCGGAATTTTCAGCATCATTACGTCAGTCTTCAGTGTGACGTGGCTATTCAGAAATTATTCTAATATGCTGTTTTACTGCTAAATTATTATCAGGTATTATTCATGATCAATTATTACTAATGGGTCTTATTATCAATACTGAAAACTCTTTTTGTTTAATATTTTTGTGGATTATTTGATAAATACAAAGTTAAAGAACATCATTTATTTGAACTATAAATAATTTTTAATAAGTATAAATATCTTTGCTGTCTTATCTTTAAAAAAAAAAAATATTATATATATATATATATTATTTCTGTATTGTGTTATATTTTTATAAGTAGTGTTAAAAATTGCTCTGTGCATAATGAGCTGGTGGGTTTATGGTGTGGTGGGCCGCTCTGTGCCAGAAAGTCCAGGGCCACTTTTTAGCCCGAGTCCGCCCCTGCCTTCATCCGTGATAGAGTATACAAACACCGCGTGAGCATCACTAACGAGAGCAGAAAGTGTCTGTTTTCAACTCCGCCCCTGACTGCAAGCAGCTATTCTCGTTGATCGCCGTCTGTAGCCGTGCTTCGATCAAGTCAAACGCACCTACTGTTTTCGGAGAGCTACGACTTGTACCACCTGACCACCGCAGGCTCTAGGTGTGTTCGACTTGAAACACGGAAATTACGGTAATACGGGTTATGCGCAACAGACTTCCGTATTCTGCTAACCAGGTCTCGTTGCTTCCGGTTCACGCGTTTTGCAAGTGCCCGTTAAATATGAAGCTGTTTTACTCAAGATGCCTTCAAAGTAGACACTAAAGATAATCATTACCAATGTCCATCACATATGTGGATTGATATATAAATTATTTTTATTTTTATTCTTTTCAATAACATTTATTTATAAAAGTCGAATAAAACGTCAACAATAAAAACAGCTAGCTAATTTAACTGATTACCTTAAAAGTCCATTGATATCGCCATTATTTAATACTGCTGTTAATACGTTCTCCGACAAGCGGAAGCGATGAGACCTGTTTTCCGGGTTTGGTCAGGTGACGTTCGACATATACCCTATTACAAAATGGCGTGAACGCAGCATAAATCAGCCTTCACTTCTCATTGCGGAAGCGCTGCCACCGATGAGCTGAAAACACTCACAAACAAGCTGGAGTTTAGCATCTAAATGAAAGAGTCACTCAGTCAGTCTGTGTTCTGTCATGAGATCTTGACTGTATTGTTTGCGATTGTGATCGCTGAATAAATGCACTTACTCAACCGCCATTGTTTTAATAGAGAAATAGGCTATTGCAAATTGAAATTAGTGGAATTACTAGGAATTTCACTGTTATAATGTTATTCGCTTGTTTTAGCTGTTTTCATAATGTAGACAGAGAGATTGCATAAGTCTTTGGTATTAATTTATATAATAAAAAGCCTATAATAAATCAGTACACTAGATGAGGTAAAATACATGTATGAGTCCACATTCTATTGATTTGTGATTTGTGTAAGTCTAAATTAAAAATGGCTGCCAAAATTAATACTGTACGGTTAATTAATAATAGGCCTAATCTTCTTCACACCAACAATTGATTCTGATTGGAGTTGGCAAGATGGCGGATACGGTGACGCGTGGGTTGGCTGCGTCTGTGTTTAAATGATCTCATCTGAAACCTGAGATGTATAACACTGTTGACGGCAAAGTTATTGTTGAGGATGAATTCCTACATTTTCTTGCTGTTAAAATTAAGACTCTCAGTCAGGACGAAATTGTCCTGTTGGCTGCAAAGACGTTTGATTCTGATTGGATTGAGGCCTCAAAGAAGTTACTGTTTGAATTATGTTCTACAACACAACAGAATGTTTCTCACAAAGGGCCACAGAAAGACATTAATAACATAAAAAGCTGTCTTAAAGTGATGAACGAATGTGGTGAAGATATCCCCAGATTTGTTTCATATTATCTGGATGAGTTGCCGCCAGTGTCCTTTGATAGCATTGATGTCTCAAGTTTGCTTGGAAGAATGGTGTTGGTGAAGGTCTACGAGCCATTACAGTGGATATTAATCGAAGAGTGTGTGCTCTGGAGCAATCGACGGATCTGACACAAGGCAGTGGCTTGAGGTGTCGGCAGCAGTGGTCAGAGCTACACGGACCGAGGGTACGGCACTCAGGGCTGCATCGGCGGAGACTTTGGAGACGGGCGTTGGCGAAGGAGCCGCGGTGGCGAGGTCCTTATCTTTGAAGGCTCAGAGAGTGGAGAGTACTGTGACAATGGAGGGAGCTACAGGATTAACATCCTCCTCAGATTCTCCGATGTGGAGTCGTGTGGTGAAAAAGGGCCGTCGACAAGGTTTTGAGAATGCTGCTGTAACTAAATCAAGATCCCTTCCTGTCATTCTCAGGCAGAAAAATAAGTCAGGTAATGTCATGTCTGTTGTTGGTACTGGAGCTGAGGGCAACATCAGAATGGTCGAGACCAAACTGGTGAGTGTTTCTGCCTCCAAGTTTACATCTGACTTGGATGCCTTGACCCTGGCTGAGTATTTGCAAGAAAAACTTGGTCGTGATGTTGCTTGTCAGAAGATTGAAACTGTTCAAAGCAGATACAGATCATTTAAAGTATCTGCTGAATGTAATGAAGTCAGTGAAATGTATGACCCGCAGCTCTGGCCCAAAGGGGCTTTTGTTAGCCGCTATTATGAGCAGCGTAGGGTGGGAGTCATCGGGTCTAATTCTGCACCAGTCGCTGGGGAAAGTGTGCACCCTCGGGTAGAATAACTAAGTATTGGTGCCCCCCATGGACATTCGAGTTGTGTCATATAACTGTCGTGGTCTGCGCGTGGGCCAGAGTGATGGGGATAAAGCTCGCCGTATGGTTGTGGACAGTCTTTTGGAGAACTGTGACGTTTTATGCTTGCAAGAGACATTTTTAGCAATGCAAGATTTGGATAAATTGAATTCTCTTAATGATAACTTTAATGGTGCTGGTGAATCTACAACAGATCTTGGTATGGATTTAATAAAAGGTAGGATATCTGGGGGTGTAGCCATACTGTGGAAAAAAAAGTTAGACTCGCTGGTTAAGGTGGTTAGACTGGATCTTAATTGATGTATTGCAATACAGACTACTTATCAAGATAAGAAATGTATTATTCTAAATGTGTATACACCTTACGAATGCCATCATAATGAAGATGAATACTTAAATAGACTAGCTTTTATCAGTTCTTTTATTGAAAGTTTACTATTTCCAGTGTGTATGTCATTGGAGACATGAATGCGGACATTTCAGACAGTAATTCATTACTTTCTCATTTTATATTTTCTCATTTTTCTCATTATAATCTCATTTTGTCAAGTGAAGTGTGTTTATCTGTAGATAGCTATACTTATGTTAGTGAGGCTTGGAACACTACATCATGGATGGACCATTGTATTAGTACAGCAGATGCACATGCCTCGCTGAGGGATATGAGTATCTAATATGATACAGTAACAACTGATCATATACCTGTGTCTATGGTGATAAATGTTGATTATTTCATAGCATTGTCTAATAATGAAAGTAATATCAATGAAGTAAAAATGGATTGGTCAGCACTTACAAAGGAGGACCTTTTAGCCTATTATGTAAGTACAGATAAATGCCTGAGTAATATTCGTTTACCTGGGGATGCAATGATGTGTAGTGATGTTAACTGTAAAGATGTAAATCATCAAAGGGATATCTGTTCAATGTATAATGATATAGCTAATGCCTTGCATGGTTGTAGTAAGCCATTTATTAAACGGAAGGGTATAATGAATAAGACTAGGCCTGGATGGATTAAATATGTAGCTGATTATCTATGGAATTAGATTTGTGCCAAATAAAATGAATGTAATTTTTAAAGAAACGTATGAAAATATCAAGTGAAACTGAATAAAATGTCTTTGAAACTAAAAAATAAATAAATTACAGGCAAAATCTTTGACCTCGTTTTTAATACACTGCAGGTTTTGCAACTGTGTTCTCATCTTTCATTCGTTGATCTGTACTTACAAATGCACTTCCAGAGTTTTCATTTACGTTTCTAAAGTTTACGTTTAAGATTCTGAAGATTTCATTTACGCTTCTGAAGTTTTCGTTCGCCATTCTGGCACAAAGCTCTCGTGGGGGCGGGGTTAACAGCGGTGTGTTCTCATTGGCTGCTGAGTTTTTGATTGACAGCTTCTTGACCTGGAAGTGAAGGCGTCAGTATCGTTGCGCCTGTGTGGATGTGAGCGTCTGTTAGCGGCTTCCTATTTCATTTTAATGATATAAAATTATATATAAAGATTTTTTATTTTTATTTTATCAGTATTTTTCTGCTGCTACACTACATTGATGAGATTTCTTAGGAATAGTACAGATGAATGATATAATCGTCATGATCATCAATCATCGTCGTTATCAGGATACTCATGGTAAGTTGTCTTGATTTAGTCCAATCACAGGACCTGGTTATATACACACAGCTACAGTCTTCAATTAGATCATATTTGCTTCGATTTAGTTCATATTTTCCCCCAGCACATAGAGTGTACAGTACTAAATTTACTCTATCTGACAATAACCAATGTTATTTTACAAGCGCGCTGTCAATCACTGCGCGGTCAACTTTAACAATGTAAGCCTTTTTACCATGCTTTTTCTGTTAATGAAAAAATAGTCACTTCAGATGAACATGAGGGGAAAAACAAACAAACTTTGACAAATAATGCCTAAATATATATCCAAATGCAAATCCTAATACTTGCAAATAATTATGACTGAAAACAACAGGGTTTCCAGCAACTAGGGTATACAGTCATGATTATTTAGGCCTATACAGAGCCATCTAATGGTTACACAGCGGTATTACAGATGATTAATGGTATATAACTTTGAGGTATTTTAGTACCAAGTTAATACTAATATATATTAAATAATTATATTGTGTATTTATTTGTTTGACATATTTTAAGTTTGAAATGTGTCATGGGAGTTCAAAGCAGTTTGTATTGTTCGACTATGATACATGTCCTTTCTCTGTTTCCAGGGAGCGGAGCAACTTCTCCATAAACTTCTGATGCTGACCAGAAGATGTAGTGATAGAACCAGAGATCCACTGCCCTCATCAGACAAGAATCTTATTGTGTTCAGACACATCACCTTTGAATGACTGGGATCTTGATCTTCAGACACCTGATATCATGCAAATATTTTTACTTTTTTGGAGCTCTAGATAAAACAAACACTGTTCACAAGTTCACAAGAGGTTGCACTTTATTCCTATTAGTCTATGCTGATCTTGAATTGGCATACCAACAGCATATGATTGTTAAGGGGATAGTTCAAAAATAAAAATATATATATTTTTTTAATTTTACTCACCCTCATGCTCACTGGACAGGTAAACACAAGTTAAGATTTTTAGGCAAATAATTAATCTCTGTGAGTCCTAAAGATGCTTTAAAAACCACACACAGCGACCGTGACAGTAATCCATCTGACCTTAGTTTTTAAATCAGTATCTTTTGAAGTGAAACAACAGATAAGAAAATCATTAATACTATAAACTTTTGACTATTAATAATCGCTTCCACTCAACTGTTAAATATGCAAGTGTTACAGTTCACTTGTGTTATGTGAATGAAAGAATTTTCTTTTTTTGGCGTGGACTATCCCTGTAAAGACTGATATTGCACTCCAGTACATTACATACTCATTCACTGTAATGTAACTTATACTGTAACAGGAACTGTTGAAAGGATCATTGCAGTGTTTAAAACATATGAATTTTAAACATTCTGTATGTTATGTTCTTGTGCAGTTTGTGTGATAATGTAAATTATAATAATAAACTGTGCATTATGTATACTATGCAGTTAGTGTTTTGTGGATTCTGGTCTTCCCGCTCACAACATAATTGCATCCAAGACTTTCACTTTGATACTTGTGTATATGCTGTGTATTGTGTGACAATAAAGAATGTCAATTTATTTGAATTAATTCATATTTTCATTTACATTCATTCAACTGGTTTATAAAAGTCACACTTGAGTTGATGATTGTTAAAAATGTATTTCCAATTTTAAATGTTAGATGATGATGTTAACTAAATAAAATAACTAAACAAAATGATCAGCATGATGAAAACAATTGGCAGCAAGAACATTGTTTGTGTGGAATATGTAATAAAACGAGCTTGACTGGCTGGTTGGAGTGAGACTTTCTTGATGTCTGAATATCACAGGATAGTATTGTATTTCAAATGTAACAGCTCAACCTAATTAGACCCTATAATGCAAAAGAATCAAGAGCAATAAACAAATATCATAAGAGAACACTGGACATTAATATTTCCGGTCTTACAGTACTTTAATAATTAAACCTCAATATGACCTTTTTCTCTCGCGTTTTCTCCTGCTCCTAAAAGCTTATGTTGACAGAGTAGTAGCAACAGATAAATACAGATTGAATTAAAAAACAAAACTCCTAACTTTATATCATTAAAATGAAATAGGAAGCCGCTAACAGACGCTCACATCCACACAGGCGCAACGATACTGACGCCTTCACTTCCAGGTCAAGAAGCTGTCAATCAAAAACTCAGCAGCCAATGAGAACACACCGCTGTTAACCCCGCCCCCACGAGAGCTTTGTGCCAGAATGGCGAACGAAAACTTCAGAAGCGTAAATGAAATCTTCAGAATCGTAAACGTAAACTTTAGAAACGTAAATGAAAACTCTGGAAGTGCATTTGTAAGTACAGATCAACGAATGAAAGATGAGAACACAGTTGCAAAACCTGCAGTGTATTAAAAACGAGGTCAAAGATTTTGCCTGTAATTTATTTATTTTTTAGTTTCAAAGACATTTTATTCAGTTTCACTTGATATTTTCATACGTTTCTTTAAAAATTACATTCATTTTATTTGGCACAAATCTAATTCCATAATTATCAGGCTGAAGCACAGGAAGCTCATAAGTTATGGGTTATGGCAGGTAGACCCAGGCAAGGGCCTGAGCTTGAATATAAGAAATCTACAAATTCAAGATATAAGTATGCCATTAGTTTTATCTGTAAAAATGAGCAAACCTTAAGGGCTGATTCTATGGCTATGAAGCTGCTAAATCATAATATTACTGATTTTTAGAAAGAAGTTAGAACTTTTAATAGTTGCAGAGTATCTCTTCCTTGTACTTTAGATGGTGTTTCCGGGGCAGAGAAATTGCGGAATTATGGAGACAACATTATTGTAGTTTTTTTTAATTGCATTCAAAATGAATTGTATAATGTGGACAGTATTCAAGTTAATGATCCGTCCCAAGTGGATCAAGTTATAAGCAAATTATCTCAAAATAAAGCTAGTGGCCTAGATAATATTTCTGCTGAACATCTTAAGTATGGAAGTAACATCTTAAGTATGGAAGTAACTTTTAACTATGTATTCTGATTATGGTCTTGATTTCATATAATCCTGCTAAGAGTGTGGTTATGATTTGTAGAACTAAGGAGGATAAAAGTATAAATTTTCCAGTTTTTAAGTTGTCTAACAAGAGCCTCACTGTGTGTGAGGAAGTAAAATACCTTGGACATTTTATCACTGAGCGCGTGGCAGATGATGAGGGTATTGAAAGGCAACGCTGTATGATGTGTATGCAGGCAAATATACATTTACCTAAGTTTAGTTTCTGTTCAGATGAGGTGAAGGTGTCAGTTTTTAAAGCATATTGTACAACACTTTATACTGCTCATTTGTGGTGTAACTACAGAGCATCTAGTCTACAGAAGTTGCAAGTAGCTTATAATGATGCAATGAGAATCTTATTACAGAGACCTAGATGGCATAGTGCAAGTGAAATGTTTGTGAGTGTAAGAGTGATCACTTTTAAAGCATTGTTACGAAATCTTATGTATAGATTTATCTGTCGGCTTAATGCTTCTAAAAATGAGATTATTGTGGGTTTATCAAATATAGGGGTTAGTACTACACGGTATCAGTCAAAGTTGTGGAGACACTGGTGTTGTTGTATTCTGTAACTCTTTATGTTTGTGATAGATGCTGTGGGTTGTATATGTTGTTTACTGTCTTTTTTAAATCTGGACCTTGAGTCTGTAATAAAAGTTTGATTGATTTGATTGATTGATTGATTGATTGATTGATTGATTGATTTGCTAAAATGTCAAGTTTTCATTGACTAAAACTAGACTCAAATACTTTAGATTTTCTTGGACTAAAACTAGACTAAAATGTTAAAACTTTTAGTCGACTAAAACTAAATAGGATAAGGTTGACTAAATATGATAAAAACCAACAAGGACATTTTAACATGGGACTAAGACTAAGACTAAAATTTAAATAGCTGACAAAATTAACATTACGTTTGTGCAATCAGAACGGCGTTTTTTACGGCATCCTGTGGCAAACCAAACGGCGTTAAAAGCAGCACTTTTTGCAAACATAAAAATGCTGTTAAATACGGTTTACGCACTTTTTTTTTATGGTGTTTGCTATCAGGACGGCGTATTTGACTGTGCTAATATTGTTTTAAACGGTGTCAAAAACTGTGTTTTTGTCAGACTGTGTCTCCGCGTCCTGTGTTTTCCCCTCCTCCTGTGACCGTATTTGGCGTTCCTGTTTATGTCCTAGTTCCTTGTTCATTAGTTAATTAGTCCCCAGCTGTGTGTGATTGTTCCCCACCTGCTTCAGTTCTCCTCCCTTGATTTCCGTGTGTATATAAGTCCTGTGTTCCCTGACCTCTGTGTTCTGTCTTACATTGTCTATCTTGTGGATGTTGTCGTAGTTCCTTGTTTTCCGAAGATTATCTAGATTCTCAGTAAAGAGTGTATTATTTGAATTACTCCTTGTCTCCTCGTTTCCCTGATACAACACAACGTGACAGTTTTGTATGTAGACGCGATTTATCTATAGCGTATAGCCTTACCCAGGGCTCAAATTGAGGGAGGATGTGGGGGGATGGCATCCCCCTGGTCGAAAAAAAAATGACAAAAAGCATCCCCTCTGTAAAACCACCATCCCCTTTGGATTATTAATTTTGTGTATTACGTAAAATTTATCATGCACATGAAATGTTAAAATTCTCTACTTATAATCATTTATGAACTAAATAATGACGATTGGCCAATCAGAACTCAGTACTGTAACAAGCAGCGCACAAGCAGAAGCAATTTTGTCATTTTTCGTGCAAAATGGTTGAAGCGCAACTTTTGAAGTTCTTTTAAAAGAAGAACATGATTTTTCCTTGATAATTTAAAGACATTCTCCTGACATAATGTATGTGTGACTGTGAGGGACTGAGAGACAATAGGACATTATCCAACTTTGAGAAAGAAAGAAAAAAAAAAAACATGTCTTGAGAGTCCAAAAGCAATCACTGCACGATAAAGCCCATTAGAATAGTTAGAATGCCCTTATAATTCCAGCAATGAAACAAACAAAAAAATACCCATGTATTAGTTTTTGAATCCATGTTTGCAATATTGAACTGCCTTCAGCAGCCTCCCTTCGCTCTTTCTCTCTGTATCTCTCACTTCTTTTTTTGTGAATTGTTTTTTGTTTTTTTGTCTAAAAAGTGTGCCAACAACAACAAATTTAGTGTTATTTATATTAGATCTGATCGGGTACAATAATTTGATTAAACATTCTAATTCTAAGGACATGGATATTTTGTAAAAGTTGTTGGCACTTTTAGAAGACTGAGTGCAAATCATTACCAACAGAAATGCAAAAACAAACTACCAAATGACCAATTCAGCGAATCAACCACTGACTGTAATGTGGCTTGTAATGCATCTACCCGTTAATGAATGACCTTCGGGAACTGTCGTGTCCACTCTCCAGAGAGCGGGAACACAGATTGTGAGTGATGCTGTGGAGCGGGCGGGAAAACAATGAGAGGATTAGCGGAATCAGCGGATCTTTTGGCGGAGCGTTAACAGAGTGCTTTGAGCTGGTGAGAAGGGCACCTCAGCTGATGAGGGCAGAGAGGCAGTGGCTGTAGCCACCGGGACACCCCCTGTGCACGGCCCTGCTCCTTATGATGGTTAGATGTGTTCTGATTATCTTTAATGATTAAACAATAGTTTAAAACAAGACATGGTTTGTAGTACTGATTATTGAGGTCCATATCTGTCTGTCTTCCATGCTGCTTATACTCTACTCGGGGCGGGAGTGCTGCAGCAGCAGTATCAGAGTAAAGAGGTTAGGACAACGTTCTGGGAAGCTTAAGAGAACTTTCTGGGAACCTTCTAGGAACGCAAATAGAATGTTCCCTTAACGTTAGGGAAACGTTCCAGGAACCTAAAGGGAACGTTCTATTTGCATTAAGAAAACTTTCCTGGTTACCCAAAAAAGAACGTTCTTGAGAATGTTCTGGGAACCAAAAATAGTTAGCTGGGTCTGACCCTTTTGGCTTGCCATACACTGAAGTGAGGCTGCATCCAAAAACTGAAACATGCTGCCTTCGGAGGACACATTCCAAGGTAGGAAGACATCAAGGCACGTCCGAATCCAAAGTTAGCTTCACTTCCTGTCTCATGAGATATCTTCATCTGATCGATTTTTGAAGGCAGCATAGATCCTTCGCTGTCTTTGATATCCCACAATCCTGTGCGTTCCATTCCGTGACGGTTGAGCTAAAAAATAAAGATGGTGTCTGAAAGTTGCGTTTGGTGGTTAGTTTGTGTGTAAATGTATATTTCTGATTAACTTTTTGCACTTTTGATGTTATTTCTAGCGAGAAATTAGTATTATAGTAATCAAATATTCGTTTAGTTATCAGCAAAACTCGTTCTATTTTGTTGTAGATCATTAAACCATTACGCTGCCTCAGAAGCCTGTCCGAAATCAGTTTCGTGAGGTGCCTTTGTGCACAAACACTGCCTGCAAAGTCATTGCCTCATAAAGCAGCGAGGCAGCAAGTTTTTGGATGCAGCCGTATAAGAGGACGTTCCTTTGTCCTCTTCCTTGACGTCCTTGACGTCCCTAACGCCTGGTTAAAAAAAAAAACCCCGCCCTGTTAGTAGAGAGAGAGACGGTATATAAAGGCCCAGAAGTGCAGCTTGTTACAGAGCACTGATCAGGGCTGGTGATTGACTGACACTGCTGAAGAAACTCTACAGTCAGCTAAATACAAACAGGTAAGATACATTTATTTTTGAGAATATCTTCTGCTGTATTAAAGGAGATAATATGACTACCTCTGGGATAAACGTTTGTTTGGTTGAAAGATGAGGAATCTTCCACTGCAGCTGTTACAGAAACTAAACACTGAAACACTGTAACTGTGATCTTTAATGAAGCCACTACTGAGGGTCCAAATACCAGTATATCTAATATTTTTTATTTTTGAAACAATCTATTTTAGGGGAAATGTTTTCTTCAAAATAAATGGCACTTGGATTAACATGTTGTTTTCAAATGCAGTGAAATTCATCCATTTGTTCGTGAGGCTTAATTTTCCAAATACTTATTAGTGTTGATGTAGAACGGAGGAAAACAGCCTATAAAAGCACAGCACTTCTTCTCTTTACAGGTGTTAGATACAGAGACAGAGACCGCAGAACAGCATGTCCGCTGCAGCTGAAAAAGACACAGTATGGATCGGGTTCATGGACATCGTTCCGGTCATCGGGGCGGTCAGAGAGGCAGTGGAGCTGGTGTTGGCTCTGTACGAAGGGAATAAAGCGGTGATAAAGGAGAAAGAGAAGGCCGTTGAAAACCTTGTGAAAGAGTCATTAAAAAAAGATGTGAAAGTGAGTCATATTTAAATATCACATATTCAAAGATTGACAGACAGTAAAGCAAATTCTACTAATATCCCCCCGCCAAAAAAAGTCAGCAGTTAAAAACTTTGATATGAATTGAGCTTCAAAAACACATAAAAATCCTAGTACACTCCTGTTATTATCAGAGTTCAGTTGGATATCTTTTTAAAAAATGATTAATGAGTTTATGTTGTTCTCCTGCATGAATCATGTATGACTCCTGTACTCTCTACTCTTTAATGGTTTCCAGTGTTTATTTTAAGGTTGTAATCGTCTCTTATGAGGCTCAGAGTTCCTGAAGTGGATTATTTTCATACAGCAGCATGTTCTATCATGTGTTATTCTTTACATCATGTATAAATATGGTATAATTACTGCATGTCTCAGTGCACCATCATGCCAGTCCACGGTGACAGAGTTTTTATTTACATTTCTTATCTTTCCATATTTAGAAGTTGACTCTATCTGATAAACCAGCAGCAGCTGCAGAAGCAGATGAGTTTTCTGGACTCAGAAATGTGAGAGGTGCGTGTTATTTCGGCTCTTCTCACTGTTCTAATTTTAAATGAAATAAATTTAATTTAGAGTTAAATCATAGCAAGGACAAATTGTTTTTTTCTTTTCTCCACAGAGGTCAGAAAGGAAATGATTATTGAATATAAGGGCAAAGGTCCCAAAAGGGGAACAAAGCCTCCAACTCCAGCTGAGCAGAAAGCGAGAGAGAAAAGAGTGGAGGAGATTAAGAAAGAGATGTTAGAAAAGATCCATCTCATCAAACCAGACTTCAATCAGGAGCTGAAGTTTGAACTGGAAAAGTCACAAAGAGGCGAACATGTCTTCAACAATAACATTCTTAGATTTCATTCCGATGTGCTGACTGACTTTATAAAAAGCAAAGATATTGCTAAGCTACAAGGATATAAGCAGCATCAGCAGGCAGTGAATGATTTAGGCAGATGCACTCTTTCCGAAAACACAGTAGATGAGATTCAGACAAAAATGGTGGTTCACTTTGGTGAGGATGAATTCTATGTGAATGCGAATGGAGTGGTGTATGGTGTATATTGCAGAGAACTGCGTGATGCTATGTTCAAAGTGCTGAACCACATAAACCCAGGTGAAGTGGCAGAAGAGGAGAGACAAAAGGTGAATTCTGTCATAGATAATATGATTAACCTTCAAATCTATGTGGACCAACTGGCAAAGGTCACGTGGATTGCCAGACAGACAAGTAATAGACAGGCCCAGGCCCAGACCCGGTTTGATGATGTAAGACAGAAAGTTGCGAACATGTATAAAACAGGTCGTGGGGATGGCTGGTGCATTGACATTCTGAATTCAGTTAAACCTTTGTTTAAACCAGTGGCTCCCAAAGAGAAGGGCGCGACCCCTAACACCGTGTCTACATCGTACGCGCGCGGCGCGACAAAGTACGATAGAACTCAGTATAATCAGTGATGCGGTCTACACTGGAAGCGGCGCAACATGACAAATCCCCGACAGTAAACTGCTGCCGCTTATGACGTACTGACACAAATTTCAAATGATTTTCAACGGTCGCTTTGTCGCGTCCAGTGTAGACAGACTTTAGCTGTTGGCATTCTTAGCCTTTAGTGCATATAAAGGAGCTGCTCGCTCGGAGAAGTGGGAGATGAAACGGTGATACCAACTTGCAAGACCTAAAACCTTTGTACCTCTTTGAGATTCTTGGGTACCGGAAAATCTTGTACAGCTTTGACTTTAGAAGCTTCAGTACGGACCCCTTCTTCAGAAACAACATGTCCTAGATATGTGATGGTCTTTTGGAGCATAAAACATTTCTTGAGGTTGAGTGTCAATCCTGAGACTTCCAGTTTTGCAAAGAGTTGCTTGAGATGTTGAAAATGGTCTTGGACAGTTGAATTTCAAAATGCTTTTGATGATCTTAAGAAGGCCCTACAACGGGCACCAGTTTTAATGCCACACCTGTAACAGTTTTAATGTAACACCTAACTTTTGATGCCACATAAAGATTGAGGGACCATAGTGACCAATACATTTCAGTGAGCCTTGTGTATTAAATGCAAGTTATGAGTCACACATTCATATCAACAAATCCAAACATCAGCACAAAGTCTTCCAGAGTTGAGGAAACATCAATTAAGTCCAGCAAGTCCATCAGTTCATAGATATGAGCATAAGTAGCATTTTGTCATAGTGAAATCAGTCTTTAGAGTGGAAAATGAGACCAGCAGTTCTTAAGTGAAGCAAAGAGGAATCTGAATCACCAAACAATTCATCCGTTTGTTGCCCATAGAATAAGATGATGAGGAGATGGGTTGAAGACAATTAGTCCCTTGTGTGTAGGTCCTGTTTATATCTGTGCTGTTTCCTCTCTCATACAAGAACCCTCTGCATTTAAACAAACATACAATCAACACGTGTTTAGTGCTAACCCATAACAGAAATTATATATAGAAACTATATGTACAAAGCAATGCCTTACTTACATTCGAGAGTAAGAAGAAATTGTTCCTCAAATTAGGGTTGTTCCGATTCTGATACTAGTATCGGAAATTCCACCGATACCACAAAACATTCTGGCATCGGTATCGGCGAGTACTTGAACCCATGTACCGATCCGATACCATTTTTAAACAAGACCTATAGTTATGCACGCTAGCTTTGCTTAACGCTGCAAATCGGAAATCAATTCTTCTTCGCTGCTTAGAATTCAGACACAGGAAGTTGTGCTGTGTTGCCACAAGCAACCACTATTTAGAGCAGCGAAGAAGAAATACAAACGTGCTGGCACATTGCCAGTGAATCACTCGCGTATGTGACTAAATCTTCACCCTGGGCGACTAAATAGTGTATCGGAAGCCCGCCCTGCGGGAGGTGGACGTGAAGGACGTTGATGAGCTTGTAAAGTTGAAATGTTTGCACAATCATATTATGAATGAGGATATCATTATAGCAGCATTCCTGCATAGAAATGGAGTTCGCACTGTCAGCTCTAAAAAAAAAAAAAGGGCTGATCATGCTTCCACCCGCCGTATGATGAGATCACAGGGATCGCACATAGATCTGGCGGACACACCACACCAAGTGCCCATGGCCCAGGACTTATGAGGGCAGGCCCCTCTGGGGAAGAGCGGAGTACACCACGGTACATGATGCCCGTCTCTCTTCAGTGCCCTCAGGAGATCGGTCTGCCAACCCTGCCACGTATGGTGTTCCAGGGAGCAGCGATCTCCAGCGAGCACACATCTCAGTTTCTCAGCTGAGATGCTCACCTCCCCTTCGGGGGTCTCTAGAGCAGGCTTTCTCCTGCCGGTGTGCCGTTCCAGGACACCGAACTAGCCGCTCTGATTACACCAGAGGCCAGTCTCGAGAGACTGGTTCCCTTTGTAGATAATTTGGCAGCGTGGAAACTACTCCCAAGTAGGGTTGTTCCGATTCCGATACTAGTATCGGAAATTCCACCGAGACCACAAAAAAATTCTGGCATCAGTGTCGGCGAGTACTTGAACCCATGTACCGATCCGATACCATTTTCTTAAACAAGACCAATAGTTATGCATGCTAGCTTTGCTTAACGCTGCAAATCGGAAATCAATTCTTCTTCGGTGTTCAGAATGTAAACACAGGAAGTTGTGCTGTGTTGCCACAAGCAACCACTATTTAGAGCAGCGAAGAAGAAATACAAACGTGCTGGCACATTGCCAGTAAGTTAAACCACTCGAGTATGTGACTAAATCTTCACTCTGGGCGACTAAATGATGTCTAATATTAGCCAATGATGGGATGCCATGTATAAGTTTAGCACAGATATACTGTCACTCGCTGAACACTCTTGAGTTTCTCTCTCCGTCAAGTGATCTATTTTTCAGATCATCTGAATGGATGCACAGAGCACCTGTATTTGACGTACCGTAAGCTCCAGTGTGAAGCACACGACTCGCCGTCGCTTTGCTTTTTTCCTCACACGCAGAGAGAGAGAGAGAGAGAGAGAGAGAGAGGGAGAGGGAGCGAGAGAGTCTTACATGTAGCGCATCATTTCTGCTTGGTATGTAAACGATATTCTTTGTTGTATTTTCCTGTCAGAATAATGGAGTTCCTTTGGAATAGTGATGGGTCGTTCTTGAACGATTCGTTCATTTTGAACGAATCTTTAATGTGACTCGGGAAGAACGAGTCATCTCAGGGAGTGATTCGTTCAGTCGCGCATGCGCAACATCCTATAGGTTCTGCACTGGAATTAGTTCACCTGTTTCGAGTCTTCGGGTTTGAGTCGTTCATTCATCACGTGACAGCCCCATAAGCTAAACCAATGCAGTCAGAGCCGGAAAGAGAATTGATTAGTTCACCTACCGAGTCATCGGGTTTGAGTCGTTCGTTCTTTTGTCACGTGACCACTTGCCGGATCAGTAAAATACTATAAAGTAAAACTGTATTTTTTGTATGTTGGATCATATTTAAGAATTATCATAAAATTATCAAAATATGTGTAATAAGCATTTTCCTAGAAATAAAAATGGTCTGTTCATTTCTGTCACTATGTTTTTGTTACTGTTTCTTGAGGATCTGTGTTATTTTATAAATAAATAAAACCCTGTTATAAATAAAATATTGATTGATTTGTCCTTTCACTGTCTTTGTCTATCAATAAACATATAATATAACTATATAATAAAAAAATCCAAGCCTAAAATTACAAAGCACTTATAGTTTGTTCATTTTTACTCCAATTTTGACTTTGCTGGTATAATTGTTTTTCCTAGACAGACTTGACATATTGGTCTAATACTTTGAAGATTGGTCAAAAAGGACACAATGACATAAAGTGAAAGCAAATAACATTTTGAATATAAACGATTAATGTTAGTTTAAAATATTAAGGTTATGATCTGGCTCTGTGGCTTTAGTATATTTTAATTTTCTTGTATTTTTTATTTAAATTGTTTTAATTCATTTTGGAATAGTTATCCTCTTTGCTAAAGCTTTTTCTGGAACAAAAATAAACAATAAAAAAAAACAATTCAAGAGTGTGTACACAGTGTTAATGTCTAAAGTGTCATATGTTACAAAAGTATAGTAAGTAACACTATAGTCTAATCTAAAGGGTTAACTCAAAAGACATAAATACAACAAGGTATTGTATTTTATGAAGATTAGACTCCAAAAAAAAATAAAAAAATAAATTAAATTAAATTAAAGCATAACCAACTCTTTATTATCTTTATTACTACATTCAGTATTATGGAAAAGAACCATCGTGACAGAAATTAAAAGCAATAATTTGAGACCAGAAATGCATCACATAACTGTACGAGTAAATAATAATAATAATAATGACTATGCACCCGTTTGTAAGGATGGTTGTAAATTAACTAATTTCTCTGCCCAAAGCTGTCACGTCACGTGACAAAAGAACGAACGACTCAAACCCGAAGACTCGGGAGGTGAACTAATCAATTCTCTTTCCGGCTCTGACTGCATAGGTTAGTGTATGAGGCTGTCACGTGATGAACGAACGATTCAAACCCGAAGACTTGTCAGATAAGAGGTGAGGTGAGCTAATCAAGACCCAGGTAAACGATGAATTAATCTTTTCTGTTTCTTATAGCATTATAGTTTGTATTGTTTGTAGTGTGATCAACGTTTGCATCAGTAGTAGATGTGTCAGGGAAGTAGCACGTAACATTTTAATTATATTTTGCTAAAATGAACGAAATGACTCGAAAAAAGATTCGTTCATTTTGCTGAACGAGACTCAAAGGTCCGAGTCAGTAAAATGATCCGAACTTCCCATCACTACTTTGGAATTCTTCAGCTTAACTGCAGGGTTCTCTGGTAGTAGGCGGAGCTAATGCGCAAACGACAATCTCATTGGCCGGCGCTCAACTATTATCAGCCCTGTTTTGATTTCAGCAAATCAGTTCAAGCGAACGCAGACAACGTGATTAATATTCATGAATCCAGCAGCTCGTTAATCCTTAGTGCGTTTTTATGTTGTTCTTAGTAGAATTAATAGTATGATTATTATTATTATCTTATCAGTATTATTGATAGTTTCCCCCCCCATTTTTACAGAAACACTGAATGACCAAAAAAGCACCACCAGCAGTTTTCAGTTAAAATGACCGTATTCATGGTTACCAAGTTTTAATTCTAATTGCTAAAGTTATATCATTAAATAATACTCGATTATAATAATACATTTATAATGCTTAACTGGGTGATAGACCCCTCCTGATGGGAATCCCCCATGGAGAGCCGTCAAGGGGAGAAATCATGTCCGAGAACCATACTCGGCCCGGCCCGGCCAGAACGGTACTACCAGAAGTAGTACCTCGTCCTGGAACACTCTGGATGAGTCAGAGAGTACCAGAGGGAACATTGTGCTGTCTCCTGAGTAGCGAAGAGGTCCACCTGTGCCTGATAAATACTCTCCAGATCTGCTTCACCACCTCTGGGTGAAGCATCCATTCCCCATGCCTCGGCCCTTGCCTCGACAGGATGTCTGCTCCCACATTGAGATGCCCAGGGAAGTAAACTGCTCTCAGCGAGAGGAGTTAGCCCGGGGACCACACAAGGATCTGGTGTGCCAGCCTGTGCAGGGGGCGCGACCATAGACCTGCTTGGTGGTTGATGTAAGAGACCACCACTGTGTTGTCGGTACGCACCAACACATGGTGATCTCTTAGGTCTGGGAGAAAATGTTTCAGAGCCTGAAACACAGTCAGCATCTCCAGCCAACTGATGTGCCATGTGAGATGGCGACCACTCCACAGACCGCAGGCAGGGTGCCATCTTCATGACCGCTCCCCAACCGGTGAGGGACGCGTCCATCGCTAGTGTTACGCGGCGACACGGAGCTCCCAGCACTGGGCCCTGAGACCAGAACCAAGGTTGTCTCCACATGTCTAAGGCACGTAGGCATCGCCGCGTGACCTTGATCATGTGAAGCGGGTTTCCCCTCGGGGAGAACCCCTTGGTCTTGAGCCCGCACTGTAGGGGTCTCATGTACAGCAGGCCAATAGGTATCACGTTAGACGCAGCTGCCATCAGACCCAGCAGTCTCTGAAACTGCTTGACAGTGAGTGACTGGCCTTCTTTCACTCTCCTGACTGCCGTGAGGATCGACTCGATCCGAGCAGGGGGCATACGTGCCTGCATCGTGGTCGAATCCCACACCACACCAAGATAAGTGGTTCTCTGTAATGGAGAAAGCACACTCTGCTTGGCATTCAGTCTTAACCCCAACACTTTCATGTGGGCAAGAACAACATCACGATGTTGAGCCGCCATCTGCTCTGATCGAGCGAGAATCAACGAAATGTTGATATAATTGAGTATGCGGATGCCTTGTAGCCGCAACGGAGCTAACGCGGCATCCACACACTTTGTAAAAGTGCGGGGTGAGAGTGCAAGGCCGAAGGGAAGAACCCGATATTGATAAGCTTCTCCCCCAAAAGCAAACCTCTGGAATTCCCTGTGAGTGGGAGGATGGAGATAGAGGTCTGCGCGGGACTGTTTTTTAAGTTTTTTAATTTGTTTAACATCTTGCTGTAAACACAGTAGCCTAAGAAAAGTGTCGCAGAAGAAAAATAAATAAATTTGACATCTGTCATTTAAAATGATAGGCTAAGCAAAATATAAACAAAACCGAGTTGAGCGTTCTTCAAGGACAGAGCATCCACACTTTGCTCCATCTTTATTCTTCTCTGTCACTCATCGACAACCTGCCTGTTCCTGTTCTGTCTGCGGGCCGTATATTCACTGGTAGGCTACAGCCTGCTCTGAGCATCGATATGCATATGCTGCGCACAGACCTTGCAAATAAAACAAAGCACTGGTCCATGCATGCAGTGCGTGCATAACAGTCCCGTGCGGGCTGTACCAGTGCTTGAATAAAGAGCAGATATGCTGTTCTGAAAAGACGTCGGGAACGGGATATTGTTAGACCACCCGCTCCCGTTCAAACTGCACCAGAGTTACCGACGCAACCGCGTTTTATTCGGGAATTTAATCCCGCGTCGCAAGAAATCTGGTCGGGTCCCGCGGTTCCTGCGGGACAGCCGCGGGAATGCAGACCTCTAGATGGAGATATGGAAATATATTATGATAATCAAGTATTATTTAACGATAGAATTTTAGCAATTAGAATTAAAACTTGGTAACCATGTATGAATGCATATTAATCATTTTAACTGAATTTAGGACTGCTGGTGGTGGTTTTTCTGTAAAAATGGGGGGAAACTATCAATAATACTGATGATAAGACAATAATCATACTATGAATTCGACTAAGAACAATATAAAACGCACTAAGGATTAACGAGCTGCTGGGTTCATGAATATTAATCATGTTGTCTGCATTGGCTCGAACCGATTTGCTGAAATCAAAACAGGGCTGATAATAGGTGAGCGCCGGCCAATGAGATTGTCGTTTGCGCGTTAGCTCCTCCTACTACCGGAGAACCCTGCAGTTAAGCTGAAGAATTCCAAAGGAACTCCGTTATTTTGACAGGAAAATACAACAAAGAATATTGTTTACATATCATGCAGAATTGACACGCTACATGTAAGACTCTCTCTCTCTCTCTCTCTCTCTGCGTGTGAGGAAAAAAGCAAAGCGACGGCGAGTCGTGTGCTTCACACTGGAGCTTACGGTACGTCAAATACAGGTGCTCTGTGCATCCATTCAGATGATCTGAAAAATAGATCACTTGACGGAGAGAGAAACTCAAGAGTGTTCAGCGAGTGACAGTATATCTGTGCTAAACTTATACATGGCATCCCATCATTGGCTAATATTAGACATCATTTAGTCGCCCAGAGTGAAGATTTAGTCACATACTCGAGTGGTTTAACTTACTGGCAATGTGCCAGCACGTTTGTATTTCTTCTTCGCTGCTCTAAATAGTGGTTGCTTGTGGCAACACAGCACAACTTCCTGTGTTTGCATTCTGAACACCGAAGAAGAATTGATTTCCGATTTGCAGCGTTAAGCAAAGCTAGCATGCATAACTATTGGTCTTGTTTAAGAAAATGGTATCGGATCGGTACATGGGTTCAAGTACTCGCCGACACTGATGCCAGAATTTTTTTGTGGTCTCGGTGGAATTTCCGATACTAGTATCGGAATCAGAACAACCCTACTTGGGAGTAGTTTCCACGCTGCCAAATTATCTACAAAGGGAACCAGTCTCTCGAGACTGGCCTCTGGTGTAATCAGAGCGGCTAGTTCGGTGTCCTGGAACGGCACACCGGCAGGAGAAAGCCTGCTCTAGAGACCCCCGAAGGGGAGGTGAGCATCTTAGCTGAGAAACTGAGATGTGTGCTCGCTGGAGATCGCTGCTCCCTGGAACACCATACGTGGCAGGGTTGGCAGACCGATCTCCTGAGGGCACTGAAGAGAGACGGGCATCATGTACCGTGGTGTACTCCGCTCTTCCCCAGAGGGGCCTGCCCTCATAAGTCCTGGGCCATGGGCACTTGGTGTGGTGTGTCCGCCAGATCTATGTGCGATCCCCGTGATCTCATCATACGGCGGGTGGAAGCATGATCAGCCCTTTTTTTTTTTTTAGAGCTGACAGTGCGAACTCCATTTCTATGCAGGAATGCTGCTATAATGATATCCTCATTCATAATATGATTGTGCAAACATTTCAACTTTACAAGCTCATCAACGTCCTTCACGTCCACCTCCCGCAGGGCGGGCTTCCGATCCAAGAGAGTGGGTGCTGGATCTGATGGGAAAGGAAGAAGATAGGAGCTCGCCCGTCTTCATACCCTCCACCTGACCCATCTGCGATTCCCACGAGCGCAGCCGCCGCCGCCGCCCAGCAGTGAAGAACACACAGCCTGTAATGCGATCTGCTCTCGCCCTTCAAGTGCTTAGTTTTCTCTGCACTTTAGACATTGTAGAGGTTATTTCAAGTGATTGTGTAGGGACAAACAACACTAAATAAGACTCACAACACAGATCAAAGACACACACACAGAGTAGCGGTTGCTGAATGACAAAAGCTGACGCCGGTTCCACAGCACGTGCTTTTATGCTTCCTGGCCATTACGTCACCCGCCCGTGACGTCTCGCCCATCCATTGGACAGATTACACTTATATTCAGAGCCGGTCACGCTGAAGGCGTTCCCCTAGCGTTCTCGGACGCAGCTCAAGTTCCTGAAGAGGAACAAAAGCTAGTGAAACCATGCTACTCGTTGAAATGATAAAATCACTATTATAAAATTTTAAATCATCAAGAAATCAGATTTTGTAAACGTTTTGCTCTTTTTTGTGTATGAAGTAAGAAAAGTCACAAAGTGCCTTGAAAAACAAACTTCTCTGACTGAATCACACACAAAGCAAGAGAGCTCCTTTTATAATCACTGAAGTTGTTGGTCAGTTCCATATAATACTACAGAAGAATAATGGTACGTTTAATAAGAGTAGAATATGTTAATTTTCTATATAAAACTTGCATTTTGCACGTTACTCTTGTTAATAAAAGTATTTTAAAAGTATTAAAAAAAATTGTGCTTCCCAACTCAAGCTCAGTGCTTTACTGTCCAATGTGCATTACCAAGAAATAAATGTGTAATATTACTAGCAACTACACTTATTAATGCAAAACTATAATAATTTTATGATTTAATTATCTTTATTTTTAATACCGCCCACACACCACCCCCAGCGCTACCATGGCACCACCATCTGTAGACCTCTATGGCGCTGGTGCCACTGCTCTCAAAAGTTAGTCTGGAGCCCTGCTATATATGCATTGCAAAAGTGGTACAATTAAAGTGACTATGCAAGTAATGAAAAAAGTCAGCTGCTGAAATGTTAAAACGATAGTACATAAGAACCATACCAAAACGGTGACTCTAAAACAGTTATAAAAACCAAACCAAATATAAATACTGAGAATGTGTTTGACATTAAAAAAAAAAGAAGAACTTACACAGTAAAAGATGAAGTGACCTGTGGCCGAATGGCCTTTGGTTTTATGTAGCTGTGATTGACACACAAACAAAAGGGGAAAAAAGATAACGGCATTGCTGAATATGAGTAAAATATTGCATAGTTCTGCACAAATTAAAGTGTACTCATTCTTCATGAGTGAATAATCAGTATGTCAGGGGTTCTCAACTCTGGCCCTGAAGGTCTACTGTCATACAGAGGGTGCGTCTCAATCAGATTCATAGTCACTAGGTTGGGAATTAATATACTGTGTACACAAATTCAGGCACTGGTAAGGACAGCGGCTCACTACACACCGGTGACTATTTCTGTCCTCATTGTACAACATTATTACTGACATTTATGCACAACAGTAAAACTGATATCTTTTTTTAATGCTATTTACAGCACATTATGATAAATACTTTGTTACATATATGTGCAAGATTTCAGTCATAAATAAATATTTGCTAGATTAGACATTACCTGTCTAGTGATGTATGTTTATGCTGAAATATAATATAGGTTTGTGTTTTAAAATCTATCATGTGTCATTTTGTAGCGAATTTTCTCTTAAGTTTTGAGCTTCAGAACTTCCTATGAGGGATCATAGTGAGTATCGATGCTTCCTGGTTTTCACAGCTTTTTTAGGGAGCAAACTAAATTCTGTGACTGAGACAGCCCTTAACCACTGACTACTGAGCGAGGGACCTGAGTGATTCACACCCAGAGTTTAGGTCCACACCTGATCACGCTCATCTGTTTGTGACTTTATAGTTAGTAAAAACTTGATTAGTTTGTTCAGGTGCACTGCACTAGGTTGGAGCAAAACTCTGCATGTAAGTGGACCTTGAGAGACAATGTTGAGATCTCCTGCAATAAGTTCTGAACATGACAATTCAGAGAGGCAGGATGACTTCTAGATAGATGGTTTCATCAGTCAATGGAGCCGGAGTTTCAGAAGCTTCAAAAGCATCATCAAATAATGTCACAAAGCTTCTGAAAGTCTGGCTCTATTGACTGATATTGTATGAACAGAAACCAGCAGGACAGACTTGACCAAAATCACCTTTGGTGTTCAGAACCCCTTTTATCTCAAGTGATTTACAGTGCTGTTATTACAGCGACCCCAATCCCCCCCTGCAGCAACCCGGAGTAAACAGCCCTGCTGAAGGACACACCGGTGGTGACGACTGCGGAGACTGAACCAGCAACCTTCTGCTTACCAGTTCAGCCCACTATACCACAGAAGCTATATCAAAAATTTGCATGTAATTGTAAACATATTAAATGAAATCTGGCAAGCCTCGATGTCCGTTTCCCATCCATGATCAGATTCAGTGTGACTGCAGCAGTGAGGGACGTGATGGATGGCAGAGACAGGTGAAGGTGGACACGGTGGTCAGCTGCTTCATCAAAATAAAGCTGCAGAACTGGCTCAGCTGTGTTGAGATGCAGTAGATGTAGGTTCACCGTCTGTAAATACATGATTGTTAGAAGTCAAGTCAAGTCACCTTTATTTATATAGCGCTTTTACCAATACAGATTGTGTCAAAGCACTTAACAGTATCAAATTGGAGGACAGAGTGTCAGTAATATATAATGATAAGATTAAACACTCAATTTTCAGTTAAAGGCATTTCATTATTGAATTCAGAGATGTCATTGTCTAGCTCAGTTTAGTTTAAATAGTATCTGTGCAATCAAATCGACGATAATCGCTAGAAATTAGGTGTCCCCAACTGAGCAAGCCAGAGGCGACAGCGGCAAGGAACCAAGACTCCCTCTGAGACAGAATGGAGAAAAAAACCTTGGGAGAAACCAGGCTCAGTCGGGGCCAGTTCTCCTCTGACCAGACGAAACCCGCAGTTCAAAAATTTCAAGTTCTAACAATAGTAGTATTATGTAGTTAGGTATTGTATTATATTTTTAGTTATATTTTTTTTAGTTTTATTGTATTTTAATTGAGGTCTCTGGGGGTCATCTGGGTGTCCTGGTCTCCGCTGACGATCAGGCCTGCAGACATCATCTCTTGGTGCTGATCCACCATCTGATCATAGGAAAGAAACAGACAAATATTAGCGTAGATGCCATTCTACTTCCGATGTAACGAGTACATCGTGTGTTATGGGAAGTGTTCCCGGTTCCGGTTGATCTAATTAATGCAGCCTAACAATCCTTTACGGATTTGAATAATAGAAGCGTATTAGTGTGTTATGTGTATGCCAGGCTAAAGAGATGGGTCTTTAATCTAGATTTAAACTGACAGAGTGTGTCTGCCTCCCGAACAGTGTTAGGTAGATTGTTCCAGAGTTTGGGTGCTAAATAGGAAAAGGATCTGCCGCCCGCAGTCGATTTTGATATTCTAGGTATTATCAAACGGCCAGAGTTTTGGGAATGCAGCGGACGTGGCGGACTATAATGCGATAAGAGCTGGCTCAAGTACTGAGGAGCTAAGCCATTCAGGGCTTTATAAGTAATTAACAAGATTTTAAAATCTATCCGATGTTTGATAGGGAGCCAGTGCAGTGTTGACAGAACCGGGCTAATATGGTCATATTTCCTGGTTCTAGTAAGGACTCTAGCTGCTGCATTTTGGACCAACTGTAGTTTGCTGATCAAGCGTGCAGAACAACCACCCAATAAAGCATTACAATAGTCTAACCTTGAGGTCATAAACGCATGAACTAACATTTCTGCATTTGACGTTGAGAGCATAGGTCGCAATTTAGATATGTTTTTGAGATGAAAAAACGCAGTTTTGCAGATGCTAGAAACATGGCTTTCAAATGAAAGATTGCTATCGAACAGCACACCTAGGTTCCTAACTGATGAAGAAGAATTGACAGAGCAGCCATCAAGTGTTAGATAATGTTCTAGGTTGTTACATGTGGGGTTTTTAGGTCCGATAATTAACACCTCTGTTTTTTCAGAATTTAGCAGTAAAAAATTACTCGTCATCCAGTTTTTTATATCGACTATGCATTCCGTTAGTTTCTCAATTTGGTGTGTTTCACCGGGCCGCGAAGAAATATAGAGCTGAGTATCATCAGCATAACAGTGAAAGCTAACACCATGTCTCCTGATAATATCTCCCAAGGGTAACATGTAAAGCGTGAAAAGTAACGGCCCTAGTACTGAGCCTTGAGGTACTCCATAGTGCACTTGTGATCGATATGATACCTCTTCATTCACTGCTACGAACTGATGGCGGTCAGATAAGTACGATTTGAACCATGCTAAGGCGCTTCCACTAATGCCAACAAAGTTTTGTAGTCTATTCAAAAGAATGTTGTGGTCGATAGTGTCGAACGCAGCGCTAAGATCCAGTAGAACTAATAAAGAGATACAACCACGATCAGATGATAGAAGCAGGTCATTTGTAACTCTAATGAGAGCAGTTTCAGTACTATGATACGATCTAAATCCTGACTGGAATTCCTCACAGATATCATTTTTCTCTAGGAAGGAATATAATTGTGAGGATACTACCTTTTCTAGTATCTTTGACAGAAAAGGGAGATTTGAGATCGGTCTGTAATTAACTAGGTCTTTGGGGTCAAGTTGTGGTTTTTTAATGAGAGGCTTAATAACAGCCAATTTGAAGCTTTTGGGGACATATCCTAATGACAATGATGAATTAATAATAGCCAAAAGAGGATCTATGACTTCTGGAAGCAGCTCTTTTAGTAGTTTCGATGGAATCGGGTCTAACATACATGTTGTTGGTTTAGATGATTTAACAAGTTTATACAATTCTTCCTCTCCTACAGTAGAGAATGAATGGAATTGTTCCTCAGGGGATCTATAGTGTGCTATCTGATGCGATACTGTAGCTGACGGCTGCAAGGATACAATTTTATCTCTGATAGTATCGATCTTGGAAGTTAAATAGTTCATAAAGTCATTACTGCTATGCTCTTGGGAAATGCCAACACCTGTTGATGCTTTATTTTTCGTTAATTTAGTCACTGTATTGAATAAATACCGAGGGTTATGTTTGTTTACTTCTAGAAGAGACGAAAAGTAATCAGATCTAGCAGTTTTTAATGCTTTTCTGTAGGATAGGGTACTTTCCCGCCAAGCTAAACGAAATACCTCTAATTTAGTTTTCCTCCAGTTGCGCTCCATTTTCCGGGCTGCTTTCTTTAGGGCGCGAGTGTGCTCATTATACCACGGTGTTGGACTCTTATCCTTAATCTTCCTTAAGCGTAAAGGAGCAACCGCATCTAAAGTGCTAGAAAAGAGAGAGTCCATAGTTCCTGTTACATCATCTAGTTGTTCTGAGCTATTGGATAAACTGAGGAACTGAGATAAGTCAGGAAGATTATTTATAAAGCAGTCTTTTGTGGTGGAGGTAATGGTTCTACCATATTTGTAACAAGAAGTTGGCTTTACAGCTTTAGCTATATGGAATATACAGGAGACTAGATAATGATCTGAGATATCATCGCTCTGCTGCAAAATTTCAACCCCACTAACATCAATTCCATGTGACAGTATTAAATCTAGAGTATGATTTCGACAATGAGTAGGTCCTGACACATGTTGTTTAACACCAATAGAGTTTAAAATGTCTATAAATGCTGATCCCAACGAATCTTTTTCATTATCAACATGGATATTAAAATCACCAACAATTAGGACTTTATCTGCAGTCAGCACTAACTCAGACAGAAAATCAGAAAATTCTTTAATAAAGTCTGTATGGTGCCCTGGTGGCCTGTATACAGTAGCCAGTACAAACATCACAGAGGATTTATCATTAACGCTTGTTTCTTTGGATAACGTTATATGGAGCACCATTACTTCAAACAAATTATACTTGAAGCCCGACCTTTGAGAGATACTGAAAATATTTCTATAAATTGTAGCAACACCTCCCCCTTTACCTTTTGGACGCGGTTCATGTTTGTAACAGTAATCTTGGGGTGTAGACTCGTTTAAAGTAATGTAATCATCTTGTTTTAGCCAGGTTTCTGTCAGACAAAGCACATCTAGTTTATGGTCAGTGAACACATCATTTACAAAAAGTGCTTTTGAAGAAAGGGATCTAATATTCAATAAGCCAAGCTTTATCATGTCTTTATCTGTATTATATCGGTTTTTTATTTGTTGAACATCAATTAAATTGTTACTATTACTTTGGTTTGAATGTTTTCTGTATTTTCTAGTTCGGGGAACAGACACAGTCTCTATAGGGTGATATCTAGGTGAAAAAATTTCTATGTGCTGAGAGTTAACTGACTTCTGTGACGTGAGGCGGCTAGCAGACGATCGGTTTAGCCAGTCTGTCTGCTTCCTGACCTGGGCTCCAGTTAGTCAAGTACAAACTCTAAGACTATGTGCCATATTTCTAGAGAGAAGAGCGGCACCACCCCAGGAGGGATGAACACCATCTCTTTTCAACAGGTCAGGTCTGCCCCAAAAACTCATCCAATTATCTATAAAGCCTATGTTATTTTGCGGGCACCACTTAGACATCCAGCCATTAAGTGACGACAGTCTGCTATGAATCTCATCACCCCGGTAAGCAGGGAGCGGACCAGAGCATATTACAGTGTCTGACATCGTACTTGCAAGTTCACACACCTCTTTAACATTATTTTTAGTGATCTCCGACTGGCGAAGTCGAACATCATTAGCGCCGACGTGGATAACAATCTTACTGAATTTACGTTTAGCATTAGCCAGCACTTTTAAATTTGCCAAGATGTCAGGCGCTCTGGCTCCTGGTAAACAATGGACTATGGTGGCTGGTGTCTCTATTTTCACGTTCCGTACAATAGAATCGCCAATAACTAGAGCACTTTCATCAGGTTTCTCAGTGGGTGCTTCACTGAGTGGGGAGAACCTGTTTGATGTTCTGATCGGAACGGAAGAGTGGTGTTTTGACCCGCGACTATGCAGCCTCACTGTCACCCAGCTGCCCTGCTGCACGGGCTCAACCGAAACCGAACAATGTACAGGACTCTCTGAGCTAGTCGCATCCAAAGCAGTATCTACAGCCCTCACATTCTTACTGTCCTCAACTAAAGTTTGGATGCGTGTCTCTAGTTCTAAAACCTTCTCTTTCAGGCTAACTATTTCCTTGCATTTATCACATGTGAATCCCTCGCTGCTGACAGAGACAGATAAACTATACATGTGGCAAACAGTGCAAACAACAATAGCAGGAGAAGAAGCCATTACTCACCGTGATTGATGAATGATACCAACTTAACTTACCACTGTTGTTTGATGAGCTCGTGAAAAACGGAGCGAGGAAAAAAAATAAAAATAAAAATAAATGAATAAAAAAAATAAAATAAATAATAAATAAATAATAGGCGCGAAATGCAAATGGAACCGCGAGTGACAAGCTAACGGGCTAACAAGCTGCACTCGCGGTTTTAAAAGCGAACGATCAAATTAGTTAGATTAGTTTGAAGGATAGCACCTGAAATATGGTGGGAATTAAGTTATATATTATCACTTTAGACAAAAAGGAGTGAAAGTAAGGTAGAGATTCAATAAGAAGCGAAGGTACACGGAGCTACAATCACAAACCTCTCAGCAGCGCGCAACAGACTGAAGCAATCGATCTTTAGAACAATATGTTTGAATAAAGCTTTGTTTCATGTGTTGTTGACTTGTATTTATTTATTTTCATGGTTACTTTTATTCATTCTTTTACTCATTTATTCATGTTTCCTTTTGTTGTCAGTAAATAAAATATAATTGTTTCATTAACTTATGCATTAATTCATTACTTGACTGAAACTTGAGATGTATTCACTTTGGCTGCGTTTGTCTAGTGTGTAGTCATGCATAGCTATAACATGAAAAAAAATACGTTTTGCTTGTTTTACTAAAATTATATATAAAATCAATTAATTATTGTTCAGCATTTATCATTATTATTGTAAGTGTTGGGTGGGCTAGCAATGCATTCTGGGGTAATCTTATTTTTGAAGTAGAAATACTTACATTTTTCCAGTATAAAATCAACAGTCTTCTCCAAAGACAAGATCTTTGAGCAGCTGATCGACGTCTCCTTTGTGCAGATATTGCAAACGCTGCAGAAAACTGTTCAAGGTAGGGCTGTCGTGTTACTGATGCTGTGAGGTGTGCACCTGTCCCTCTTATCCTCGTTTTTATTACCTTTATACTTTTAATTACATACAAGCACAGGGGAAGATGCCTGTATCTTTAACAATGAACAATCATGATAGAAAACATAAATGTAATGGGTTTGCGTACATCGTAGTATGAGAATATAGACACAGGAAAAAAAAGACACAATTACAAATGTAAATATATTTGAATAATCATAATATTCATAGAATTGTAATACATAAAAAAAAAAATGCATTTGTTGTTGCTGTTTATGAGCCTGAGGGATGAAACAAGAAAAAGAGGAAAACAAAGGAGAGTTAAGCCGGTGTTGCTTGTGGATGAAAATTTTGAACATAAAAGACAGAAATTAACGTATTCAAAAGACAACAATTTGGGGTTTTCGTAATAAAATATGTATCCTTTAAGGATAAAACTGTGGGTCATATTAGTAGGGTTAAAAATATAAAAACTTAAATCAACCCAAAATGTATTGTCAATCACAATAAAAGGGCAGCTGTTTCTTCAACAAGACCACAAAATGAGCAAACTTCATCAACATCAAAATATTTACAGACAGATTAATAAAACCTGTTGCTCAAATCTTTTAAGTTGTTGTCACAGATCCCATGATAATGTCAACATGGCGGATGAAGTCCGAATTACATTCATACTCAGCGAGATTTGGCTGTAGAGCACCTATTCTTTTAGAGGAGGTTCAAGATGGCGCTCTGATCGGTTAAATTCTGTTGAGCTCTGCAAACTCAGTGGTTTATTTTATCAGGGAATGCAGTTCGGAAGTTTGACTTCTTAATTTATACCAGATTAATTTTAACTGCCAGAATGGGAAAATCTGAAAAAAGGAAGAATAAGAACGGATCTAAAACAGCAGTTAATGTTATCAGAACAGCTAATGAATCGGCTAGTCAAGCCTACCAAGATCCCCTGGCTGAAAATATGCACGACTGCTTGTGCCAAGACGCTGAATCCGTTGAATTCTAGATGTGTGAGGAAGAATTCCCCCATCTCCTTCCTTCTCTTCCAGAAACCCCTTGTAAATCTCCCGCCGCTAAACAATGCAAAACCGAGGGTGACACACTCGGGGGGCTTTCGAGGCTTATTAATAATCGCTCCGATGCGTTGGAGAAGATGGTAGGAGAAAATTCACCTGGAATCGCAAGTATGAAAGAATCGATCAATGAAAACACCAAGCAGATCTCTGGGATAAAAGATGTTATTGACTTTATGAGTGCCAAGGATAAAGATATAAAAGTTAAACTCGGTGTGACTGAGTCATTAGCCAAAAGAGCAGAACTCAATTCGTGTCAACAGGAGGAGCGCCTTCTTCACCTCGAGGTTTACTCCCGTCGATGGAATCTAAGAGTTCACGGGGGTCGTGAAAATGAGAGAGAGGACGTCCGAGGAAAGATCATCGATGTACACCAGCAGCTTCTGCCAGATGCCGTGGACACTGTTCATCACCTGGGTCGCAAGCGGCAGAACGACAACAAACCCAGAGGTATCATCGTCCAGTTTACCTCCCGTTTTCAACGCGACGCAGTCTGGCGTGCTGCCAAGGACTCCATCTTTTTGAGAAATAATAATCTGAAAATTTCCGAGGATCTGTCGCCTGAAGACAGGGAGCGAAGAAACAAGCTCTGGCCTACGGTGGAAAAAGCGAGGAAAGAAAATAAACGAACGTACTTTGTGGGCGGCAGAGCATTCGTGGAGGGAGTTGAAATATTCCCTCCTAAGATGTTCAGTTTTCACGGGCTACTGACTTGTTTATCGGTTGGTTAACTGGTTGGCCTGCGGTTCTTCTTAAAGGAACACTCCACTTTTTTTGGAAATAGGCTCATTCTCCAACTCCCCCAGAGTTAATAAGTTGAGTTTTACCGTTTTTGAATCCATTCAGCCGATCTCCGGGTCTGGCGAGAGATAATATAGCTGGGGACTACTTTCACGCGCTGCGTAATATCACTGCGCCTGCTGCGGCCATGTTACGGCAGCAAAGTTCCTTGATTATTACGCCGGAATGAGAGTATAGTTCCTAATCATATCAGCCTAGAAAATCGCAACTTTTCATTTTCCGCCGGTCTTAGTACACGATATAACTACAGAAGAGTCAAGTTTTAAATAGGACAAATATCGATACTCTTTGGTCATTTTTGAACGCGATGCTACTGGTCTAATTGGATTCAATGATCTATGCTAAGCTATGCTAAAAGTGCTATCGCCAGACCCGGAGATCGGCTGAATGGATTCAAAAACGGTAAAACCCTACTTATTAACTCTGGGGGAGTTGGAGAATGAGCCTATTTCCAAAAAAAGTGGAGTGTTCCTTTAAGACACTTAAGACATTTCTGGTGGGTCTACACGCTTACTATGTAAGACATTTGGTTCAAAGAGTTTTATCCTACAATTTGTTTCAGTTTGTTGAGAAGATATTGAAGCGTTCTATGCCTCAGTTAAACCCCTTTGGGTTTTGTAGAACATGTTTCTTGTTGGCCTAAATTATCTGGTATTTTACTTTTAATAGTTTATCAAATTTTGTTTCAAGTATGCTTTTCATACTGCATTTCAGCTCTTTTTCCTGTTATCAGAGTTGAGGTTCTCATTCTTAGGCTCATTTTTGACTGGTTAAAGTTCTAATTAGACTTCTATTTTGCTCACTTAAGTCTTTAGTTTTTTCCTTTGTTGTTTTTTTTCCTATTTTATGCCTTTATCCATTGTTTCTTTAAATGCTAGAGGGCTGAGAAATCTTACCAAATGAAAATCTATCTTTTTATATCTCAGACAGTTCAATAGTGATTTTTGTTTCCTGCAAGAAAGTCACTCATCTGTAGAGGACTCAGATTTCTGGAGGTCACAGTGGGGCCTGGACTTATGGATGTCTCACGGCACGACACACTCAGCAGGTGTATGCACACTAAAAAAGAAGTTTAAAGGGAAGATTTTGCACCATAAAAGTGATTTAAGTGGCCATTTTATCTGCCTTGTTGTTGAAATTTCAAATTTGACATGTATTCTTGTTTGTGTTTATGGTTATAACCAGCCAAAAGAAAATGAAGCTTTTATTAGCCGTCTAGAGGAACAAGTGTTAAATCTATTGACTAAATACCCAAATGCCATGCTAAGTTTTGGTGGAGACTTTAATGTGGCTTTAGACAGCAGTATTGAGTCACATCCTTTTGAAAAGAAGTTCACATGGTGCAACAACTCTTTCTCTTCTCGAATTGATTTTTGGCTGATTTCTAAGGAATTATGCAACACATCTATCGCCATCACCATTATCTGACCACAAGAGTGTTTTTATTCGCACTCACTTTCTAGCTTCCGTTAATACGAGTGGGTTTTCCTCTTACTGGAACAATTCAGTTCTCCTTTATGATGAGGTGAAAGGCAAAATTATTAAAATAATTCAAAACAATTGGAATAAAGCCAGAGAGGAGAATAGGTACAGTAGTTATTGGGAATTTACCAAGTACAAAATTGGTAAATATATTAGAAAATTCTGTAGTGATTTGGCAAAAAAGAAAACAAATAGATGAAAATATTGTTATATGTAGAATCACAAATCTCTTATCTAAAAGTGTAGATAGTTTACTTGAGTGTGAGAGTTGGCAGATTGACAACACAAATTGGATCATTTATATAAACATAAAGCTGAAGGGGCATTTATTAGATCGCGTAGGAAATGGATCGAGGAGGGTGAACAAAACTCTGCGTATTTTTTCAGACTGGAAAGAGAACAAGCTAAAAATAACCAAATTAAAAAACTTATGGTTAATGGCAATATTACTGATGATCCAAGAAATATTGCAAAGTTCTGTGGCAAATTTTACGGCGATTTATATACTTCAAAATTATCCCCAAAACATATGAATGATTTTTTTCAGACCTTATCTAACATAAAGCAATTGAATATATTACAGATCAGCATTTTTGTGATGCATCTATCACACTAAAAGAAATTGAGGAAGCTATTAACTCTTTAAAAGCCAACAAATCTCCCGGAACAGATGGACTTAGTTCAGAATTTTATAAGCTGTTTAGTCAGGTTATAGCTCCTTTTTTATTAAAGGTTTATCAAGAAAGTATAGAGAAGACAGTACTTCCAGCAACATTATGCCAAGGCCTAATTACTCTTATTCCAAAATCGAAAAAAAAGATCCCCTCTTCATAGATACTTGGCGTCCAATCACACTGCTGAACAATGATTATAAAATATGAGCTTTAGTTTTGGCAAAAAGATTAAAACATGTTTTGAGTTCTATCATTGACGAAACACAGTCAGGATTCATGCAGAAAAGACATATTTCTAATAACATATGGCTAGTATTAGATATGATGGATTACTCGGATTATATTAATAGTGATGGTTCTATTCTCTTTTTAGATCATTACAAAGCTTTTGATACATTGGAGCACGCATTTTTATGCATTTTGTGCAATACAAAGAGTTTTGTCTCTAAAAGGCAGAACACTGCTTACCAACTCTTTGTGGATAAGCCCACATGTAAAATAATTAATGATGTCTTAATAAAAATTTTTATGGAAAAACAAAACTCATTATATAAGAAAATCAGTCATATTAAACTCCTATAATAATAGTGGTTTGAATTTCATTGATTTCGATTCCCTTAACAATACATTTAAAATTAATTGGCTGAAGCAATACCTGTCTGAGCCAACTTCTATCTGGAATGCTTTTCCTCAACTTATTTTTTCACAGTTTGGTGGTCTTCCTTTTCTTTTAATGTGTAATTATGATATATCGAAACTCCCAATCAAACTTTCCAACTTTCATCGACAGGTTCTTCTAGCTTGGGCTTTAACATATAAACATAATGTTTCACCACAGAGGTGTTTTATTTGGTACAATAAGAACATTTTATTTAAGAACAAATCTCTGAATTATGATAATTGGTTTAGTAATGGTTTGGTTTTGGTGCAGCAGTTTTTTAACAATCAAGGTCTTTTGCTCAGGTATTCAGAATTTCTTTCAAAATATCAAATACCTGTAACTTCAAAATAATTTACTATAGTTTTGGGAGCTATTCCTTCTGGTTTGTGTATGCTTCTTAAAAACTGTAGGTACTCTTCAACAGTTACTGCATCTTTTCTTAGTCCCTGTGACACTCCCGTTGGTCAAATTTGGTTTTCTGCATCAAGAAACAAGATCTATAAAATAAGATCATTATTTCTTGAGAACTTAATTTCTGCTCCACATGTAACTTTTTTTGGAATAATTTATTTGATAATCTCAATTGGAAAAAAGTATGGTCACTACAGCAAAAATTCTGTCTGTATTATATATAATACAATTATTATTTGTAACATATTTTAGTACTATGTAGGTCTACTGTATGTATTACTGTATTAACTACTATTTTTATTGTACTTGTATTGTATTGTAAATCTCAAAGTGCTACCACAGACAATAACAGTGTAACAATTAGAAATAAGTTCTGTAATAATTACAAATAAGATCTTTGTAATAAAATGCAGGCTTGAGTTTATTTTCATCAAAATATCAAAATATCAAGTAGTCTGCAATATGAGCTCTGTTGGGTTGTCTAAATAATTTGCGTGTGACTTGAGCATTTTTTCCCAGATGGATATTACAATTCAAAGGGGGGTCTCTGGCAGAGCTAATACAGTGCACCGAATGCTGCAGTCGTTTCCACTGTCCATTTTGTGATGCCTCAGTTTTCCAACCAACACGGTTGGCAAATGTGCAAATGCATCTGCAGGCACATTTGAATAGATCGTTCCAGCATGAAGGTAATATTTGCAAGTGTACATCTTATTATAGTGAAAAATTGTGAGACAGAAATTGCAAGAAATTTCGGCGCCCCCTAGAACACAGTCTGAAAACTTGATGTATAGCTCACACATACTTGCACGTATTCATATGAAACTCAGTACACATATAGATCTCATTGAGCCGAACAACTTTCGCGCTGCATGTCATAGGCTCCGCCCAACAGGAAGTCGGCTATTTAGGGCTGTTTGAAAAGCGCATGCTCTGGAATTTGATATACTCCTCTGAGGACTTCCATCCGATTGCTACCAAACTCGGTGAACATGATCTCCAGACATTGGGGATGCTAAAATGCGGAGGGATTTTTGATATCTCGAATGGTTTGCCCATGGCGAGGCGATGAATTATGGTGAAAAATGAGAGACAGGAAATGTCTAATAACATCCACATACATTGTCTGATTTTGATCAAACTTCAGGGGTTTGTTCGTTGCATGATGCTGATCGAATAGATGTGATTATTATGAGTAAAAGTTATAGCACCACCTGGCTCCAGGAAATGTGTCATTTTCAAAATGCTTTGAATTTGAGAGAATAGAGACTAACATTAATAAAAGCTATATAATTATTGTTCATATTGTGACGGGAGGAGCCAACGACAGACACAGTGGGTGTGGCGTCAGGCCTCGGAGAGGCTTTTATTAAACAAAATCATAAAAATAAAGTGTCCAGGGGGAAAAAAGTGTCCAAACGAAGCAGGGGGATCTGGTGTCCTCGTATGTGCTGCGGGGCTTGTGTAGGAGGGCAGTGTTCCGGGAGGAAGGAGGGGTCCAGGGAAGGGGCGGAGTCCGGTGGCCGCACGCGCTCCCGCGGTCCGGGGCACGAGGGGCGGCGGCTTCTCCTGAGCGGCGGCTCTTCCTCTTCTACCTCTTACGGGCATTGGCGGGTTTTTAGACGGCCCGGCATCCTGGCCCGTGGGCCGTAATACGGGTGCGGCTTTCCTCTGGACTCTGGATCCTGCGGCTCATATCTCCAATGGCGCGACGTCCGCACCCTTCCTGGACCCACGAGGACACCAGCGTGCATGCACGGGGGAAGAGACCGGTCTCTCGAGGAGAGGTGTGTGTGTGTGTGTGTGTGTGTGTCTGTCTGTCTGTCTGTCTGTCTGTGTGTCTGTGTCTGTCTCACAGTCTTGATAGTTTGGATTAACCCTTTCATTGCTGTATCCCTCAAAACCAGACTGCCAGTGGGTTAATGTAATGCATGTGCCCGCTGGGCACAGTTTTCCTGATGCCACCGGGGTGGCGTTTGCACTGACGGCTTGGGCCCGCCATCGCCGCCATGTTATTTAATATATACATTAAGCCAATTATTTTTTTCACCATTTTTCTCTGCATTGTTTACAGCTCAATGACTTGTAGGACCTCATGAAGAAGAATACAAAAATAAAGTTTGGTGTGAGAAAATGACTCTGAGCACTATAATTTATTGTATGTAAATATAGAGTTAATGTTCATCCCCTAAATCAATACTAAAGAATGTGATAAATCATTAATAATTAGGAAAACAATAAATGACTATGAAAATATTTAAGTAACTGAACAATTTCTATTTACAAATACAATTAATAAAAATAAACCACACTTAATGCATTAAATCATAACCTAGTATGTGTAATATTTTATATAATAATGCATTCAGTCATAGCGTAATATTTTATAGTAGAAAAATAGTGTAAGTTGCAATCTATCAGCAATTGAATTCAGTGTACTTGATAACATCAGTCAGCTCGCCTAAGTTATCTGTATTACAATACGACGAAATACGATATTAAGCACCACTGCCTCTTTTTGTTTTCATGTAATCATATTAAAAGCCGCAAAAATGTAGTTCAGGGCAGAGCACGTGGGTGTTCGCTCCCCCGCTCAAAGTCGCACCAGACCGCTCCGCTCAATTCCGCTCCCCGCTCACCTACAATTTCATCCCGCTCCGGTGAAATCGCTCCACGCTCGCTCAAATGTAAAATTCCTCTGCATGCCTAAAACCGGTCTTTTTCAACCGAATCCTTACCCCTGATGTACACTGCAAGCATCTGCGGCGCATTACAGCTCCGGCAAAGTTTTGCTCCGTCCTCCACGCGGTGCAAACTCACACCAGGAGCATTTCAGAAGCGAAGCGGCAGGGTTCGCGTGATCAAGTCAAGTCACCTTTATTTATATAGCGCTTTTACCAATACAGATTGTGTCAAAGCACTTAACAGTATCAAATTGGAGGACAGAGTGTCAGTAATGTATAATGATAAGATTAAACACTCAATTTTCAATTAAAGGCATTTCATTATTGAATTCAGAGATGTCATTGTCTAGCTCAGTTTAGTTTAAACAGTATCTGTGCAATCAAATCGACGATAATCGCTAGAAATTAGGTGTCCCCAACTGAGCAAGCCAGAGGCGACAGCGGCAAGGAACCAAAACTCCCTCTGTGACAGAATGGAGAAAAAAACCTTGGGAGAAACCAGGCTCAGTCGGGGTCAGTTCTCCTCTGACCAGACGACACCCACAGTTAAAAAATTTCAAGTTCTAACAATAGTAGTATTATGTAGTTAGGTATTGTATTATATTTTTAGTTATATTTTTTAGTTTTATTGTATTTTAATTGAGGTCTCTGGGGGTCATCTGGGTGTCCTGGTCTCCGCTGACGATCAGGCCTGCAGACATCATCTCTTGGTGCTGATCCACCATCTGATCATAGGAAAGAAACAGACAAATATTAGCGTAGATGCCATTCTACTTACGATGTAACGAGTACACCGTGTGTTATGGGATGTTATAGATCATGTGTTTGCCGATTAAAATACGAATTTTCACATACTGAAATCGTATCACCACATTCCCGTTCATGTTCAACATCATTATCATCTAGTTTTTTGACAGCAATTGTGCAACTGTATGTCGGTTAGCTTTATTTCAAGAACCCCATCTCTCCTTCACAAAGAACGATTTTTGAAGTGTAGGCTGACAGTTTTGTTAATTTTTGAAGGCCAGGTGAATTCTGGGTGGATTTGTGCCTGCCCTAGACTCGTGGTGTGAGCGGTATCGGAGCGGAGCCGGAGCGAGACAGAGCGATCACTCCGGCCATTGGATAACAACCCGCTCCGCGCTCCGACTATATTTCGCACGCTCCGCTCACTTGCTCTGGTTCAGGGAACGCACATATTACAGTGAAACGAAATATTATATTAAACAGCGTTGCCTCTTTTCTGTTTCATTTAAAATATTAATAGCCACAAAATATGTGGTTCATGCAACGCATACACACATTACAATAAAACAAACACCAATGCCTTTTCGTTTTCTTCAAATATAAAACACAACCCTCTTTTCGTTTTCATTTGAAAAATATAAAACATTATTAATATGTGGTTTGTGCACATATACTCTGATGCACTATGTATGATAAAATGAAATATGACAACACTGCCTTATTTGTTAAATGTCGGTCTTAATGGAAATAAAGACAAAAGCAAACAATTCAGTCACCTTAACAAAGTAAGCACTGTATTATGATTAATAAATAAATAATTTATGAAACATAACTTTGTGCTCAGCCAAAACGATATGACCTGGAAGAAATAACAGATTCATGAGACCAAAGATTGTCTGTTAGATTTACCCAAAACGAATTTTACCTCATGTTTAACCACTACAGAGATATAAGACCTCAGATCTCAGAATACACTTTACTGATGATTATGCGAACGTATGTCACGGCGCAGTAAGGGAACACACCGTGTAAACAGGGATCTGGGTCCAAATGCAGGTCTTTATTAACTTAAAGGCAGACAAAGTAGAAATCAAAACGGAAACAAACACAGATGTCAGAATCTGAAAATAGGATCAAAACAGAAACATGCCACAAACGGCAACGTAGTGCTTGCATCAGTCCACATATAAACAACTAATAATCCAGCCCAGAGAGGCGTGAGGAAGGAGTATAAATAGTCATCCGGATTGGCAAAAGCTGTGTATGTGTGAGTGGGTGAACAGGTGTGTGAAATTAAGGTAAAGGAGTCCGGGAGGATGGAAGATGGCGACCTCTGGTGGTGAGAGGGAGAAACACATTGCCCGGACCCCTGACACTGTATATCGACAGTTAAGCAGATGTAGAATATGAACGAACGCGCAAGGTTTCACGCTGTTTCCCTCAGAAATCGGTTAAAGAAAACACATTGTGCAGCTCAACACAAAGACAGCTATAGGCTTGTTTGAGATGCGCCTCGCCTGAAGTGTTGGCGGCTGCATTGAGGGCAGGAGTCAAGACGGGCAGTTCTGACCTTGAGATCAAAGGCGGATATCGAGTTATTCTGGCTCATATGCTGTGCTGCTGATAAACATGATATAATTTCAGTTCTGTTGCTTCTATACGAATATAAATATGATGAACAAGACACTCTAAGTGCTTGCTATTTAATCCCATACGAAAGAATGCATTTGTCTGATCCAGTGAGTATTATGCTGCCTTCATGTGTTATCGGAAATTTCCTATTTCCCACTTATGAAGTCGTGATTATAAGCTTGTCATATTCAAGTGCTTTAATGTCGGAAAGAATAAAATAGCATCCTGTTGACAATCACATAAACATTCACTATACATGCAGTTGGTTGACAATTCTGGAATTTGGGCAAATACATGCATATTTCACTGCTTATAAAACATATAGTGTCGGGTATCAAAATTATTTCCGAATTTCCCAGTTGTAAATGAGAGGCTGTTCACGTCCAATTTCCGATTAGGAAACTCTTATTTAAAATAATTCTGATAGCACGTGAAGGCAGCATAAAGCTGTGTCGTCAGTCAATCGTTTGCCATCATGCTTTTGATCAGCGCAGTCGGTGGAGAGCAGCTCAATCCGACACAGCCGCCTGGCGTCGCGAGAGTTTTGACATCACGTCAGCATGACATTAGAGCAAGACGTAACCCGGACACTTTTTATTTTCTAAGATGTTTATGGTAACTATTATTTATTTGATTTTCTCTTTATATTTATTTTTTGTTATTACTATTATTTAGGTATTTACTGTTTTGTATTCTGGTTGTGAAATGTATTTTATTGCTTTGATTGTATCCCCCGTGAATGTTATATGTTTATTAATAAAAAATAAAAATAAAAAACTTTTCTAACCGGCATGCATCTCGCGGTGATCACCGGTGATCGGTTCTGCGCAGATTTTGCTCATCTGCAACAAGCCTATTAAAAGAGCAAACTCAGATCTTACTGATGATGCAAACAGATGAGGATATGAACGCAAGTTACAAAACACGCAAAACTGCACGTTAAAAATTTCACATAAAGAAAAAAACTTAACGTGGTTTGTTGCCTCAGTGATAATAAATGATTAAATTCTGCATTTAATTAATACAATTTATTACTGTATATTATGTACATTTAAGCAAATGAGCCCACAACCAACAAGTTTCACCAAAGCATTTTTTGTCCCATAGAATACCAAGCGCGATAGTTTTAGGTTTGATATTCGCCTAGGCTGCTTTAGGGACCGTCTGCAAATTTATCGGTAACACTTTAGAATAATGGTCCGTTGTCAACAAGTAACTATGCAGGAAGTAATAGGTAGTACTACATTAACACTCAAGTTAATACTATTAACTAATAGAGAAGCAAGATTAACTAAGTAGTGAGTAGCAAATTTAGGACAAAGGTAGTTCCTTATTAGATATGTGATAATTATTAAATAAAAATCTCCTCATTGAGAACTACTTGTGAACTATGACCAATTAATAAAGAACAACCAATTAATTACTAATCACAACAGTAACGTCTTAAAAGTGAACAACTGGGTTCTTTGTGGAAACTAATCTATGAATATGATTTCACCCAAATAAGTCGGCTACAGTTTGAAATTATGACTTCTACTCTTACCAAAGGATGGATGTTCTCTGTTTATTTCAATCAAAAACAGAATAATAATAAAAACGATAATTCACTTAATGTTAATAATTAGGAAGTGATGCTGACAAGCTCATGATTGAATTAGTTCAAAATTATGAACTCTGTTTTATGTCATTTCAATATGTATCCCACTCCACATGATCTACTGGTGAAATATCACTAGTGCTTCACACAAATGTATGACTTTATCATGTGTCAGATATAAAACATTACATAACTTATTAATTTACGTGTGAGTAATTACTGAGGGGTTAACGTGTTTTTCACTTTAAAATAATGGTCCAGATCACTAGTAGTTCCTTAGTAGCACCTTAGCTTTAAAGTGAAAAATACATTAGCCCCTCTCAAACGTTACCTTGTCAACCTGCAGGAACTACTAGTGATCTGGACCATTATTTTAAAGTGAAAAACACCATAACCACTCAGTAATTACTAAGTAATTTAATAAGTTATTTAACACTTTATTTTGATGGTCCCTTTTGAACATTCTGCTGACACTAAGTAATGTTGCAACTACATGTCAACAAACTCTCATAAGAGTATTAGTAGACTGTCTGCTTCATATCTACTAACTCCTTATTGTGATGGTCTCCCAACAGATATTCTACTGACTATAAGTAACTTTACAAGAACGTGTCAACTTAATCAAACCCTAACCCTACCAGTCAACTAATACACTACTAACACTCTAATGAGAGTCAGGAGAAATGTAGGTGCAACATTACTTATAGTCAATAGAGTGTGTTAAAGGGACCATCAAAATAAAGTGAAACCAAAATATTTAAATCTGACACATAGTGTACATTCATACATTTGTGTGAGGCACTAGTGATATTTTACCAGACACTGTAATCTGGAATATGCTGTTTTGTGCTTAACACAATATAAATGCAGTCGATGCCTTCATTAAGGATGTAAATTGCTTTTGTCAAGAGAACATCATTATTTATATTCAAGAAAAGTCCTCCCCAGCCTACTGTCACTAAAGCTAGGTTTTTTGGAGTCGGAGGCATACTGAACTGACACAAACTAGAGCTCGTAATTGTTAACTAATTCAATCACATCCTAATTATTAACATTTTTAAATGAATTATTTTTATTATTATTCTGTTTTTGATTGAAATAAACAGAGAACATCCATCCTTTGGTAAGAGTAGAAGTCATAATTTCAAACTGTAGCCGACTTATTTGGGTGAAATCATATTCATAGATTAGTTTCCACAAAGAACCCAGTTGTTCACTTTTAAGACGTTACTGTTGTGATTAGTAATTAATTGGTTGTTCTTTATTAATTGGTCATAGTTCACAAGTAGTTCTCAATGAGGAGATTTTTATTTAATAATTATCACATATCTAATAAGGAACTACCTTTGTCCTAAATTTGCTACTACTTACTGCTTAGTTAATCTTGCTTCTCTATTAGTTAATAGTATTAAGTTGAGTGTTAATGTAGTACTACCTATTACTTCCTGCATAGTTACTTGTTAACAACGGACCATTATTCTAAAGTGTTACCAATTTATCTCACAGTACAAAACGAAGTAATAATTTATTAAATTATTTAAATTTAATTATTAAATTCCAATAATTTATTCAGATTTATTTAATGTTTACAGTAAAGGAATAATTTACTCAAACTGACTAAATAAATATTGCCAATAACTAGCCTTAGACAATAATTTCCCTAAGTATGTACACTACACAAATATTTTTAAGAAATGGGATTTTTCGTGTTCCAAATGTATGTTACTAGTGACCAGACTGATTACTACAGTTGAAATGTTGCCAACATCTTCCTCACTGTACATACAGTATATAATTATTCTTAAGAAATTACTGTAATTCACAAAGTTTTTTTTTTGCTCCAAAGTTTGTAGTACATTCCTTACTATAGGTGAAAATTTGCTAATACCTCCCTTAATGTACATAAATTAAATCAATATTTTATACTACAACCTTTGGAACATGAACATTCCTTTTTGGGGTCTTACAATTTTTTTTTGGTTTTGTTTTTGTTTTAAATAATTGTAAATTGTACATACAGTAAGGGAGATATTGGCAACATGTCAACATACTACAACCTGTGGAACATGAAAAACCCTTTTGGTGAATTACTGTAGTTTAAAAAAATATATATATTTGTGTACTGTACATACTGTAAGGGAGATATTGGCACAATCTAACCTGTAGTGAGTCAGTTTTGTATCTAGCAATGTACTAGATACAAAAAAAAAAAAAAGAAGTCTTTCCAGGGTTTTCTTTATAAGTAAATAATTGTGTACTGTACATATATAAAAAGGGAGGTATTGGCAAAATCTCATCTGTAGTAAATCACTATGAGCAATACAAGCTTTACAATTTGAAAGTGTTATTTTAAATGTTAACCTGGAGTGTGACGTATGAGGGGAACCCCAGTATTACAGCACAGCGTCACACAAGCCGTGATACAAAGTTACAGAAACTAAGCAACCGAAATAATGGCCCCAATAATCAAAACTTCTACTTAGTGCTTGTTTCATTTTTGCAAATCAGTTTTTGTAAATGAATAACTTGATCCACATATGGCCTTCATCAACAGCCGCTTGTGCCACCTGCTGTGAGCACCTGATATCAGCTGGAGATCATGCATCGGTGCTCTACTGCTATTCCTGCGGTTCCCGGATTATTATATACTTTATTTTACCAGGAATTATCCCACTGAGATATAAATCTCTTCTACCAGGGAGTCCTGGCCAAAATGGCAGCACAAAAAGTTTCACTTACAGATTAAACACACGTAAAACAAAAAATAGTAAAGAGTAAAGAATCATCCAACATCATATTAAAATTTACATAAAACCTTCAAATGTTTCTTCCTGGTAAAACTCCAAAAGGTTTCTAAAAATATTTAGAGATGGAATTGTTTCTAACAACATAACACTGCATTTCATTCCAAAGCCTAGAACCATAGGAGGAAAAGGCAGTTTTTCCAAACTCAGAGCATACTCTTGGAACAGTCAAATGTTATTCATAAGAGTTTCTAGTGTTATACTTACAAGTGCAATATGATAAGAGATTACAAATATAAGTTGGCCGTTTTTCCTAATAATGTCTTGGCAGTAGATAGTAGCATATGCATTTTTCTCCTTTGGTACAAGGAGGACCAACCAACCATTTTGTACAAAGTACAGTGATGGGAACGTGAAGATGTATTTGTCACATATCGTATTGCAGCATGATATATACTATCCAACTTCTTTAATATGGATAAGTTTGCATGCATATAAACCACATCACCACTTTGGATAATTTTTTGCTTCATAAGGAAAGCACTTCTTAATACGAAAGAGAAAACCCAATTTAGGTCTGAGCTTTTTTTAAAAGATTTTCAGTGTGAATATTAAAACCCAACCGTTCATCAAGCCATATGCCCAAGTATTTATAACTATTTACTCTTTCAATACAGTCCCCTTCCAAAGATAGAATAGGTGGAACCATTATTTTGGAAGGACAATGAGTAAAGACCATATATTTAGTTTTGTTTGCATGTAGAACCAGTTTCAGTTTTAATAATGAAAATTGCAGTGTCCGAAAGGAATCTTGTATATTTCGATTTGTGGAATTGAGCATGCTTTATGTTTCAAAAACTATTGTCATTATTCTGCTTCCATAGAGGAGCCCTTCCGAATGAAACACAGAGGGAGAATGCAGGCACTGTTATTGTTTTCATATTCAGCAAACCTTCTTTAACTGTTGAATGACGCTCATTGTAGACTTGCTGATTTTCTTCATTCAATTCTCAATATTTACCGATAGCATCTCAGATGCAGGATATATAACTCGCTATGACACGCAGATATTGATGTTTGTTAATGAGCATCAGCGTTGAATGTTCACATAAGAGTTGGTGAGACGGCATCTATTCATTACTTAAAGCTGCTTGTTAGGATATTGATATAGGATGATATAGAAAGGATATCTAGATATCTGTTGTGTGTTAGGATATTGATATAGGATATGTAATTTGATATAGAATGTATTAAAAGTTACTTTAATAAATTGTTTCCTTGGTTACCGTTATAAACAAAGCAGCTGTTTACAAAAGCTACTTTAATATGCATTATATGGAGGTAAGATGACAAGAAAATACCATCTAGACCAGGGGTCACCAGACTTGTTCCTGGAGGGCCGGTGTCCAGCAGAGTTTAGCTCCAACCCTAATCAAACACACCTGAAGCAGCTAATCAAGGTCTTGAGAGAAGAGTATTAACCAGGTTTGGATTCTAAGGGTCCCGGTCTGGGTTGTGCTCTGTCCATCCCACCGCTGATCACCTCCAAATCCCACAAAGACCACGGCAGGCCACAGCAGTCCCACTACTACAGGCCAAAACCCAGGCCGCTGAGGTCAGGGTTAAGTTTTAAGATTGGTTAGGTTTGGGTCTGTTAAGGATGGGTGTGTAAATTTAAAATTTGAATCCTGAAGTGTGTTTAGGTCTGGTGGATCTTTTAAGTTTCATTTAGACCCTTTGGAAATTTTGTATTGAGTCTCCTGATCCATAATCTTTCAAATCTTGATCTCAAAATGACCAAAATGGGTCCGACTGAAGACCGGTCACTCTGAAGGCCTCCGGGCCATGAGTGAGAAAGTGCTGGACCACATATTTTTCGTCTGGCCTATGTATTGTTTAGAGCACTTAGCACAGTAAATTAAACAAATACAATTACATGTCGATGGAGCGAGTTGCTGTGGGACTTTGAACACCTGTTTTGTTGAACGATTGAATACCCATCTAAATATTCGCAGATTAATTTTTTTTATTTTGTGGTGCAATAGGTCTGAGTTTACGATTCACTAAAACATCTAATAAATTTGTATTTCTCCTATAAGCAGCTATTTGTTTGTGTTTCTGCCAGAGAGGAGTATTTTCAAAGAACCTCTCAAAGTTAGACTTACCTCCCTTATTCAGTTTTCTGCTCATTAAAGGAACACTCCACTTTTTTTGGAAATAGGCTCATTCTCCAACTCCCCCAGAGTTAATAAGTTGAGTTTTACCGTTTTTGAATCCATTCAGCCGATCTCCGGGTCTGACGATAGCACTTTTAGCATAGCTTAGCATAGATCATTGAATCCTATTAGACCAGTAGCATCGCGTTCAAAAACGATCAAAGAGTTTCGATATTTGTCCTATTTAAAACTCGACTCTTCTGTAGTTATATCGTGTACTAAGACCGGCAGAAAATGAAAAGTTGCGATTTTCTAGGCTGATATGATTAGGAACTACTCTCATTCCGGCGTAATAATCAAGGAACTTTGCTGCCATAACATGGCCGCAGCAGGCGCAGTGATATTACGCAGCGCCTGAAAGTAGTTTCCAGCTAGGTAACTACTAGTTATAATATAGCTGGGGACTACTTTCAGGCGCTGCGTAATATCACTGCGCCTGCTGCGGCCATGTTACGGCAGCAAAGTTCCTTGATTATTACGCCGGAATGAGAGTAGTTCCTAATCAGACACTAGAGTGTTTAGAAACTGGAGAGACACTAAAGTGTTTAGAAAGATTCACGAGTCTGTGTTCACCCTTTCTTGGGTGTTCACTCACTAAAAGTGTCACACCGGGTCGGGGTGGGCACTCAAATGACTTGCCGTCACCCCTAACTTGCACACCACCGTAAGGAGCCACACCGCAGGACACAGGCAAATATAAAAGTCTCTTTATTCACTTTAAAACATTTCTTTAAAACGATTACTGTAGTGGCTTCAACGTTCTCTTCACCAAGATCCGGAGGAAAGAAGAAGTGCCCATGCTTCACAGCTTCAACAGGCTCCTTGTTGGACTCTCACAGCTTTAGCAGGCTCTTCACTGGACTCTGACGGGGAAGAGGGTACATATACCCTCTTGGCGCGCTGCTGAGAGGTTTGTGATTGTAGATCAGTGTACCTTCGCTTTTCATTGAATCTCTACCTTATTTTCACTCCTTTTTGTCTAAAGTGATAACATATAACTTAATTCCCACCGTATTTCAGGTGTTATCCTTCAAACTAATCTAACTAATTTGATCGTTCGCTTTTAAAACCGCGAGTGCAGCTTGTTAGCCCGTTAGCTTGTCACTCGCGGTTCCATTTGCATTTCGCGCCTATTATTATTATTTTTTTCCTCGCTACGTTTTTCACAAGCTCATCAAACAACAGTGGTAAGTGGTAAGTTAAGTTGGTATCATTCATCAATCAAGGTGAGTAATGGCTTCTTCTCCTGCTATTGTTGTTTGCACTGTTTGCCACATGTATAGTTTATCTGTCTCTGTCAGCAGCGAGGGATTCACATGTGATAAATGCAGGGAAATAGTTAGGCTGACAGAGAAGGTTTTAGAACTAGAGACACGCATCCAAACTTAACTTTAAAAGTGCTGGCTAATGCTAAACGTAAATTCAGTAAGATTGTTATCCACGTCGGCGCTAATGATGTTCGATTTCGCCAGTCGGAGATCACTAAAAATAATGTTAAAGAGGTGTGTGAACTTGCAAATATGATGTCAGACACTGTAATATGCTCTGGTCCCCTCCCTGCTTACCGGGGTGATGAGATTCATAGCAGACTGTCGTCACTTAATGGCTGGATGTCTAAGTGGTGCCCGCAAAATAACATAGGCTTTATAGACAATTGGATGAGTTTTTGGGGCAGACCTGACCTGTTGAAAAGAGATGGTGTTCATCCCTCCTGGGGTGGTGCCACTCTTCTCTCTAGAAATATGGCACATAGTCTTAGAGTTTGTACTTGACTAACTGGAGCCCAGGTCAGGAAGCAGACAGACTGGCTAAACCGATCGTCTGCTAGCCGCCTCACGTCACAGAAGTCAGTTAACTCTCAGCACATAGAAACTTTTTCACCTAGATATCACTCTATAGAGACTGTGTCTGTTCCCCGAACTAGAAAATACAGAAAACATCCAAACCAAAGCAATAGTAACAATTTAATTGATGTTCAACAAATAAAAAACCGATATAATACAGATAAAGACATGATAAAGCTTGGCTTATTGAATATTAGATCCCTTTCTTCAAAAGCACTTTTTGTAAATGATATGTTCACTGACCATAAACTAGATGTGCTTTGTCTGACAGAAACCTGGCTAAAACAAGATGATTACATTACTTTAAACGAGTCTACACCCCAAGATTACTGTTACAAACATGAACCGCGTCCAAAAGGTAAAGGGGGAGGTGTTGCTACAATCTATAGAAATATTTTCAGTATCTCTCAGAGGTCTGGTTTCAAGTATAATTCGTTCGAAGTAATGGTGCTCCATATAACGTTATCCAAAGAAACAAGTATTAATGATAAATCCCCTGTGATGTTTGTACTGGCTACTGTATACAGGCCACCAGGGCACCATACAGACTTTAAAGAATTTTCTGATTTTCTATCGGAGTTAGTGCTGACTGCAGATAAAATCCTAATTGTTGGTGATTTTAATATCCATGTTGATAGTGAAAAAGATTAGTTGGGATCAGCATTTATAGACATTCTAAACTCTATTGGTGTTAAACAACACGTGTCAGGACCTACTCATTGTCAAAATCATACTCTAGATTTAATACTGTCACATGGAATTGATGTTAGTGGGGTTGAAATTTTGCAGCAGAGCGATGATATCTCAGATCATTATCTAGTCTCCTGTATATTCCATATAGCTAAAGCTGTAAAGCCAACTTCTTGCAACAAATATGGTAGAACCATTACCTCCACCACAAAAGACTGCTTTATAAATAATCTTCCTGACTTATCTCAGTTCCTCAGTATATCCAATAGCTCAGAACAACTTGATGTAACAGGAACTATGGACTCTCTCTTTTCTAGCACTTTAGATGCAGTTGCTCCTTTACGCTTAAGGAAGATTAAGGATAAGAGTCCAACACCGTGGTATAATGAGCACACTCGCGCCCTAAAGAGAGCAGCCCGGAAAATGGAGCGCAGCAGGAGGAAAACTAAATTAGAGGTATTTCGTTTAGCTTGGCGGGAAAGTACCCTATCCTTCAGAAAAGCATTAAAAACTGCTAGATCTGATTACTTTTCGTCTCTTCTAGAAGTAAACAAACATAACCCTCGGTATTTATTTAATACAGTGACTAAATTAACGAAAAATAAAGCATCAACAGGTGTTGGCATTTCCCAAGAGCATAGCAGTAATGACTTTATGAACTATTTTACTTCCAAGATCGATACTATCAGAGATAAAATTGTATCCTTGCAGCCGTCAGCTACAGTATCGCATCAGATAGCACACTATAGATCCCCTGAGGAACAATTCCGTTCATTCTCTACTGTAGGAGAGGAAGAATTGTATAAACTTGTTAAATCATCTAAACCAACAACCCTGTTAGACCCGATTCCATCTAAACTACTAAAAGAGCTGCTTCCAGAAGTCATAGATCCTCTTTTGGCTATTATTAATTCATCATTGTCATTAGGATATGTCCCCAATACCTTCAAATTGGCTGTTATTAAGCCTCTCATTAAAAAAAACCACAACTTGACCCCAAAGACCTAGTTAATTACAGACCTCTCAAATCTCCCTTTTCTGTCAAAGATACTAGAAAAGGTAGTGTCCTCACAATTATATTCCTTCCTAGAGAAAAATGATATCTGTGAGGAATTCCAGTCAGGATTTAGATCGTATCATAGTACTGAGACTTCACAGCTTTAAAAGGCTCTTCACTAGACTCAGACAGAGAAGAGGGTACATATACCTCACAGCTTTAGCAGGCTCTCCACTGGGCTCTCACAGCTTTAGCAGGCTCTTCACTAGACTCAGACAGAGAAGAGGGTACATATACCTCACAGCTTTAGAAGGCTCTTGCAACTGGATTCAAACAGAGAGAGAAAAAGGCGAGTATTTTCAACCACATCAGCGGGCGTTCACAGCTTTTAACGTCTTCGTTTACCGAATGTAAACAAAGGGAGACGAGTGCGTTCGCTAGAACCACCAATGCCTTCCGCAATTCAATCCCACACTCGTGTTTCACTTCAACCCACACAGGTAAATCACACGTGAATATAAAGCACTGCAAATCTCACAACTCACAGAGAAGGCGCAGACATGGGGTCTCGTCCACCACTCGCTGATGTGAAGCTAGATGGGAAGCAGCTGTGAAGCACAAGTCACTCAATGCAGCTATAAATCCTCCACGAAAGTTCCAATCATCATACGATTCCATGCGATTCACAAGGACGTCCATTGTTCCATAATCCGACTAGAGTTCGACACAGTCTATCTCACCCCAGATGCTGACCTCACTTCAGATCCTTCGGCCCATCCTTCTCCTTTCCCGGATCCAAATCTCTCTCTTCTCCCACCCGAATACTCAACCACCTCCAAACCCGCTCTTTCCACGCTCCTCCCGCTCTCTTCCTGTTGAACTCAATCACAATGCCCTCTTATACTCCCCTACTGCAACACACGCCCCAATCACCACTCTAATCCTCTCACTCCCGCACCTGATCCCAATTCCAATCGTTAATTCCGTCATTTGCCCATACACCCGGAACCGGCAGCCTCCTTGGTCCCCCACCGAAAGTGTCCCCTGCGGAAACTCGGGCTCCATTTCCAGTTCCTGCCTGTACGCGATTCGTCACCCGTGACATCCCCCCCCACTATTGGGTTCTAGTCCCTAGAACTTGCGTGTCTCAGCCTAAGAGGCCCCCATAAAAACTGGCATGACTTGAGGTCGAACCACTAATACCTCATCGTCCGCCATTTGTGAACCTGCAGCCGCTCCAACTCACGGTGGTAAAGACCCTGCCGACTACGCCACTTCTGTCACACTGGGTCGGGGTGGGCACTCAAATGACCGGCCGTCACCCCTAACTTGCACACCACCGTGAGGAGCCGCACCGCAGGACACAACAGGCAGGACAACAAAGGCAAATATAAAAGTCTCTTTATTCACTTTAAAACATTTCTTTAAAACGATTACTGTAGTGGCTTCAACGTTCTCTTCACCAAGATCCGGAGGAAAGAAGAAGTGCCCATGCTTCACAGCTTCAACAGGCTCCTTGTTGGACTCTCACAGCTTTAGCAGGCTCTCCACTGGGCTCAGACGGAGAAGAGGGTACATATACCTCACAGCTTTAGCAGGCTCTTGCAACTGGATTCAAACAGAGAGAAAGGTGAGTATTTTCAACCACATCAGCGGGGTTTCACAGCTTTTAGCGTTTCCTGCGACTGGATTCAAACAGAGAGAAGGAGTATTTTCCCCACATCAGCGGGCGTTCACCACGATCCTGGATCAGTCTACACACGCTCTCATAGCTGAAATACATAGTCTTTGTGTACGTTATTCAGGCCAAAGGCCAAGACTATCTTCTCTCTCTTTGTCTCTGCTGCAGCTCTTTCTCTCAGATTGGCAGCGTGCTGTAGTTTAGCTGGAAAGCTATCGATCTGCAGGTTTGGGAAGCCAAAGGTGGGAATTCTGCTCAAATTAGAGTCCCCGATAATCACATGTTTTTCCACTCATTGAACTTAGTCTTAGGTGCATGTGTGGCCTATGTGGTGACCTTTGACCCTGAATTTGATTTGCTGGAGATGTTCTACGAGTCTGTGGTAGCCAGTGCTATGTTTTTTGCTGTTGTATGCTGGGGCAGCGGATTGAAGGTAGCTGATGCCAATAGACTGAACAAACTTATCCGTAAGGCTGCTTCTGTGGAGCTGGACTCTCTGACTGTAGTGTCAGAAAGAAGGACGTTGTCTAAGCTTCTGGCCATCTTAGACAACACCTCTCACCCACTTCATAAAGTCCTGTGTAGATACGGGAGTACGTTCAGTCAAAGACTTATTCAACCTTATTCCACAGGAAATCTTTCTAACCTGTTTCTATCAGACTTTACAATTCCTCAGTACAGTAACGTATTTTATTGTGCAATATTATATTTTTACTTGTATAGTTATATAAATCTTAGTAGTTTATTTTTATTTCTTGTATATAGATTTCTATTTGTATTTTTATCTTGGATGTTTTGGAGCTGTGGTAACGAACCTAATTTCCCTCCAGGGATTAATAAAGTATTTCTGAGTCTGATAAACACGAAAATCTACTGGTCTCATGCCTCTTCCAGAGAAGTGTTGAGCAACAGCTCAGTGCAGTAAAACCCAGTGTTATCTTCCCAAGAAAGGAACTTCCTCTTAAAGGGTGCAAACAAGAGAGAAGGCCTGGAGCTTATCAGAGCAAAATACAGAGCAAAAAAAAAAAAAAAAGAAGATGAACATAGAAATGGCATTTTGTATTTACTGTAAGAAACAAAATTACATTAATTACATAAATGTTTTGTGAATAGAACTGATGTTTCATTGGCCTTTTAGACCTCAATTTATGGCTGTTTCCTTTTCTTGGTTTTGTGCTGTTTTTTTTATTTATTTCTGCAATAACAGTTTCGACCACTATATACAATACAATACACAATAAAAACAAAACAAAATGAAGTCTAAAAGGTCCAGTGCTATTAATCAAATATTCTTTCTATAATTTAGGTGGTGTTACCAGCATAGATGTTACATTAATAAACATTTTCTCTTCATGCAGCTCATGTTCAGAGACCGAAACGGCAATTACACAGAAGCAAGACTGTGTAAAAACATTTCATTATTTTTGCTTGATCTCAGTGCAAAGATTGTGATTTTCTTTTTGGAAGTTAAAAACAAAGAAAAGTGAAGAGTCTGGTTTTAAGTTGGTGTTTAGACTTGTTAACTAGAAGTGAGTGTTGTAATCAATGTTGTAAGAGGACATTCCTTTCCTGGAAAGATAACGCCCAGTTGAAACCAAAAACCTTCCTGTTAGTAGAGAGAGAGACTGTATATAAAGTGCAGCTCGTTACAGAGCACTGATCAGGGCTGGTGACTGACTGACACTGCTGAGGAAACTCTACAGTCAGCTAAATACAAACAGGTAAGATACATTTGTTTTTGAGAATATCTTCTGCTGTATTAAAGGAGATAATATGACTCCCTCTGGGATAAACGTTTGTTTGGTTGAAAGATGAGGAATCTTCCACTGCAGCTGTTACAGAAACTAAACACTGAAACACTGTAACTGTGATCTTTAATGAAGCCACTACTGAGGGTCCAAATACAGTTTTGTCATATTATGACCAGTATATCTAATATTTTTATTTTTTAAACAATCTATTTTAGGGGAAATGTTTTCTTCAAAATAAATGCCACTTGGTTTAACATTGTTTTCAAATGCAGTGAAATTCATCCATTTGTTCGTGTGGCTTAATTTTCCAAATACTTTTTAGTGTTGATGTAGAACGGAGGAAAACAGCCTATAAAAGCACAGCACTTCTTCTCTTTACAGGTGTTAGATACAGAGACAGAGACCGCAGAACAGCATGTCCGCTGCAGCTGAAAAAGACACAGTATGGATCGGGTTCATGGACATCGTTCCGGTCATCGGGGCGGTCAGAGAGGCAGTGGAGCTGGTGTTGGCTCTGTACGAAGGGAATAAAGCGGTGATAAAGGAGAAAGAGAAGGCCGTTGAAAACATTGTGAAAGAGTCATTAAAAAAACATGGGAAAGTGAGTCATATTTAAATATTATATATTCAAAGATTGACAGACAGTAAAGCAAATTCTACTAATATTCCGAAAAAAAAGTCTGCAGTTAAAAACTTTATGAACTGAGCTTCAAAAGCACATACAAATCCTAGAACACTCCTGTTATTATCAGAGTTCAGTTAAATTTTAAAAAATTATTAATGATTTTATGTTGACTCCTGGGGTGTATTCCAGAAAGCATGGTTAACTTACCGTCAGATAAACCCTGAACTCTCGGTTGATTAACCCCAAACCTTGCTTACTCGAGGTATGTGGTTCCAAAAACGCGTCCGGGAGTAAGTTCATTCAACTCAGAGTATGTTCCTGGTTAAGACTCAAGACATTCTCAACAGAGCGACGCATCGACGAGTCACTATGGAAACAGACGCTAAGAATAAGCGCGCCATACTGCTTCTTTCTTCTTCTTCTGTTCAAAGGTCATGTAGGCCTTACGCTCAGTGCATATCGCCACCTAATTGATGGTTTTGCAATCATTTTTTTTTCCGTTTAATCTTTAATCCTTGAGAATAAGAATTATATTGTTTGTTTGATGCTAATTATATATTAAGTCATATCAAATATGTATTTTTATTATAGAAATACATTATAGAAAATGCTGATCCATGTGTGAGATGATAATATAAAATGTAATAAATATATAGGCTAATATAATAAATTAAACATTACCTTGTCATAATAGTGTTTTATAATTTATACAGATAACTGTTATATATGCCAATAAAATATAATAACCATATTAGAGCAATATACAGGCTAACCTTATTTATTACTTATATTAGCGCTTTATCATTAAAATAGCATACAACTATCTATCTATCTATATCTATATATATAGTAGGCTATATACATAACTACATCACGCTATCTGTCACGCCCACTGAAGGCTCGTCAGTAGATCATACATGCTCTAATAGCGCTGAAGTGAACTAACCCTGGAACAGAACCGGCTCCGGAGCAGGTTATCTTCAGAGAGCAAGTTGCTATGGTTACTTACATACCCTGAAAGTAAACTCCGATTTTGGAACCGAAAGCTGAGATTATTCGCTTATCCTCAAACATACCCGGGTATGTCACATAACCTGCTTTCTGGAATACACCCCTGTACTCTCTACTCTTTACTGGTTTACAGTTTTTATTATAAGGTTGTAATCGTCTCTTATGAGGCTCAGAGTTCCTGAAGTGGATTATTTTCATACAGCAGCATGTTCTATCATGTGTTATTCTTTACATCATGTATAAATATGGTATAATTATTGCATGTCTCATTGCACCATCATGCCAGTCCATGGTGACAGAGTTTTTATTTACATTTCTTATCTTTCCATATTTAGAAGTTGACTCTATCTGATAAACCACCAGCAGCAGCTGCAGATGAGTTTTCTGGACTCGGAAATGTGAGAGGTGCGTGTTATTTCTGCTCTTCTCACTGTTCTAATTTTAATTGAAATAAATTTAATTTAGAGTTAAATCATAGCAAGGACAAATTTTGTTTTTGTCTTTTCTCCACAGAGGTCAGAAAGGAAAAGATTATTGAATATATGGGCAAAGGTGCCAAAAAGGGAACAAAACCTCTAACTGCAGCTGAGCAGAAAGAGAGACAGAAAAAATTGGAGGCTATTAATAAAGACATGTTAGAAAAGATCCGTATCCTCAAACCAGACTTCAATCAGGAGCTGAAGGAACAACTGGAAAGGCCGAAAAGAGGCGAACATGTCTTCAACAATAACATTCTTAGATTTCATTCCGATGTGCTGACTGAGTTTATACAAAGATATCATAATCTACAAGGATATAATCAGCATCAGCAGGCATTGAATGAATTAGGCAGGCGCACACTTTCCCAAAACACAGCAAATGAGATTCAGAAAGAAATGGTGGTTCACTTTGGTGAGGATGAATTCTATGTGAATGCGAATGGAGTGATTTATGGTGTATATTGCAGTGAACTGCGTGAGGCTATGTTAGTTTTGCTGCGCCGCATAAACCCAGGCGACGTGACAGAAGAGGAGAGACAAAGGGTGAATGCTATCATAGATGATATGAATAACCTTCAAATCTATGTGGATGAAATGGCAAAGGTCAGGTGGGTTGGCAATAATGCGACTAGACGGACCCGGTTTGATAATGTAAGACGGGAAGTTGTGCACATGTATAACACAGATCGTGGGGTTGACTGGTGCATTCGCATTCTGCGTGAAATTGCACCTTTGTTTGAACATAGACAGTGAGTTTATTTCTCCTGTTCAGGGTTGCCAAGTTTCCTTTAAAAATTTCCAGCTCAACTACGTCCTAAATCCCACAGACCTGAAACTAGCTCAAAACGTTTGGACACCAGAAGAAACAGACACCAGTTTCTTTCTTTCCAACAAAAGTTCACTGTGGTGCGCACATTTGTATATTTGCAATATTTCCAACACACTTAGTGTTAGAGTTCTGTCATCCGTTGCCTGTTATGACTGTGATCCTCTCCCAGCCTGTGCAGAAATAGCTCCATACATTTTCCATACATTACACTTTCCCTTTGTTTGCCATAGCCAGTGGTTTCTGGGAAATGTATTAGCTTTAATTCTGATGATTTGCTTTAAAACAAGATCTTGGCTTTTTTATTTTAACTTTCCCACACCCCCAAATAACACCACCCATGGACATGCTTTTTCTACCACAACCTTGTTCCAAAACTGAAAAATCTGACTTTGGCAACCCTGCTCCTCAAAATGATTCATTTTACTCCAAAAAAAAAAAAGCTAATTTCCAACATAAAGATTAATGCATGCCGCTAAATGTCTTTAACTAAAATTTAAAGCTGAGCCTAATAACAGGTTGAAGTTAAGTTCTTATTAAAATGACTGTGTGTAAATGTGAAGCAGAACGGGGATGTTGGAAGCCTCAATTCCTCCTCCTCCTTTTATTCCCTCCATCGCTGTTGTTACAACCAACTGATCAGGAGGATTCACCGTCATGTGCAGAGACTTTAGGGTTCTGTAGTATTGCTCTAAAATAAAACTAAATAAAAAACGTATGTAATTTAACAGAATAGGAGGATTAATGATTATCATCCAGCAATCAGGGCTTTTAATGCAGCACTTATTCTCTAAAGACTAAATATGTTTGAGCTTTGTTGAGAAAAACAACGTGTTTGTATATTTGGGTGTGGTATGAGTTTATATTACAGATGTATACATTATTATTCGACTTTATAGCACTTTATTGTAAACTTTCTTCAATTTTCAGATGATTCATGCTGATGATTGAATTATGATATTTTACCATTTACTCTAATTATCTGATTACGGTTACTAACTCATTTTGTTTAGCAAATCTCATTGTGATCTGTTATATCGAATTGCTTCTAATGCAGAATTCCTGGAAAGCATGTTGAGCTGCATTTACATGTATGGAACAAGTTGCATGGAAATATGTTTAAAATAAAATAAAGTGATTACTAACAGCCTACAGTGCCTTTAATTACTATTATTATTATTATTATTATTGTCACAAATGTAACTCTACAACCACTGAGCATCTTAATTAACATCCACAACCCACAAACACAACATGAGCCACACAATAGCTGTGTCCCAAACTGAAGTGCGTGGATTCCGAAGTGCGTATTTGAAGTGCGATTGTGTCACTGCGTCACGACGTAAGCTGTCCCAATTCAGGATGCACCCTCCGAAGACCACATTCCAAGGCCGATTAATTCGAAATTAATTCAAATTACACGAACGGCCGTGATTTGAAAGCGACTTCAAATGCGCCCTCCGTTTCCCAGGAAAATTAAGTGTACATCTGATGGACACTTCGCACCCTGCCATATCCCAGAATCACTTGCGCGCAGATGACGATGGAATTTATATTCAAAGATCATGGAGGATGAGAGTTCTGTGGGGAAATTCACACTGAAATGTAAGCATTGTAATTTCATTTACTCAAATACCCAGCGAAAGTATTAAAAGCTGTTTTTTTGGGGGTTGTTTTTACACAAAGCCCACAGACAATAAGACAACCACTATATAAAGCAATAGTCTTTCCCTTTGCTGTGTTTTTGTAGAGCTGTCATGCAAGATATGTCTACAAATGTTTTAACCAAACTTTAGCACTTCAGTATTTTGTATGCATGTCCTGCTGTGTCATATTCTAACGTTAAGATTGCAAACCTGTCTTTATATTGTTCATAAATATAAATAATTTATATTTTAATTAAAATTAAAGCTCTTTCTGATTCTGATAAGTGTTTCCATTTCCTCTTGTTTTAGGACTATTCTGGAGAAAATGAGCCTGCTGGGGAAGGACTTAAAAAATAAAAAGTAAGCAAGTTAATAGATTTTGCTGAAATTGATTGTGCTGTTGTTGTTAACAGGCTTGGTTTATTTGCTCTGTCTTAGTATTGCAAGTGTCCTGGGACAGGTGAGGGAGTGAGTGTCCCGGGTCAGGTGAGGGAGTGAGTGTCCCGGGTCAGGTGAGGAAGTGAGTGTCCCGGGACAGGTGAGGGAGGGAGTGTCCCGGGTCAGGTGACGGAGTGAGTGTCCCGGGTCAGGCGAGGGAGTGAGTGTCCCGGGACAGGCGAGGGAGTGAGTGTCCCGGGACAGGTGAGGGAGCGAGTGTCCCGGGTCAGGTGACGGAGTCAGTGTCCCGGGACAGGTGAGGGAGGACAGGTGAGGGAGTAGTGAGTGTCCTGGGTCAGGCGAGGGAGTGAGTGTCCCGGGTCAGGTGACGGAGTGAGTGTCCCGGGTCAGGTGAGGGAGGACAGGTGAGGGAGTAGTGAGTGTCCCGGGTCAGGTGAGGGAGTGAGTGTCCCGGGTCAGGTGAGGAAGTGAGTGTCCCGGGTCAGGTGAGGGAGTGAGTGTCCCGGGTCAGGTGAGGGAGTGAGTGTCCAGGGACAGGTGAGGAAGTGAGTGTCCCGGGTCAGGTGAGGGAGTGAGTGTCCCGGGTCAGGTGAGGAAGTGAGTGTCCCGGGACAGGTGAGGGAGGGAGTGTCCTGGGTCAGGTTACGGAGTGAGTGTCCCGGGTCAGGCGAGGGAGTGAGTGTCCCGGGACAGGCGAGGGAGTGAGTGTCCCGGGACAGGTGAGGGAGCGAGTGTCCCGGGTCAGGTGACGGAGTCAGTGTCCCGGGACAGGTGAGGGAGGACAGGTGAGGGAGTAGTGAGTGTCCTGGGTCAGGCGAGGGAGTGAGTGTCCCGGGTCAGGTGAGGGAGGACAGGTGAGGGAGTAGTGAGTGTCCCGGGTCAGGTGAGGGAGTGAGTGTCCCGGGTCAGGTGAGGAAGTGAGTGTCCCGGGTCAGGTGACGGAGTGAGTGTCCCGGGACAGGTGAGGGAGGACAGGTGAGGGAGTAATGAGTGTCCTGGGACAGGTGAGGGAGTGAGTGTCCCGGGTCAGGTGAGGGAGTGAGTGTCCCGGGTCAGGCGAGGGAGTGAGTGTCCCGGGTCAGGCGAGGGAGTGAGTGTCCCGGGTCAGGCGAGGGAGTGAGTGTCCCGGGACAGGCGAGGGGGTCAGTGTCCCGGGTCAGGTGAGGAAGTGAGTGTCCCGGGACAGGTGAGGGAGGGAGTGTCCCGGGTCAGGTGACGGAGGGAGTGTCCCGGGTCAGGCGAGGGAGTGAGTGTCCCGGGTCAGGCGAGGGAGTGAGTGTCCCGGGTCAGGCGAGGGAGTGAGTGTCCAGGGACAGGTGAGGAAGTGAGTGTCCCGGGTCAGGTGAGGGAGTGAGTGTCCCGGGTCAGGCGAGGGAGTGAGTGTCCCGGGTCAGGCGAGGGAGTGAGTGTCCCAGGACAGGCGAGGGGGTCAGTGTCCCGGGTCAGGTGAGGAAGTGAGTGTCCCGGGTCAGGTGAGGAAGTGAGTGTCCCGGGACAGGTGAGGGAGGGAGTGTCCCGGGTCAGGCGAGGGAGTGAGTGTCCCGGGACAGGTGAGGGAGTGAGTGTTCCGGGACAGGTGAGGGAGGACAGGTGAGGGAGTAGTGAGTGTCCTGGGACAGGTGAGGGAGTGAGTGTCCCGGGTCAGGTGACGGAGTGAGTGTCCTGGGACAGGTGAGGGAGTGAGTGTCCCTGGTCAGGTGAGGGAGTGAGTGTGAAACACTCTGGAGACCACTCTGTATGATGCACCACTGGCCAGACAGAAGAGAAACACCAGGGTCTGGATTGTTCACTTCTCAGAAGATCCAGCAGCACTGTCAGAGCCTCCCTGCTTAGCCCAAAACCATTACAAACCTGTCCAGCGCTGGCACATTCAGCTTTATTCTGCAGTACAGGGGTCTGGTCTGATTTAGCGAAAGAAGAAAAAGATAAATTGTTTAGAGCTATGACAAAGTAATTAGTAGAAGCAATATTGATACTTTAGTAAACTACTATAGATACTAATACCATATTGGGGAAAAACTAATAGTCATATTTAAAACCTTAGTTAAAGGGATAGTTCACCCAAAAATGAAAATTCCAAACCTAGAACAACTTGAGGGTGAGTAAATGATTACAGAATCTTCATTTTTGGGTGAACTATCCTCTAATTAAAAGTATTATCTTGCATACTCTAATATATTTTAGGTATCAAGAGTAAAAGTAAAGGTATTCAGTATTGTTCTGAAAAAGAATTCGTCAGGATGGTTTTGCATTAATATAACTGCTGCACTACTCTGTATGCTGCATTTTACTTCTGAATATGTTCCAATATTGTTCAATTTAAATTTATGTTGTAAAAGACCATATGTTTGTAGTGTTGCTGTCCTGTGAGAAAAATAAAACAAAACAAAACAAAAAAACGTAGTATTTAACATTTGTACAAGAATACTTAATTAATGTACTTCCTTACAGTCCAACACTGATTTTTTTGAAAGTGAAAGTAACAACATTTATTGTCAGAATATTAACAAATTGTTGCTAACTGTATCAGAGGCTGTATCTGAAGGACTTGAATCGGTCATCTGTGACAGCTGCCACTGAACATTGAACTGAGCAATGCTCTATTTAGGGGTTCAAGCACGTAGTGCATTGAAACCCTCTTGTAATTGTAAGGATTTTTTTTTGTTATTATTTTTCTCTGGTAAAACTGATCGTGCAGCCCAAACCGTAAGGCGTAGAGAGCTAAAACTTGGTCAGATCGTAGTAGTATTGCTCGCTACTCAGATACAAAGCCTCACCCCAATCGGCCTAATGGTGGCGCTACAGCGCAAAATTTTACACATTTTTGGCCGTAGCTCGTACACCGTTTGTAGTAGACTCAAAATTTTAACATTGTTGCGATCCTTGCGTCAGCCCGAAGAAAAGAGCCAGATTTTCTCTAAAATGCACAGTTTTTTTTTGCAAAATTGAGTTAAATCCAAGACCTACTTTTGCGAACTAGTGCTAGGTTTTTAACCTGATCGGAATCAAACCACTTCAGAAATATTCCCTGGACACTGAATATCAACAATTATCAAAAAAAAGTGGAAATTTAGATTTTCGTGCAAAACAGTACGTCAATTAACGTCTATGTTAATGTTATTTAAAACATAACTCTGGAACGGAATGAGATATCTGCACCAAACTCAGTACAAATGTGTATGAGCTCAACCTTTGGTCAAATAAAAAAAATTGCGCAGCTCTGCCACTTGGGGGCGCTATAAGACTGAAAAAACATAAAAACAGTGATAACTAAGCAACTGTTGGTCGACTTGAAAATTGGTATGCAGCGTCTTGGTCCAAAGGGGCACCAGTGTATATGAGGTCATTTACGTATCTCAAAAAACATGGCCACCATTGGCCAATGAAATTTAAACACCTATTAAACAAGGTTAACGGAGGTCGATCGGAACAAAACTCAGTGGGCATGTTCAACTCATGGCCCTAAAGGTCTGTAAGAATTTTGAAAAATCGACAACTAGTTGGCGCTAACGAGATTTTTTGGCTCTGTAATCACTTGGCGTTTCACAAATCCACACAATATGTATATCTTTTGATAGATCTCCTTATAATGAACAAATTTGCCTCAAGAACTATTGCTGTCAATCAATTCGTTTATTAATTATTCAGAAATATGTTAAAAACCTACTTTTGCGAACTAGTCTCTGGTTTTTTGCTCAATCTCGATCAAACCACTGCAGTAATAATCGCTGGACTCTCTAGATCAATACTTATCAAAAATGTTGAATTTTGTCCTTTGGTTAGCTGTAAGTAGCTCATTTAAAAAGGGGGCGTGGTCACAAACAACCATAAGCCTATAAAACCTAAACAAAAACTTGAAACTTTATGAAAGTTGGTGAAAACATGTGTCTTATGACTCTTAACAGCCATGCAAAGTTTCATGGAGATTGGGCCATAGGTGGCTCTATAACAACTAAAAAGGCCTCAAATACAAAATTTCTACAGAAAATGACCTCAAATTGTAGAAAAATGTTCATATATTCATACAAACACTAGGCCTTCATATCATTTGATAGATCTCCTCATTCTCAGCAACTTTGCCTCTGGGACTAATGCTGTCAATCCAATCGTTCATGAAATATTCTCAATTATGTTAAAAACCTACTTTTGCGAACTAGTCCTAGGTTTTTTGCTCAATCTTGATCAAACCACTGCAGTAATACTCTCTGGACTCTCTAGATCAATAATTATCAAAACAATATTGAATTTTGTCCTTTGGTTAGCTGTAACGGGGTCATTAAAAAAGGGGTGTGGCCAAATATACCCAGAAGCCTATAAAACCTAAATGAAAACTCTAAACTTTACGAAACTTGTTGAAAACATGTGTCAGATGACTCTTAACAAGCATGCAAAGTTTCATGTAGATTGGACCATAGGAGGCGCTATAACAGTGAAAAAGGTCTCTAAAACACGGTATTTCTATAATAAATTACCTCAAATTGCAATAAAACTTTCAAAATATTCATTTATACATTATATCTTCATATCATACGATAGATCTTCTCATTCTGAACAACTTTGCCTCTGGGACCAATGCTGTCAATCAAACTGTTCATTTAAATATTTGAGATTTATTTAAAAAAATAATAATAAAAAAAAAAAAAACTACTTGAACTAGACATGGTTTTTAAAATCAAAATCAATAAAATCAGTGCAGTACTATTCTGTAGACTTTCTAGGTCAATAATTATGAAAAAATGTTGAACATATGCATTTGGACAACTATAAACCGGTCATTTTATAATATCTTCTTTACATAGTGTACCCAAAGCCTATGAATCCTAAAAGAAAGCCCTCAAATTCTCAAAACTGTGTAAAATTATGCCTAATTTCATTCTAAACAAGCATGCAAAAAAAATGCATTTTAAGAGAGATTGGGCAAAAAATAACACTATAATAGTTATAAAGGTTAAAACACAGTGTTGTATAAGAAATTGCAATTTATAACCACTAGATGGCAGCGAAAGACCACTAATGGGCTTATTAAACTAACTCAGTGGTTCTCAAACCTGTCCTGGAGTACCCCCAGCCCTGCACATTTTGTATGTCTCCCTAATCTTTCACACCTGATTCAACTCATCAGCTCATTAGTGGAGACTACAAGACCTGAAGTGGGTTTATCAAATATAGGGAGACATACAAAATGTGCAGTGCTGGGGGTACTCCATGGAGAGGTTTGAGAACCACTGAAATAACTTAAACAGTACTGTTCATAGGTTTGATGGATTCATGCTTAGATATTATAAAATCACTGTTATAACATTTGAAATCACATTTAGTCAAAGTTTACCATTTTGTTCATAGAGACATATCAGTTTTTAGAATTATGCCAGATTATGATTACAGTAAAACCTGAAAATGACAAACTCTTAAAAAGAGAATACTTGCAATAAGTATTGTCACTTATAATTGATTTCAAATATATATCTCTGCAACAAAATGTGTGTGCATGCATGTCTGTGTATGTGTGTGTGTGTGTGTGTGTGTGTGTGTGTGTGTGTGTGTGTGTGTGTGTGTGTGTGTGTATGTTGTGTGTCTGTGAGCCTATTCTCCATTTTGGATGTGTTTAACCAGTGTTTCCGCAGGGTCTTAAAAAGTCTTAAATTTAGTTGTATCAAATTTAAGACCTTAAAAAGTCTTAAATTGTACAAGAAAGTCTTAATTATGATTTCAAGAGGTCTTAAATTTAGAGACGGAAAGACCAGAATTGCGATATGGATGAATATGACGATTAAACTTCAAAAGGCTATGATTTCATTTCATGTTCTCTTTACCGGAAAACCGTTATATTTCAGCCAAAGGCGCCACCTGCTGGCAGAGAATGAATCAGTTAACAGGTTAAACTAGTGCGCGTGCGAGTTTCACTGCACGATTCAGTCTATTAAAATACATTTGGAATGATCACATAATTTAAGATATGGGCGCAGAAAATGCATAGCTTATTTTTATACCATTTCATATAGTTAATATAACACGAAGAGTGCCATTTTTTTTTCCTCCAAAAATCAGCATGATTACAAATGTGATAAAAGCCGCTTTTCCACTATCGGGCCAAACGGTTCTAAGAACGGTCAGGTACGGTTCCAGTTGTATTTCCACGTGAGCCTGGAACGGCGCGGCACGATTACAAACCGTTCTCGGCCCGGTTAGACAACCGTGCTGAACCGTGCTGGTAGAGTGCGTGTGCAGTGTGTGCATGACGTCGCCACTCTGGATCTGTCACTTGTCTGTTTCCTGGCTGCTAGTTTCTCCGTAGCTTGCTAAGCGCGCTATTTTGAGCAATGTAAACACAAATTAGTAATAAAATCTGAAGAAATTTCGGATCATCCTCCATAACGCGGTGGTTATTTACACCTCATATCATATGTAAACACTTGTGTTTCCACGGCAACGACTGACGCATTCCACAGAGATCCGTTATCAGCCCCGCAGTGGAAAACGAAACCGTATCCGTGCTGACTGGCCCAGATCGGCACGGAACGGAACGATTAAGCAAAGAGAACCGTTCGGCCCGATAGTGGAAAAGCGGCTATTGATTTTATGCAACAGTTCAATAAACAAGAAGTTAATATTAAGAGACTTACGTTTTAGACACCATATTTACTGCTTTTGGTCCATTTCTCCAACATAAAATAATTCCAAACACAGCCACAGAGCTGATTTGCGTCCCTGAGCAGCATGAAGGTGATTCGTTCCTGAATGAATCAACCATTTAAATGATTCGGTTCAATTGCAATGACTCACTAATTAACACTGACTTACTGCCACCTATTGGCCGTTTTATCTTCATTTTTTAAAAATAATTTCAAACATCAGTTTTCAACGTTTTATGTTTCAAATATCAAAACATTATTTATGCATTTGTAACTGCAGTTTAGCATTCTGTGTCCCTCTGAGCTGTGTAAATACATCTGAATGCCTCTTCATATGCTTTGCAAAGATACATTTTGTTGATACTGATTTAATTTGCTTGGTAACAGCCCAAATGCAAGAATTTGACTCAAAAGATGATGCACACTTTTAGAAAAAATGGCTTAAAGGTAAAAATGCCCATAAAACTTGTTGGAAAAGATTCATTTATATCACTGCTGTGAACTGACCACACAGAATATGAAGAATATAAAAAAAATTCAGGAGTCAGCTGTCTACGGTAATCTTTTAGATATCAGCACAATAACACACACGGCAAAATATCGTCTAATTATCGTTATCGATAAAATCCCAGAAAATATCAAGATATCAATTTTTTTTGGCCAATTTTGCACACCCCTAATTCATGTTATTTAATTTATATAATAATTTATTGATAATAATTGTTAAAATCAATATTATTAATACTTTTAACTTATCCATTTTCTTAAAAATTGTTTAAAGGGAGAAATGTGAAGTTTATCATTTTACAAAACTTTTTGTTTTTGTGAAAGCTTGTATCTGAATTGTAAATTATGCTTTTTACAGTCATTTTACAGTTTAATATGGTACTATAGACATTATAGAATCTTCTCATTCTGATCAACTTTGCCTCTAGGATCACTGCTGTCAATCAAACTGTTCTTTAAGTATTTGAGATTATTTTTAAAAAAAAACATGCTTTTTTCAACTAGCCTTCAATTATCGAAAAAATGTTGAATTTTGTCCTTCGGTTAGCTTTAATGGGGTCATTTAGTAAAGGGGCCTGGTCAAATATACCCAAAAGCCTAAACGAAAAGAGAAAACTTTACGAAACTTGGTGAAAACATGTGTCAGATGACTCTTAACAAGTATGCAAAGTTTCATGGAGATCGGATCATAGGTGGCGCTATAACAGTCAAAAAGGCTTCAAAAACACCAAATTTCTGTAGAAAATGACCTCAAATTGTAGAACATATTTCATATTTTCACACAAACACTAGATATTCATATAATATGATAGATCTCGTCATTCTGAACAACTTTGCCTCTTGGACTAATGCTGTCAATCCAATCGTTTGTTAATTATTCACAAATATGTTAAAAACCTACTTTTGCGAACTAGTCTCTGTTTTTTTGCTCAATCTCGATCAAACCACTGCACAACCATTCTCTGGACTCTCTAGATCAATAATGATAAAAAAAAAAATGTTTTTTGAATTTTGTCCTTTGGTTAGCTATAACGGGGTCATTTAGAAAAGGAGAGTGGCAAAAATACCCCAAAGCCTATAAAACGTAAAAGAAAACTCGAAACTTGGTGAAAACATGTGTCAGGTGACTCTTAACAAGTATGCAAAGTTTCATGGAGATCGGATCATAGGTGGCGCTATAACAGTCAAAAAGGCTTCAAAAACACCAAATTTCTGTAGAAATGACCTCAAATTGTAGAACATGTTCATATATTCACACAAACACTAGATCTTCATATCACATGATAGATTTCCTCATTCTGAACAATTTTGCCTCTAGGATCACTGCTGTCAATCAAACTGTTCTTTAGGTATTTGAGATTATTTTAAAAAACTACTTTTGTGAACTAGCCCTCGGTTTTTAACTCAAAATAAATAAATACTGCAGTACTATTTTCTAGACTTTCTAGGTCAATTATTATCAAAAATGTTGAACATTTGCATTTGGACAACTGTAAACCGGTCATTTTATAATATGTTCTTTACATAATGTACCCAAAGGCCTATAATTCCAAAAAGAAACCCTAAAACTTCTCTCAAAATTGTGTAATATGATGCATAATTTCATTCTAAAAAAACAAGCAAAATTTAAGAGAGATTGGGCAAAAAATAACACTATAGGGGGGATCACGTGACCCTTCGACGGCGATGCAAGCTTAGTCTTTCGCTCTGCTCACTTTGCCACATATTGTTTGATCCTGTCAGTAAAATTTGAACCACTCTGCATTGGACCCATCATGAGTGCTAAGGCAGACAAAGGGGATCGGAAAAGAGAGATTGAGCAATCGCCAATGAAGAAAAAATTCAGAGATTCCGCCATCTCCAGAGAAGACCTTGACGATGCTATCGCTAGCCGTATTGAACTAGCATTTAAACAACAGCAAAACACTTTGAATTCGGTTGTGAATTCGGCAGTAAGAGATGCGATGGACTCTGTACTGATTCCAGCATTGCGCGAACTGCGTGAGGACATACAAGCGACCAACAAGTCTGTTAAAAAGCTAAGAGAGGAGTTTGAGGCCATAACTACCGCGGCGAAGCAGACACGTGACCGCGTTGATTCTGTGCAAGCAGATGCACGTGAGGATAGGAGGGCAGTCACGGACGTAAGAAATCAGCTGGAGCGACTCACCGAGAAAATGACGGATATGGAGGATAGGTGCAGGAGGAACAACGTACAACTGGTGGGGCTGCCAGAGGGGGCTGAGGGATCCGACGCGGCTGGTTTCCTCAGAGTTCATCTTCCGAAGTGTATTCCTTCCTTGAGGGGCCGTGACATTGAGATTGACCGGGCGCACCGCGTGTATGACGGAGGGAGAGGCTCCGATCGGCCGCGCACTCTTATCTTCCGTGTACTGAGATGGCATGACAGATCAGATATCCTGAAGGGTGCTCGGCAGGCCTATCCGGTGAAATGCGCACAGAACAATGTCACACTACTATTTTTTCCCGACTTTAGTCCAGCTACAGCGATCATGAGAAAGACATTTGGTCCGGTTTTGAAGAAGATGACAGCGCTTGGCCTCCAGCCCTTCCTCATCTATCCGGCGGTGGTTAAACTACGGCACAAAGGGGAACAGAAAAGCTTCGATTCCCCTCAGAAAGCGGAGGATTTTATCAGCTCCCTGTCTCAGCAGAAGACATATGCCGCGGCGACGGGGGAACAGCAGCCGCTGTCTCTCCGGTCCAGCGGGAGGAACTTAATGGCCGGGATGGACATGGTTCTAGCTGCCCAGTAGGGGATGATTGTAGGTGTCACGAATCCAGTCTGCACTTCCATTCACCCACCACCAGAGGTCACTAGCTCACCAAATGGACTTTCACACCACACACCACATGGACTCCATTTCCCATCATCCAACACTGATCACAGCTGTCACCAATCACTCATTGCACTAATCACACGCACTTACTGATCACACATGCTTTATAAGCCTTGGACTTTCTCTGCCTCCCTGCCGAGTATTGTATGCGTTTACCGCTCCCCTAGCCGTAGCTACTCTACCAAGCCATTGTTAGTCTTTAATTTCCTGTTCACCTGTGTTTATTTCTACCCGTGTTTCCTGAATTAACCCTTTCTGTGCCATTCCGTGTTTCTGTTCAGTTTCTGTATTGTCCTGCGTTTTTCACTCCCCTAGTGTTAGCTGCTTTACAGAACGTTTGTTATTTTCTAGTCTGTGTTCCCTGTATTTACCCCTGTCTCACTGTTTGGACTGTTTATTCCCTTGCCTTGGATTCTAGCCCGTGTTCCCTGGATTATCTCTCTGCCTTGCCTTCTGGATTCTGTTCGCCGATCGTCGACCTTTGCTTGCCCTAGGATTACTCTTTGTCTTGTCCCTGCCATACCTGTTTGCCATTGCTCGACCCTGCCTGTATTTGACCATGCCTGTTAATAAACGCTTGCATTTGTATCCGCACGCCTCTCGTCTCGTCAGCCCCGTTACAGTAGGATGGACATGGACGCTTGCTAACTCTATTTTTTGCTTTTTCTTCTCTCCTCTCTACTACCGAGATATTGTCCCTATATATCCGGTACAACGATCTCGTTGCTGGTAAGACTGACACTCCTTTTTGTTTTTTTTTCTTCTCTCTCTCTTTTTTGGAGGGGACTAATTGAGAGTAGGTTTAATTAAAAATATTTTTTGGCTGTGTGGGCCTTTCGGGAGACATGTCTTGCGATGGAGTGGATCGGTCACGAAACATCACTATTTTTGTTGCTCAGTCAGACCTATGTTCTCGGTAATGTGCGGTCTGAGTTGTTCCTTGTTCATAGTTGTTGGTTGTTCAGGTTTTTATGTTGTTTTTACTTTTTACAACAGACATTTATACTGTTATTTATTTTATCTTATTTCTAAAGGGATTTTTCATCTAGGAGGTTTGGTATCTAAAATGCACGTCAGCGTTTACATGCTACTTACAGAATGGAAAAGCTTTTTTTTCATTTATTGAATACAATTTTGGGATTATGAATATTCAATGCATACTCTAAATATTTTATCACTGAATGTGAATGGTTTAAATTCCGCTGTTAAACGAACCCGTGTGTTAGAATATTTACACCGTAAGTCTATTTCCTGTGCCCTAATTCAAGAGACGCATTTAAAACAATCTGACGTGGCACGGTTTCAGAATAAATATTATAAATTAGAGGCTTTTTCCTGCGCTCAAAATAAAACTAAGGGGGTGCTTATCCTTGTTAATCGAAAGTTAAATTTAACAATTGAACACCTTGGTAGCAATGAGAAGGGTAGATTTGTGTTTATCAGATGCAAAATATATAATAATAGGTTAGCATTGGTCTCTATTTATGGTCCGAATGAGACAGACAGTGAGTTCCTTACACAGATTTCCAAAACATTACTTGAGCAGACTGACTGCCCATTAGTTGTGGGTGGGATTTTAATGCTGTCATAAATCCTGCTTTAGATAAATCTCAATCTGATGCAACAGCCAATCCATCCTCTAAATTACTGAATAAATTTATCACGGAGCTCAACTTAATCGATCTTTGGAGAATTCAGAATACTAAAGCTAAGGACTTCACTTTTTTTTCTAATAGACATAAGACTTTCTCTAGGATAGACTACATATTTCTCAGCCCATCTTTAATTTCGTCGAATTCCTCCATCTCTATATTACCAATTTTATTATCTGATCATTCTGCTGTGTTGTGCAGTGTTCCTCTCTCCGATGTTAAAGCCAAGTCCCCTAGATGGCGCTTTAACATATCATTACTAAGTAATCAGATTTTATTACTTCACTAAAAGAATATATTAAGGAATTTCTTGAAATCAATATGCCCTCTGATGTGGATCCTCAAATAATGTGGGAATCGACTAAGTGTGCCATACGAGGATTCTGTATATCTTTTTCTTCTACTCTTGCCAAAGCGAAAACTCACCAATTTACACAATTAGAAAATAAAATCCAATCATTGCAAAACCTACAAAAACAACATTTTACTGAACAACAGGCTACACAGTTGTCCTCTTTAAAAGAAGAATATGATTTACTTTCACACTCAAAGGCGGAATTTATTTTACATAGGACTAGGCAAAAATATTATTTTGAATCAGGGAGACCCAGTCATTTATTGGCCCTTAGGTTGAAAGAATGCGAGTCTAAGGCATATATCAGCGCAATAAAATCATCGGATGATCAGGTCACCATGAACCCTGCGGCAATTAATGACATATTTAAAGGTTTTTACATGAATCTGTATAAAGCCGAAACAGATTTTGATGAACCAATTTGTAAGCAGTATTTAGATCAATTGGAACTGCCTCGGATCTCACAGATGGATAAAGAATCTTTGGAGGCCCCATTAAGTTTGGAGGAGCTTCACATCTCTCTAAAAAGCCTTCAAAAGGGCAAATCGCCAGGTCTAGATGGTCTCCCCCCGGAATTGTATTTAGAAATTTGGGATTTGGTAGGGACACTTATGCTTAATTCATTTAATTTTGCAATTGAACATGGGGTTTTTCATAGAGATCAAAAAACATCACTGATTTCATTACTTCTTAAAAAAGGGAAAGATCCATTAGATTGTTCCAGCTACAAACCGATTTCGCTTATCCCATGTGATCTTAAAATCTATGCTAAAGTTTTTGCTTTTCGTATGGAGAAGGTAATTCATAGTCTGATCAAGGAGGACCAAACTGGTTTCATCAAGGGGCGCAATGCATCTGACAATATGCGTCGACTCCTTCATATTCTTGACTTTGCAGACTCCCACCCGACCCCTTGTGCGGTCTTTTCACTTGATGCAGAAAAAGCCTTTGACAGGCTAGAGTGGAATTATATGTGGGCAGTTCTGCAATGTTTCGGCTTCGGCGAACACTTCATTTCTATGATTAAGACATTATACCACTCACCTGCAGCATCAGTCATAACTGGTAATATTATTTCCCCCCCGTTCCCTTTGCAGCGGGAAACAAGGCAGGGATGTCCGCTTTCCCCCTTATTGTTTTGTCTATCTCTTGAACCCTTAGCACAAGCCATCAGGAAATCTGAAGTATCGATTAAGATTCATGATCATAATCATAGTATTTCGTTATACGCTGATGATATTATTCTATATTTAGACCACTTTGATGTTTCAGTCTCTAGTATAATTAAGGAATTTGATAATTTTAGTAGCTTATCAGGATATAAAATAAATTGGAGCAAATCTGCTTTAATGCCAATTAACAATGTTAAAGTCAATTCTTCTATTCCCTCATTTATCCCTATTAAGGAATCTTTCATCTATTTGGGCATTACCATATATAAAAACATTCATAAGATTGCCAGAGACAATTTTAATAATATTTTAGTTAAAGTCAAAAATGACATTCAAAGATGGAAGAATCTTAAAGTCTCTCTTCAAGGAAGAATCTCCACTGTTAAGATGAATTTGTTACCTCGATTTAATTTTTTTTCTCTATGCTACCACTTTCTCCCCCTCCAGGTTATTTTAAGGAGATTAACTCCATAATTTCTAAATTTATCTGGAATGATAAATGCCCCAGACTTAAACTTACCACATTACAACATCCTAATAGTGCAGGAGGACTGGCTGTACCAAATTTTGAACTGTATTATTGGTCGTTCCAGCTTAAAGCTCTTCATAATTGGGTTGATCCTCAATCTACAGTTTCTTGGAGAGTGATTGAAGCTGACAAGGTTAAACCAAATAGACTCCAAGATATGTTATTTACTGGCACAGGAAAAAAAGGGGATAATTATAAATTTGGTCCGGTTGTGGCCACCTCTATTAAAATCTGGAAAACGGTGGAACGTCGGATAGGAGGAACCTTCAAATTTTGTAATAGTACACCTATATGGCACAATTTTAATTTTGTATGCGGAAATCGTCCATTTGTCCAACCCTCTTGGTCCTCTTTAGGTGTAAACACATGCGGTGATATATATGATAACCAGGGCCTATGTTCATTTCAGACATTAAGAACCAAATTTTGTCTACCAGCATCCGCATATTTTGTCTTTCTTCAGTTACGTTCTGCTCTCAAAGCATATGGAGTTCCTTGGGCATATCCCATCTCCTCTCATCCTATGCAAGATTGGATTGCACCATCTGTTGGTCGGCCGTCTGTTTCTTTAATATATAATAAGATTATTGATTGCATTATAAAACCTCTTTCTATTAAAACTATTTGGAATAGGGAATTATCTGACCTTAATTTATCTGTCGACTGGGAGAGAGTGTGGTCTAATCTCAGTTTAACATCTAAAAATCTGGCTCATCGCCTTATTCATTTCAAAGTCATTCATAGAGCATACATAACTCCTTACAAAAGATTTAAAATGAAACTACAACCGAATCTCAACTGCCATATATGTAATACTACATCATCAGGTACTTTTCTGCATATGTTTTGGGAATGTCCTGTCGTCATCAGTCTATGGACACATGTAAACCTGGTTTTATCATCCTTATTGCAAATGGATTGGTCTGTTAATCCAAGTTTGTGTCTTCTTAATGATGATTCTGATCTCTGTATAACCTCAATGCAAAAGAGAATGTTGTTTGCTGGTTTTACACCTGCGAAGAAGACAATAATACAAAACTGGTTTACACCGCACATGTGTGGAAAAACATATTGGATCCGTAGTCTCCTGCACATAGTGACTTGTGAATGTACAACAGCACGAATAAATGGGGCCAAGCCTTCTACCATCGATGCTTGGCAGAGCTTTCTTTTTGATATACGTGACTGTATAAAGGAGTGACTTTTGTGTTTTTCTTGTCTTTCCCTCTCTCCCTCCCTTTGATTGGACTTTGAGATATTGAGTATGTGTCTGTTGTTGTTTTTTATTTTTTGTTTTGGATGTTGTGTATAAAAAAATAAAAAATGTTTAACAAAAAAAAATAACAACACTATAATAGTTATAAAGGTTAAGACGTTGCTAAAAAGAACATTATTTTGTGTATTTGGTGTAATGCAGTGCGTTTATGCGGTTTAAGGTTAAAAAAACACATTATTTCCACATACTGTACATTATTGTTGCTCCTCTAAGCCCCGCCTTTCTGAAACGCCTGATTTTTACAAAGCTCATCATTCTGAGAAGCAAGGTGTGCTCTGATTGGCCAGCTACCCAGAGCATTGTGATTGGCCGAATACCTCAAGCGTGTGACGGAAATGTTACACCCTTCACCGTATTGTGATGCCGTGTCCCATGCTGCGTCCCAATGTGCCTACTTATACTACACCATACTCTAGTACACACTTTTGAGTGTGTAGTAGAAGAGTAGGCAAGCTTTGGGACATACTGTCATGTCACACAACTGCGTCTTTAACGGACCGCTCTGTCGCACCTGTTACACGCACCCTGTCACTGTAAACTGGCCTGTCAATCATCTTGTCACTGTTAATTAATCGTTTCTGTTGCATGTGTTTCTCAGTTACTCTGTTTACTACCTGAACGATTACAGAACTGAATTTTAAATTTTAGACTTTATTATCAGTTTGGCCCACTGTGGATTTGGCTGCATCCAAGGAACAGTTACGTGAGATGGGTCTGAATAGAGCAGCATGAAATGAAAACTACCCCAGTAACAGTTATTCCTTTTCTGGGCACAAGGAAGAAGCTTTCTGTGATTACAAAAAACCCTGTTCTCCTGGATACCTTTGATGCATGGCAGGAATCACATCGGTTTAAACACATCGTTACTTGTGAACACTCCTCTTGATGGAAATCCTAATATCCCACGTCCCATTGTTGACAAAACTGTACAAAGCTGGATTAAGAAAGCAATTAAAACAGTTGGTGATCTTCATGTAAATGGCATATTTGCTAGCTTCCTTCAGTTATCTGAATTATTTGACTTGCCTAAGCATAATCCTTTTAAGTACTTACAAATAAGACACTGGATTAGAAGTCAATCATTGGAGTCATTCCCTATTATATCTGAAAAATCCTATTTACATTTACTCATTTAGCATACGCTTTTATCCAAAGCGACTTACAAATGAGGAGAACAAGAGAAGCAATCAGACCAACGTGAAAACAACAGTATACAAGTGCCATGACATGTCTCAGTTAGTCTAACAAGTATTCGTAGCTAGGTTTTTTATTTTTTTATTTTAAATAATATAAATAGAATAGAATAGGTAGGTGTTAGTATTAGTTGGTCAGGTGCTGGCGAAAAAGATGCATCTTTAGATGTTTTTTGAAAATGGCTAAAGACTCGCTGTTCGAATTGAGATCGGGAGGTCATTCCACCCGCTGGGCACAGTCCAGGAAAAGGTCAGTGAGAAAGATTTGGTACCTCTTTGTGATGGCACCACTTTCGAGGCGTTTTTCTGCAAGGTTCTTGAGGGCGCATAAATTTGAACTAGCGAGTTTAGGTATATTGGCGCAGCGCCAGTTGTTGTCTTGAAGGCAAACAGCAGTACCTTGAATTTGATGCGAGCGGCTATTGGTAGCCAGTGTAACCTGATGAAGAGAGGTGTAACGTGAGCTTTCTTCGGCTCATTAAAGACCACTCTCGCTGCTGCATTCTGGATCAGTTGCAGAGGTTTGATAGTACATGCACGAAGCCCGCTAAGAGACCATTACAATAGTCCAGTCTGGAGAGAACGAGAGCTTGGACAAGGAGTTGTGTGGCTTGCTCCGACAGGAAGGATCTAATCTTCCTAATGTTGTATAAGGCAAGTCTGCAGGACCGGGCCATTGTAGCAATTTGGTCTGTGAAGTTTAACTGATCATCGATCACAACTCCAAGGTTCCTGGCTGTCCTGAAAGGAGTTATGACTGAAGAACCCAGCTGTATAGAGAAGTTGTGGTGAAGTGATTGATTGGCTGAGACCACGAGCAGTTCTGTCTTAGCAAGGCTGAGCTGAAGTTGATGGTCCTTCATTCAGCTAGAAATGTCTCTCAAACAGGCTGCAATGCGAGCAGCTACCGTCGGATCATCTGGTTGGAATGAGAAGTAGAGCTGAGTGTCATCAGCATAGCAGTGATTAGAGAAGCCATGTTTCTGAATGACAGATCCTAATGACGACATGTAGATGGAGAAGAGAAGTGGTCCAAGCACTGAGCCTCGAGGAACCCCAGTAGCAAGAAGTTGTGACTTAGAAACCTCACCCCTCCAAGACACCCTGAAGGACCTATCTGAGAGGTAAGACTCGAACCACAGGAGTGCGGTTCCTGAGATGCCCATCTTTCTGAGGGTGGACAGGAGTATCTGGTGGTTAACTGTGTCAAAAGCAGCAGACAGATCCCGCAAGATGAGTCGAGAGGATTTGGAAGCCGCTCTTGCCAGTCTCAGTTGAGTGGCCGCTTTTGAAGCCAGATTGGTTGTTGTCCAGGAGGTTGTTCTGTGCAAGAAACATAGAAAGTTGGTTGAACACAACTCGCTCAAGTGTCTTTGCAATGAATGGAAGAAGGGATACCGGTCTGTAGTTTTCTAAAATTGCTGGATTTAGAGAGGGTTTTTTAAGCAGTAGGGTTACCCGAGCCTGCGTAAATGCTGTGGGAAATGTACCAGTGTGCAGAGAGGTGTTGATGATGTGAGTAAGCGCAGGTATGACTGAAGAAGAGATGGCCTGAAGGAGGTGAGTGGGGATAGGATCAAGTGGACAAGTAGAAGGACGATTGGAAAGGATCAGTTTGGAAACGTCTGTCTCCGAGAGTGAAGAGGAGGAGGAGAGAGTGTGTGTGTTTGTCTTTATGAAGTTATCATCAGTTTGTGGTGTGAGGAATTGGTCACTGATTGTTTTTGTTTTATTTGTGAAGAAAATCGCAAAGTCATCAGTTGTAAGAGTTGATGAAGGAGGAGAGGAGGAGGACAGAAGAGAAGAGAAAGTTTTGAAAAGTGTGCGAGAGTCAGAGCAGTTGTTGATTTTGTTGTGGTAGTATGTCGTTTTAGCTGTGGAGACACTTGCAGAGAAGGAGGAGAGGAGTGAGTGATACACATTAAGGTCAGTAGTTTTTTTATTTGCGCCATTTCCTCTCTGCAGCCCTGAGTTTCACGGACAACATCGGACAGCCAGGGGCAGAGGAGGTGGCGCGTGCTGGTCTGGATGAAAGGTGGCAAAAGTTGTCTAAGCAAGATGATTGGAGCAAAGAGTGTCAGTAGCAATGTTTGTGTTCAGCGCTGAAAACTGAGAGGGTTTAGGAAGTGAGGATGAAACCATAGAGGATAGACGAGAGGGAGAGAGTGAGCGTAGGTTACGGCGAAAGGTGACCTGCGGAGGAGTGTGTGCTGTGTGAGGAGTTAGTGTGAGGTTAGAAGTGCTGAGGAAGTGGTCTGAGGTGTGCAGTGGAGTAACTAAAGTGTTGTCAGTGGAGCAATAGCGTGTGTAGATGAGGTGCAGTTGGTTTCCTGATTTGTGAGTAGCCAAAGTAGACACTCGCTTGAGATCAAATGAAGTGAGAAGAGTGTTGAAGTCAGCAGCCTGGGGTTTTTCTAGGTGTATGTTGAAGTCACCGAGCAGTACCATCCTCAGGAAAGTTTGATAGTAACACATCCAACTCCTCCAACAAGTTGCCCAGTTGGCCTGGGGGACGATAAACAACTACAAAGTGGATTTTAACAGGGTGGGTAATAGTAATTGCATGTGATTCAAATGAACTGTTGCCTGTAAGAGATTGTAGAAGATCAAATTTCCATTCATTTCAGATAAGGAGACCAGTCCCTCCACCCCTCCCACTCATGCGAATGAGTAACAATGCAATAAATCAAATCTGTTTTGTTTACAGCAGACTGGCAGTTCCAGAGACCAATTGGAAGAGAGTAAAGTTGTAGAGGACAGAGGGACGGGCTGTAGATTATTAGGTTTGGCCTGCCTCCTGTTACATGTTTGATCTAGTTTCTTCTGTTCTCCTATTGGTTAATTAGATCCTCACCTGTTTCTGTTTCCCCCTTGATTACGTTTATTATTTAAAGCCTGTGTTCTCCCTCCATTCCTTGTCTGCTATTTCGTTTGCCATTAGTGTTTTGCAACTCAATGCTCCTGGAATTCTACTGTGGATTATTAATAAAAGACTTTTGTTTTCTCTATTCCTCGGCGTGCGCCTCCTTAGTAGACACGTCACGTAACACCTCCAACGTATACAGTGCATGATTTCCGAGTGTTAGTAGTAATAGTAGAGATTTGAAAGCACATAGTGAGTACAATTGACTAAAAACAAGAAGATGAGAACACTGTGCAAGAATTAAAGAAATGGGAGAAAAGCAATACTCAAGTGTTTTGCCGGTGTTCTTGCTCGGAGTCGATCTTCTTTACACACGTCGCTCTTCACACGAGGGCTGCCGCGACTGCTGCCACGGTGTATTAACCAATTTTATACTTGTCTGATTACTCGTTATTGAAGTCAGCTGGCCACGCCTTGCTATTTAGCAAACCAAAACTGGAAAGTCACGCAATACACATGAGAACAAACACGACATGAGCACGTATTTACCACGGCAAAACACAGTAAGCAAAACAAATGTTTCCTAGCAATGACAACCGCGCTGAAATCTAATGAGAAAACAAGACAATACACTTACAAACTGCTGTCCTCTTCTGCTGCTCGACTGCTTGAAGACAAACTGCTTGATATCAGACATAGTACCTCTACAAAAAGTTTAACATCTTCCATATACAGAATTCTTATTAACAATCTTCCAGCATACCAAAGATTTTCAACAAAGCAAAAATGGGAATCGTATCTGGAGTGTTCTTATGATGATATTGATTGGTGTACTCTTCTAGAAAAGACACAAACTGTATTGGTATCCACCAAACACAGACAAAATCAATTTAACATTTTACAGAGAGCATATTACACCCCCTACAGACTAAACACACTTGCTCTTCTTCATATTCTCTGCAGCTTTCCAGCCTTAGAGACATTCTGGAAGTATGTCAGTTATTGCAACAATTTCTGAATTATCAAAGAATTATATTGATCCTGATCCTAAAATTTGGATACTAGCTGATATCAGTTCACTTCGCATGACTTATCATGAAGGCTATTTTATTTTGCTTGCAAGCAGTTAAGCTAAACAATGTATACTTAAAATCTCTCTCTAATAACTTAGTTATTAGCTGCATTAGTCTGCTATCAACGGCTCAAGCCTCCGTTACTAAAGTGACTTTGTGAAATCAGCAACAGAGGAGTTAGATGAGATGTGTAATAAATGAATCCTACTCAAAATAGCGTTTTAAAGGAGCACTAAGCAATTTTTGAGAACTGGAACATCGTTTGGCAAAAATAGGTTAGTGCGCCTTTAAATACAAAAACCGGACGAATGCCTCGAAATATATCATCTGACCGATGTCTTCAGGTGCGGTAACCGTAATGTAAGCAGAATAATTGACTTCGGTCTGTTGAATTATTAGAAATCCGCTTCGCTTCGTGACCGCATCACTACCTCAGGTGTGCATTATTTTTCTAATAATTCAGCGGCCCAGAGTCAGTTATTCCTTACATAATAATATATACCTTCAAAGCAGATGCTTGTGTTTTTGAAGGAAACGTGAGGAGTGCTCACTCCAACACTGCTTAACATCCATTATACTGTGGGCCACCATTAACTGTTTTATCATTAGAGACGTGCAATTTAGCTTTTCCACTGGAAAGAAGTGCTCACCATGAATGAGATACAAAATCAGCAGAAATCAGAGACAATAGTCAAATCAGTTCTTAACTCACTCGTCTCAGTCTGTTTGTAAGATGCTGTGAGGAAATCTCTCTCAGCCATAGTTCCGCAAACGTTAACGATGAGTCACTTAATTCATTAAGACCAATTCACACTGCCTGTTTTGAGAATACATGTATAATTATGTTGAATAATAGTGTATTTATTTTATCCATATTGATCAAGTTAAGAAGACTCAATTACAAATTCTCAAAAAACAAACATAGTATGTACATAAATTACAAATGATTTTTAATATAACAACTGATGTAAAAAAGTAGTATGAGATTGGGTTATTTAGTGAAACTGAGAGCAGATCAGTGTAGAGGAAGAGCAGATCATCAGACGTCAGCAGAGGTTGTGTAGCTGATGTGGTGCGAGAGCCAGCGCAGAGCCTCACCGTATCCCCGTCTCTCCGTCACGCTGCACATAAACAGCTCCAGCGCTCTCGTCTCCAGCTCGCCGACGGGAACACAGCCCTGAACACAACACATGTTCTTCCACCTCAGGTCAAACTATATGTGATCCACAAAAGCAGTCATAAGAAGCACAGGTATATTTGTAGCAATAGACAACAATACATGTATGGGTCAAAATTATACATTTCTCTTTTATGCCAAAAATCATTAGGTTATTAAGATCATGTTCCATGAAGATATTTTGTGAGTTCCCTACCATAAATATATCAAAACTTAATTTTTGATTAGTAATATGCATTGCTAAGAACTTAATTTGAACAACTTTAAAGGTGATTTTCTCAATATTTAGATTTTTTTGCACCCTCAGATTCTAGATTTTCTAATAGTTGTATCTCAGCCAAATATTGTCCAACAAAGCATACATCAATGGAAAGATTATTTATTCATGATGTATAAATCTCAATTTTGAAAAACTGACCCTTATGACTGGTTTTGTGGTCCAGGGTCACCTATATTATACTGTATATATTATACTGTTTATTAGGGTTGTTCCGATTCCGATACTAGTATTGGAAATTCCACCGATACCACAAAAAATTCTGGCATCGGTATCGGCGAGTACTTGAACCCATGTACCGATCCGATACCATTTTTAAACAAGACCTATAGTTATGCGCGCTAGCTTTACTTAACGCTGCAAATCGGAAATCAATTCTTCTTCGCTGCTCAGAAAGCAAACACAGGAAGTTGTGCTGTGTTGCCACACAAGCAACCACTATTTAGAGCAGCGAAGAAGAAATACAAACGTGCTGGCACATTGCCAGTAAGTTAAATCACTCGCATATGCGACTAAAACTTCAACCTGGGCGACTAAATGATGTCTAATATAAGCCACTGGCTAATAAATGATCAGATTTTACTGGGAGGCTATGTATAAGTTTAGCACAGACATATTGTCACTCGCTGAACACTCTGAGCGCTTCAGAGTTTCTCTCTCCGTCAAGTGATCTATTTTTCAGATCATCTGAATGGATGCACAGAGCACCTGTATTTGACGTACCGTAAGCTCTAGTGTGAAGCGCACACCTCGCCGTCGCTTTGCTTTTTTCCTCACACGCAGAGAGAGAGAGAGGGAGAGAGAGAGAGAGAGAGAGAGGGAGAGTCTTACGAGTAGCGCGTCAATTCTGCTTGGTATGTAAACGTTATTCTGTGTTGTATTTTCCTGTCAAAATAACGGAGTTCGTTTGGAATTCTTCAGCTTTTAAGAACTGCCGGGTTCTCCGGTAGTAGGCGGAGCTAATCTCATTGGCTGGCGCTCACCTATTATCATCACTGTTTTGATTTCAGCAAATAAGTTCGAGCCAATGCAGACAACCTGATTAATATTCATGAATCCAGCAGCTCGTTAATCCTTAGTGCGTTTTATATTGTTCTTAGCAGAATTCATAGTATGATTATTATCTTATCAGTATTATTGATAGTTTTTCCCCATTTTTACAGAAACACTGAATGACCAAAAAAGCACCACCAGCGGTCCTAAATTCAGTTAAAATTACTTGCCACACTATCTATCTATCTATCTATGGTGAAGCACACCATAAAATAATTGTATCAATTCATACAGATCTAGTAGTACATACAGCTGTATAACCAGATACACACCCAGGTATCGGATCAGTACTCGGTATCGGCCCATACCCTGAGCCTAGGTATCGGAATCGGTATCGGGAAGGAAAAAAGGGTATCGGAACCTCTCTACTGTTTATTGTATTTTCAACCGTTCAATTTAATTTCTGCAGTATTTCTTCAGATTTCTTCACAACTTAAAACGCTCTTTATGTCAATTAGTTATTTGTTCTGTTTGGCCCATTGCTTGTTTCTTTGTTTTTGTAGTTACTCTACTCTTTACTTGCATGAGTTGAGAAGAGAGTATACATGGACTGAAGCGCTGCTACCGTTAACTGATCTCTAGTTATTTCAGAAAGACTGAACTATAATCTTGTAGATGTGCCCAGAGACGAACACCTTATTCAGATAATGGCTTATGATGATAAAGTAACAAATTCTATCAAATAATAGGGAAAAAAGATATTCCTCATGTTTGCTGGATAATGTGAGCGAGAGGATCGTTACACAATAATGAGTGTGTGAAGTGAAGGAGTGTAAACACTATGAATGTGTCTCTCAGAAATCAGAGCTTGACCACAGCAATACCTCACTGAATCAGACACAGTCTCTATTATTTGATATGTCTATTTGTTTCAAAGCGTGTATGATATGAAACACTACATGACAATAATTAAACAATAAACGATAACAATAATGATCTGGATATTGACTTGTTTGTGTTTCGTGACAGCGTGATAAACTTATAATGTCGGCTGTGTGGACGCTGGAGCTGGACAGCACAGCTTTCTCAGTTTTTATCGATACTGATATGGATTCTTAAAACTTAGGAGCAATCATGCAGTTCGTTCAGGCAAAACAAATATTTTTGTCAATCGTTATTTTTAGCACTTCTGCCATCCAATAATCACAAAGAGCTTTGTGCTTTATCACTTTCAATATGACAAAAAGGCTCAGCTCAGCTTTTTCAATTCATTTTGTCATGAAATTCAAGTATTAAAGTGGTATTGAGCCACAAGATCAGTATTTTACTCACGCCGGACGGACCGTGTGTTCCAGCTGGGATACAGCACCCTCTGAAGGGCACTTCGGAGTGAAAACAATCATGGCTGCCGTATTGAAGAGTCGTTCCAAACCAAAGTGCTCAAAACCGGCCACTTCAAAGGGCCCTTCAAAATGAAGGATTTCGAAGGGTACAACTGATGGACACTTCGGGCTCCCATGATCCTTTGCGCCTCCCTGTGAGTACGAGATGATGACGCAGAAGGGCACTACACGAAACAGTTGTTCAAACGATAAGTACCCTTTTGGAGCTCTAATGTGGCGTGAAAGACCATAGCGCCTCAGTTCTTCCTCATTGGTGCTTTCACATTTAAAATCGTGATATGTCGCACGATAGCATCCAACCACAGAGCTGATGAATGGAGAAGGCAGCATCTCAAGGCATTGTGCAACAGTCAAAGACGTCGGTCTAGAGGATGTTTACATAGAAAAACAATACAGAAACAGTGCAGTGAAGCACAAGAGCGTCCCCGAGAGTGCGGTGTCTCACCTTTCCCGTCGTCTGACCGTACAGTCCAAAGATCTCGCGCAGCTTCTCCTCACTAATGGCTTCAGGTTTGTCGATCTTGTTGCCGAGGATCAAGATGGGCACATTTCCAATGGTTTCATCTGTCATTAGTGCCTATTATTCACACACACACACACACACACACACACACACACACACACACACACGTACAGTATGGCATGAGACAGGAGATGCATCGTGAATTCCAGCGCAGGACCCTCACTGGCACATCACGAGTGTAACGAAGGCTGAAATGGCTGGAGACAGTATAAAGCTCACGTCAAGCTCTGTTTTGGACTCGGGCAGCCTGGCGTAATCTGCGCAGTCCACCAGGAAGACGATGCCGCTCACGGCTGGGAGAAGCGTCCTCCACTCCCCTCGAGCTGTTCAGAAACACAGGACAGCTTCAGCACGAGCGATCTGATGCACAGACGGAGAGGCGTGGATCTACTCACCCGGATCACAGGAGCTCAAAGTCACGCCAGCGATCCTCAGCACTTCTGAGGCTGTGAGGGTAAAGACACAAATCCCAACTAATGAGCGTTTATTTCTCTGACTGAAAACAGGCAGAGACAGAGAGAGAAAGTCTTCAAAAGCTTCCTACACCTTTCCATTTCTAAATCCTAGACTTTCCAGATCATATTTAACATCAGATATATGGATGTAAAATGTGTCTTATATTCTATGTATGCTGGTACTGTAGCTCACACGAATCAGTGGACACCAAAGCCAGACAAGCTCAGTATACAGCATTTAATGAAAGGTGCAGTGCTGAACTACAGGATTATGTTTGATATTCATGAAGGTCGGTGTGGCGAAATGTACACATACTGGGGTCAAAGATCGGCACATGCAGACCCAGTCTGTGGTCATTCAGCATATGTAGAAGCGTGGTTTTGCCAGCATTGCTGAGACCAAGAAACACTAATCTACCGGACTTCTTGTACAGTCCTGAAACAAAGAGAGAGATTTCAGAAACCTGCGAGAAACTCACCTAAAAACTCTGATGGAACACGAACATAACTAAACGTAATGCCGCAGTCGGACAGATTTGGCACACACATTATGAATTATTTGTTGTTTGTAAAGACCGCACTTACCCTCAGCAAGAGCTTCCTCATTCAGCTTGTCCTCTAGCTCCTCCTTCAGTACAGCCATCTTCTCATTTATGAGCCGCCACGACCTACAGACACAGTTATGACAAAAGACGAAGTTCAGTTTAAAAGTAAGGAGTATGACCGGTCCAAAAACAGAATATGAAATCACACAGTCACTCACTCTAACATGGTTTGTTCTCGTTTATTCAGCTGCTGCATAAATGTCCCTATGAAAGAAGAACTAGTGATCTTGTCCTGCGCGTAAATAAATCGATCATGACATAAGGGTCTTTTGAGTTCCCTCACACTCCGGAGTTTTGGTGCATGGTGCTACCATTAAAAAAAAAGAAAATGGTTATTAAAAATATTGAACACATACATGATACATTGGGTAACATTTTATCAAAATATCAGAAGCCTAAGATGACCAAATTATACCAGATATGGAACACAATGATAATCTACTACAGTCGTGGCCAAAAGTTTTGAGAATGTCATAAATATTAATTTTCACAAAGTCTGCTGCTTCAGTGTTTTTAGATCTTTTTGTCAGATGTTACTATGGTATACTGAAGTAAAATTACAAGCATTTCATAAGTGCCAATGGCTTTCATTGTTCGTCAGAATTTGTGGGTTTTTGTTTGTCCACCCGCCTCTTGAGGATTGACTGCAAGTTCTCAATGGGATTAAGTTCTGGGGAGTTTCCTGGTCATGGACCCAAAATTTCAATGTTTTGTTCCCCAGGCCACTTACTTATCACTTTTGCCTCATGGCAAGGTGCTCCATCATGCTGGAAAAGGCATTGTTTGTCACCAAACTGTTCTTGGATGGTTGGGAGAAGTTGCTCTCGGAGGATGTTTTTGTGTCATTCTCAAAACTTTGGTCTCCTAAAGTTGATTCAGCTGTGGGATCAGGGCACCTCCAGTGCAGAGCTTGCTCAGGAATGGCAGCGGGCAGGTGTGAGTGCATCTGCACGCACAGGGAGGCCAAGACTTTTGGAGGATGGCCTGGTGTCAAGAAGGCCAGCAAAGAAGCCACTTCTCTCCAAAAAAAACATCAGGGACAGATTGATCTTCTGCAGAAAGTATCGTGAATGGACTGCTGAGGACTGGGGCAAAGTCATATTCTCCGATGAAGCCCCTTTCCGATTGTTTGGGGCATCTGGAAAAAGGCTTGTCAGGAGAAGAAAAGGTGAGCGCTACCATCAGTCCTGTGTCATGCCAACAGTAAAGCATCCTGAGACCATTCATGTGTGGGGTTGCTTCTCATCCAAGGGAGTGGGCTCACTCACAATTCTGCCCAAAAACACAGCCATGAATAAAGAATGGTACCAAAACACCCTCCAACAGCAACTTCTTCCAACAGTTTGGTGAAGAACAATGCATTTTCCAGCACGATGGAGCACCGTGCCATAAGGCAAAAGTGATAACTAAGTGGCTCGGGGACCAGAACGTTGAAATTTTGGGTCCATGGCCTGGAAACTCCCCAGATCTTAATCCCATTGAGAACTTGTGGTCAATCCTCAAGAAGCGGGTGGACAAACAAAAACCCACTAATTCTGACAAACTCCAAGAAGTGATTATGAAAGAATGGGTTGCTATCAGTCAGGATTTGGCCCAGAAGTTGATTGAGAGCATGCCCAGTCGAATTGCAGAGGTCCTGAAAAAGAACGGCAAATACTGACTCTTTGTATAAATGTCATGTAATTGTCGATAAAAGCCTTTGAAACGTATGAAGTACTTGTAATTATATTTCAGTACATCACAGAAACAACTGAAACCAATATCTAAAAGCAGTTTAGCAGCAAACTTTGTGAAAACTAATATTTATGTTATTCTCAAAACTTTTGGCCACGACTGTATATTTCAAAGATAAGTGAGTAAATTGACATATTTTGTCATTAAATGCACATTAGAGAGTAAAGCAGTGACGCAGAATTTACTGATATTACCAAGCATACCATCTGTAAACACTATAACCTCACAATTATTACAGAGAGAAATATTCTGACAGCGCGTAGTGCTGCCATGATGCCCGCAGCCGCACGGATACTCTGCTTTTGTTCAAATCAAAGCGTAAACAAACGTAGAAGACGTGTCCATGTGGTGCGGCTGACAGAACAGCGTACGTTGTTTGCGTCCAGCGGATATTCTCCAAAATGGCGCTTCTGTTACGGAAGGAACAGAGGAAGAGTTTGGATCCATCTGCAGAGCCTTATTCATGATCATGGTCGGAAACAAACATGGGTCCATAAACAGAAAACGGGCATGAATGAGACAAGACAAAGAGTATTCCTAAGGCTGGCGTGGGTCATCGATCGGCGAACAAAATCCTGAAGGCTTGACAAAAGGGGTAATCCGTAAGCATGAGCAAGAGTCCAGGCTGGAGCAAACAGTATCCAAGACAGGGTCAAACATTCATATAATCCAAATCACACAGGCGAGAATCAAAGGACCGGACGACAGGCAAGGCAAAACTGAACTAAGGCTAGGGCTAGGAAACTAGACTAAGACTAGGTAATAGAACAATAGCTCATGACAAGGCTCCGTAGAGTGGCAGCGCTAAGACAGCTAAGATGCTAACAATACTCGGCAGTGAGAGAGAGGAAGTCCATAGCTGTGTCTGAAATGGCTCACTCGTTCACTCATTTACTAATCCCTATATAGTGTAAGGCAGTTGAGTGCACTATATTAGAAAGGAGTGAACGAAATGAAGTGAACGGATTCGGACGGTGACGTGTACACTGCGCGTGATACTTGGCTGTTGCAAAAACATCTTAGATGTACTTTTATATTTCATGTACCTCATTTTAGAAAATAATATTAATAGCAATAACACTTAAAATGACTATTGTAATCAGCTTTGTGGTTTCATTGATGGTATATTATTCATTTGTTCTGTAATATGGTCATAATCATTAAATACTATTAAAATATTGTCAATAAAAATAAACTCACATCAGCACATATTAATAATTGTATGCATTTATTGTTTGTAGTATCTTGAAACTCTCCCGAGCAGCGTTTTTGCACTCAAATAAGATGGCCGTAGAGCGCCCTCAGGCGACCGTTAATTTGACATCAGAATGAATACACTACCAACGAACATTTTTAAATATCCAAATTCAACATTTTTGCAAATTAAACGGCATCTCTCGTTCAAACTCGCTCGCTCCCGCTCTCTCTAATTCTCCGCATTGGATTGTGGGAAATAGTGCATCAGCGAGTGTACATCGGTTGTACACTCGAAATCAGAATGCATTGTGGGTAAAAAGTAGTGAACGAATGTAGGGAATGAAGTCGTTCACTCAGAATTCAGACAGCACTACAAAATGGCTGACACCCGATATAGTACACTATATAGTAGATAGGGAGCGGTTTCAGACACAGCTCATGGCTTAAGTAGGGTGTGATTGGCTGCAGCCATGTGCATAATCAGAGTGAAATGGATTGTGGGAACTGAAGTCCAGGGTAAGTGTAACAGTCTGTGTAGTGTGAGAGTCCATGCGGTGGATAATGACCTCTTGTGGTGAACAAACGGAAGTTCATAACCCGGATTCGTGACAGCTACGCTGACACAGATGAGAAATCTTTTATTTTTTATTTCTTTGCGTACAAAAAGTGTTCTCATAGCTTCTTAAAGTTCAGATTGATCCACTGATGGCAGATGGAATATTTTGACGATGTCTTTCATACTTTTCTGTGCCTTGACAGTGTAATTTACTCTGCAGTCAATGGGACAGTCACAAGCCTCCCGGTTTTCATCCAAAATATCTTAAATTGTGTTCAGAAGATGAACGAAGCTTTTCCAGGTTTGGAACGACATGGTTGTTGTGATTAATGACAGAATGTTCATTTTGGGGTGGAGTGACGCTTTAATATTTAATTCAGGACTTATTTACCTTCATTAAGGCCTATTTTTTTAACTTTTTAAATGTATGCATCATCAAATTCTTGTCATATTCTTACAAATTCTTGACCAATAAATTCAATACACACTCTAGGACTGTTACCAGTCAAATTAAATAACTTACCTGCAAAGTTACAAAAATGAATGTTACGAGATTAATGTTTCGGTATGGGTATTTGGGTTCAGTATGCATGTGTACCAAACAACTCATTCCATTTTCTCAGGAAATTCAGACAATAAATGTCGTTTTGACACTCTTTGATGTGGCATGACGTATCACTAGCACAAGAAGTATAAACGCCATTTGGGGAGGTTCGCGCAGTCAGCTGAGGCTTGCGCTGCGGAGCCAGCCGAAAGTATATATAAACAAGGATTAACACCTAACAGCAGTGCGGAGCGCGAGTGAGCGTGATCACCCCTTCCTCTTTATTACTAGTTTTAACACTAAATGTACATGAATGAACATCTCTCCCCACAAGTAACTACTGAATTAGTGTTTCAAGACATCTTTAGAACAGCTTGTAAACAAAATGTTACGTAGCATTTCATTTACCTCAGGCATGGCATCAGTGTCTACAGCTCGTATTTGATAGAGAAACAGAGTCTAGTCAGGGGCAGACTAAGTGATTTGAGGGCCCTAAGCAAATTTCAGATATGGGGCCCCAATACAATACGTTCTTTTATGCCTAGCTATAATTTATTTACCCCTTCACAATTTAAGTAAATAATTAGTCAACCCGACACTGTTCTAAAGCCACGTTAGGCCACCCTTTTTTCAGATCACAAAAGAAGACATTATATTAAAAAAATGCTTGCATTTAATTAATTGTCCATTTAATTAATTGTAAACTTCTTCAATCTTTTTACAAAAAGGATTCAAATGTCAGAATAATTATCCTATGCAACTAGTTCAGTATCCCAGGTGTTCCTAAGGCATGCGGTAAGGTTTGCTGAGAAACAAATCGAAAATGTAATCTATTATTAAGAGAAAATCTTCAGTCACGGCATTCGTGCGTTTATATGAGATTGGGGCAGTTTGCGCCGGCGTGCCTAGGAAAAACACACAAGCAAGTCGTCTTGAAACATCAAGACAAAATCATAACACGAAACATGATTCTTTCTTCTCTGAGGTTAATATTTCTGTTCTGAGACAGTCAGACAGTATTATCCGGCCTTGAAAGTGCGCAGAGAGCGCTACCTCATATAATCACCAAAAGCTGTCATTCACTTCAGTTCATCGCGATCTTGCTACATTCTGTTAATGAATGAAGCTGTCTGCACTGTACAATGAATCTCTTATTTACATCGTATCCACACTTTGTTATAATGAGAGGATTCGCAAGCTTGCAGAACTCAGCACTTGATAAAACTCGGCAGTTTGAGCGGTGAGTGAACATTTGAGGCTTTCCATAACACAAATACACGCTGCGTTTGCCAAGCGTTTGCCAAATATGTTTCGCCAATATCAGATGGGGCCCCCTGTTTCCGGCGGCTCGTCACGGAAGAGAGGGGCGGGTGAGTAGAGCTCATTAGCATTTAAAGGGATATGAACCAAAATGGCTTGCTGTGAACAGAGCTGATTTTGACAGGGTAAAAAGGGTGTTGTTTTACACTACCATTGAGAAATTTTAACTAAAGTATGTTATAGACTTTTCATTAAGACCCTAAAGAATCATATCAACTTGTGTAAAATGGGAGAAAAAAAAAAAAAAGTGTATTTTTTCCTCCCCAAACGGAATCTTTGTAATACTTTTAATTAATGTTTGAAAATATTATTTATAATGCTTTATACATTGTTAGATCCACATAGCTGCTCATAGAGCAAGCCTAAATCATTTAACGCCTGAACCACCGCGGGGTGAAATTTACCCATGGCTGCTTTTCAAATGTACATAATAGATTTTCAATAAAATATCCCAGTCTCCCAGTCATTGACTTTTACTAAAATTGTGTTAATTACAATCCCCTTGTAATTATTTATTAAAAATTCATTATTAATTTTTGCTTTGCAATTTTTTATTGTTTATTGCTCGTTACTGTGTTTCTATTTGCATTTGCTATTACTGTGCCTGCCTATTTCCTACAAAAAACGAATCCAAACTGATGTAATGAATAAAACAATTTTTATAATTACCCCAAGTTTATTGGTGTTGTTCTCTTATTCAAATTATAAAATAATTAACAAATAAATAACTAATTAGGTTAAACTGTGCGCTTGAATTTGTCGTTGTATCATCCTATACAGTGTATGTGGTGAATTATTATTGCTCATTATAGTCCATTTAGGGTATTTTAGTAATTTAAATAACATGGGTTATCTTAAAATATTTTTATTATAATATTACACCAATCAAATATGTATTAATTTCCTTGTAATTCTCGTTGTCATTGCAGCTTGGTTTATATTAACCATTAAAGAAAGTCATTATAGTGTAGCCTGCTTAAAATGCGCATGAACTTAAAACAACAGGACAAACACATAGTTGATGCCTAAAAATGATAATTTTATGATTCTAGACATTACTTTGTGAAGACAGCGGCAAAATACAGTGACATAATACATTTTTTAGCCATATCAAAACAGTAGCCATGTGCATGGGTAAATGCTTTTAGGTATACAGCGACCTCTGGTGGTTTAACTCTCTGGGGTCGGCTGTATCGCCGGCGAGACCAACTCGTTTTTTTTAAGATCAGTGCAAAAGACACTAAAAATACTCTGTTGATTTTGGTCACACAAATAAGTGTTATACATCAATCGAAACTGTTAAGTGTCTACTTTTTTTTGAGTACACTCACAATAACAACACAACTTTGTGCTTTTGGAGAAATAAGAAAATAAACAGGGTGTGCTCTCTGTCTTCTCCGTCTCCGCAAACTGTTTTGAGAAACGCGTCACTAAAATGAACTGTAACTCAGCGACTACTCAACGCAGAGACATGGGAGTTATATCTATAGAAATGAAGCAAGTCCTATCGAAAACAAACATTCTGTGATGAAGTAATCCGTATGAAACCAACACGATGTTCAATCTTTCCCGTCTGACTCATTATCTCTAATGAGTTCACGCCCACGCCCTGCTCGCGCCGTTCATATGTAAATTGCCACGTGGTGCGTGAGCGCGTGTAAACGCCCAAAACAAACAAAGAGCGGAGGTCCTCATCGCGGCTACTGTTACTGTTCACGCTGAGTAAAGAAAGGATTTCCCTCGAAAGAAGAACACGATTTCATCCAGAAGAGGAGATCGATCTGATGAGTAAGTTATGTTTCTTTTTTGCATTAGTTACCGTGTTATTGTGTCATAAACTTGAACAGATTTAAACAGTTAGTTGGGTTTTTCCCAAACGACAACATGATGAATGCTACGCGTCTAAGAATGTTTAGACCATGTTTATTATTAATACTCTGTTCACAAATATATTTTAATAGCGTGCTAAACAATAATAATTAGTTTCTCAGATATAAAATCATTTTTTATAGTACAAAGTACATCCTTTTATTGTACAAAGCATGCTTGAGTCTGTGTCATGAGAGTCATGTCATAGACTACTATAAAATCATACATACTAGACTATATGACTACAAAATCATAGTTGGGTTTTTCCCAAACTATAATTCCTGACTACAATGTTTGAAATCGTGTAAAACATTTTGAATATGAGGGGCAATTCACTGTATTTAAATTTCTTACGGCGCGATGATGTTTTCATGCTCTATATAAAACAATAAAAGTAATATGAGTGTACACTGTAACATGATGAATGCTACGAGTCTAAGTATGTTTAGTACATGTTTATTATTAATAGCCTACTCTGTTCAGAAATAGATTTTAATAACGTGCTAAACAATAATAATTAGTTTCTCAGATATAAGGTTTCTTTCTCTTTTTTATGATAGTACAAAGCATGTGTGAGTCAATGGCTACAATACACACCAGAGGTCACTAGCTCACCACATGGACTTTCTCACCACACACCACATGGACTCCATTTCCCATCATCCAACACTGATCACAGCTGTCACCAATCACTCATTGCACTAATCACACGCACACCTGATCCCACGCACTTACTGATCACACACGCTTTATAAGCCTTGGACTTTCTCTGCCTCTCTGCTGAGTATTGCATGCGTTTACCACTCCCCTAGCGGTAGCACTCTACAGAGCCCTGTTAGTTTGGTTTGTGTTTCCCCGTGTTTATTCTAGCCCGTGTTCCCTGGATTATCTCTCTGCCTTGCCCTCTGGATTTTGTTTGCCGATCGTCGACCTTTGCTTGCCCTAAGTTTACTCTTTGTCTTATCCCTGCCATACCTGTTTGCCATTGTTTCGACCCTGCCTGTATCTTTGACCATGCCTATTAATAAAAGCCTGCACATGGATCCGCACGCCTCTCGTCAGCCACGTTACAGTTTTTTGTTTGTATTTTATTGAATCAGATACCAGCACCAGATGAATCCTGATGTCTCTTCAAACTGTTTTCCTCTGAGAGCGCTGCACCAACATCAGATGTTCAACTACACTGATATTCTATGTTAAAACAAGCTCCTTTTCTACTGATTATGTTTTTTTCTTCTTGAATCCATGGAAAGAAGTAGAAACACTTAAAATAAATATCAGGTATGATTTACTTGTTTCACTTGTTGAACAGAATCTGTTGTCAGTTCACATCTCTGTGGTTAGATCAGTGTGCACAATAATGTGTATTTGACCTTCATTATGTATGATTTGATTATACTGTGTTGTAAATAAAACACAAATAATTTAAAAAACCCTTTTTTTCAGTCTCCTCACATTCTCTCTTACCTGCCTCACAGTCACAGTCACACTGATGGGCCATTAGGGCCCCATAGGGGAGGGCCCTTTGTCTCTCAGGTGAGACTCACTCAATATTCATGGCCATTACCACTCCCTCGCATATAGACCCTCGATCACAAAACATGTCTTGAAAATTTTAAATCAATATATTGTTTTCTGTGAATGAGTAAGCAGAATGATTTTCACATAATTTTGAAGTAAATATTCTAGCCTACAAGACTGATTACTCAAAAGTCTTATTCAGGACTATTTAGTGTGGGTTTTAAGGCCTTATTTCAGCTACATTTTTTTCCCCAAAACGTACTAACCACGCATAATATTTTTTTTCTAAAAAATGCAAACATGTACATCCATCTTGGTCACATATTATTGTAGCACAGTTTGTGCTGAATACAAAAAAAATTACATGTTGGTCAATAGTATGTTTTAAGTAGCTGAAAAAAGCACAAATATCAGGGCATGTCAAAACATCTCAAGGGCCCCAAAATGACCTCGGACCCCAGAGGGTTAAGTATTAAACAGCTTGACTGCAAAACAGGGAAACATTGTTGGTTGTAGTGTGACAGCAATTTAACCTATTACACAAACTGGTTTGTTAATCATGAGGTTGAATCTGGTTATTTATTAATCAGTTACGTATTGATGCTTTTCTTTCCATCTTGAATAACATGACGCTTCCATAACGTTGTTCCCATAGCCGTGATTTAAAGCGCTGTTTCTCTCGCATTTTCAAAGGCACATAATACTGTGGATACACAGTCTAATGGTCCAACAAAATCCAATTTTAAACATATTTTACTGTACCCAGGGGTTAAAGCAAAAAAAAAAATCGTTTGACTGAAAAATTTTTCTTTGGCCAAAGCCCATTCCACAGCCATACCTGTCACACACCCAGTTTAAGAGCCGTGTTTTTCTTCTTGTAATTAGGAGTGCTTGTCTTCCTAATTTAAAAAAAAAATGTAGGAGCACCTTCTAATCAATAATAACAAATTCTGATCAAAAATTAGCCTTCTTAATACGAGGTGTAAATAGTAAATAATAAAATAAGAACATAAAATAATGACAATCAACAGCACAAACAAAAACAATAAGAAGCTACATATTAAATTGTACTAACATTTTTTCAGTTAGGTCTAATTATAATCTATTCAGCTGTAAAATAACACTGGATAGTCTTCACTGTATAATGACAGACAGCAGCAGGTTTATTTAGGCTGCTGTCTCTTTAAGACCTCATGCACGGATCTAATATGTTACACATGGCTCTATGCTATCTTTTCTTTTCTTTTTAGGAGCGCTTGTGCTCCTAATTTTAAAAAAAAATAAGAGCACCCTCTAATCAATAATCAAAAATTCTGATAAAAAATTAGCCTTCCTAATACCAGGTGACATTTGACTCCTTAAAGTGACTTACAGGGGTATTTTCTTTTGACCCTTACAATGCCATCATTTTCATCTATGTCAAATTCAAAAAATTATGTTGATAAGCTTTTTAAAATTTCTATTTAAAACAGTAGAATAAGACAAAAAAGTTACCAATCATATGAAATTATTATTAATAAAAAATGTATTTGTACTGCAGATGTGTCACAGAAGAACACAAAAGTGGCTTGTAGGTACATTTTCAGATGTTTAATGAGGCTCAGAGGTGGCGTGAGTGCAATTAAATTCATAGATTCATGTGGCGATGAATGTTTTAAATATAACATTTTGAATACAGAAACATTAAATGATTTAAATAACTGAAATTATACGCTAAAAATGGAACTGAAACCGCCAGCAGGTGGCGGCAAGTCACTGATTTTATCACTGAATCATTCATTCAATTGGTTCATTCGAACGGATGATTCATTCATGAATGAAGCAAGTCTTTGTGAACGGGGAATCATGAATCACTGACTCACTAGATTCATTCCAAAACACACTTTCATTCATGAAAGAAACACCGCTGTTTGCTTTTAGAGATGCGCAGCGGCTCAGCTGTTACTTTATTTGGAACTATTTTCGTTGATGATGTAGAGCAAAATCATGCAGTACTTGTTTATTGATCTGTTGTATTAAATCAATATCACATTTGCAAACTCCCTTAATAATTATTAAAAGCTGTCACTCTCTTATCGCGATCTGTGCACAGAAACTGAGAGCGCGAGCGAGTTCAAGACTCAAAAGCAGGTGCAAATGTGATACATTCCTTCTGAACCTGCGGCGTTACTGTGTTGTCAGTGAGAAGCTGCAGCTGAGGCGGGGATGATTTTTGGTGTGCCGGCAGAACAACAATGTGCTACAATTTTTCCAATTTACAGAAATCCGTCTTAAATCCCTTATAACTTTTAAAATGGAGTGGACCGAGCGGAGTGATTACAGAACGTGCTTTCGCTCCACTCCAGGCTTTGATCACACCCCCTCAGCAGGCTGAATACACCTCCACTGTCCTTAATTACGGCCTTAAGATTATGAAAAGTGAATTTAAGACATTAAGGACAGGCGGGAATCCTACGGAGCCCCTTACAGGACATTGTGGTGGGAAAAATTCAGGGTGAGTGGAAAAAATTCAGGGTGGGAGGAAATTATTTTTTTCAAAACTTTTGCGTTCTCTCGCAAAACCATTTGAGTTCGGACAAACTCTTCCTGTTTACTTTGCAGCTTGCAGTGGTTACAGCTCTGTATGTTCACAATGGAGCGGTTCATAGAGTTTTATTTTGAACTTCAAAGTAATAGTCAGTGCTTATTTCGAGGCACGGTTTTGGGACATTCTAAAACGCTTAATGTGGCTTAATGTTTTAAAACAGTGACATTGGAGGACTAAATTCGATCATAATAAATCCTTATAAAAATTATTAGGCTAACATTAATAACCTTATTAATAATATTACTAATAAAGAAGAATATGAACGCAACGCCCTGCACGTTAAGCCTTTTCTTCCCCATAGAAAACGCTTAAGGTAGGCTATAATGAAAGGTTCATGCAGCTCGTGTTCACAATGGAGCGGTTCATAGAGTTTTATTTTGAACTTGGATTCAAATAAATTAATAAGTCAGTGCTTAGTTCAAGGCACGGTTTTGGGACATAATAAAACACTTAATGTGGCTTAATGTATTAAAACCGTGACATAGGACCAAATTCGATAATAATAAATACTAATAAAAATGTTAGGTTTATATTAATAACCTTATTAATAATATTACTATTAATAAAGGAGAATAGCCCAGAATATGAATGCAACGGATTTGGTATTTTTAAATCACCGTTTTCATTATAGCCTACCTTAAGCGTTTTATGGGGTAGAAAAAGCTTAGGCTACGTGCAGGGCGTTGCGTTCATATTCTGGGCTATTCTGCTTAGTAATATTATTAAAAAGGTTATTAATGTTAGCCTAATAATTTTATAAGCTTTTATTATTATCGAATTTGGTCCTCCAAGTCACCGTTTTAAAACATTAAGCCACATTAAGTGTTTTAGAATGTCCCAAAACCGTGCCTTGAAATAAGCACTGACTGTATTACTCTGAGTCTAAGTTCAAAATAAAACTCTATGAACCGCTCCATTGTGAACATACAGAGCTGTAACCACTGCAAGCTGCAAAGTAAACAGGAAGAGTTTGTCCGAACTCAAATGGTTTTGCGAGAGAACGCAAAACATTTGAAAATTATTTTTTCCTCCCACCCTGATTTTTTTTCCACTCACCCCGAATTTTTCCCCCCACAATGTCCTGTAAGGGGCTCCGTAGAATCCTGCAATTGACGGAAATCCATCGTAGCGACGGAGAACTTTAATCCCTGTGTACCAATTTTTATGGCCTTTATATTTCCTATTTGAGCCAATGCAAGAAGTTGTTTCAGGATGAGACGGCCCTGATTGTAAAACAAAACGTGATTGGTTATAGTGAGAACGTGCTATGATTGGTCAGCAAAGTGAGGCTGTTATCTGATTGGCTTGAGTAGACGGTGGGTGGAGTCCACACATTTGTGAATCGATGCTAGAAATGTTTCAAAATGCACAGCGACTGATCCACGAATGAATGCCAGGCAAAGTTGTGTTTGCGACATACAAAGATATTTGTGAGTATGTTTTTTATTTGCAAATCTCTTTTTTTGTGTGTGTGTGAATTTAATTAATGTTTGTGAAACTTCAAGATTTATTTGTGGATCTCATTTGGTTTATTTGTAATATGTTTAATTTTTTGTTAATCTCTTTACATTTATTTGTGGATCATAATCTATTTATTGGAATTAAGAAACTATTCTATCCCCATACAGTAACTACCGTGGGGGGAGAAATAACAAAAAAAAATGTCCGGTCTGTGATTATAAAGAGTCATTAGGTCCCTCACACTGGAGAAATTTGTAGCGGTAATGTGATCAAAAATATTGAAGACCCATCGAATCTGAATTTAAAACTTTTTAAGGACCCGCAAACACCCTGGAAAACTTAGTAATAACATGAAAACAAAAAATTATAAAGAATAGCACGAGTAAATTCAACAGAATAAAGATACAAATGAAATAAACAGTGCTTTAAGTTTTTTAGGAAGGTCTAACAATAGTGTTCAGGTACAGACACTGAATTAACTCATGAAATGTAAAATAACACTGGATAGTCTTCACTGTAGAAATAAGTACAGAGGAGTCAAGATCAGTGAGAGATTGTCTTTAGTGAATGAAAATGAATGTGTGCGAACAGTTGATATGAAACACAAGCATCTGTTCAGTGTGTTTCATGCTCCTTCAAGCAGTTCACTGACAATGAGTCCATGATTAATGCCTGAAACTAACCTGTTTAGCTCTTTCCAGCACCTCCTCCACCTTCTTCTTTACCTCGTCTTCACGCGCCCGTTTCTTCCTTTCCGCTGCGTTCCCAAAAGCACTCTGTTGAACATCAGTAAAGATAAAACTGATATAGAACTGTAATTGAAAGCAAAATAATTGGTGAAATTACTTGGTAGAACAGCGCCCATCATACATTAAACATATGTATTTTATTAAACAGTTCATTTCAAAGCCTGGAATGTGAAGGTTTTTCTTACTACACTAATTGTCCTCTTTTTATATTATAATAAATGTCGTCTCCATATTATATTGTATTCTAATATGGGTTGGGAAGCTCTGGATTGTTTCTTGAACAAAGAAGTAAAATCATTCCATCCTCCTAATTTGTCTTTGAAATCACTTCATTTTTTTTTTTTTTTTTTAACAATTTCCTATTTTTTTGTTTTTTTCCAGAAACAGGCAGTCCAAATTTCTTTTATACCTGGGTATAAAGTACTGTATGATTAATATTGTTGTGTATCCTCTTATATAGCATAAAATAATATTTGATCTATGACAATTTCTGTTCATTTTGGGCCCTATTTTAAGTGCATGGTCTAAAGCGCAAGGCACAGGTGCACACAGAGCGTGTTCGAATACACCTTTAGTTTAATAACAAGAAAAACGGTCTGTGCACCCGGTGCATGGTCTAAAAGGTTTGTCCCTATTCTCTTAATGAGTAATGGGTGTGTTTTGGGCATAATGTGCAATAAACCAATCAGAGTCTCATCTCCCATTCCCTTTAAGAGCCAGTTGCACTCGAGCCATGGCGGATTCACTATTTATACGGCAAGAGCAAAGACTGAGCGCCTCTCAGAGAGTAACGGAGCTGCGCGAGCAAATAGGCGGCCTCATTCTGATACGTGCAGTGACTATCCATTATGACATGTAGGCATTTTCATATTTATGTAGCCTACACAATAATAATCTTTTACATTGTAATCCTTTAATTTTTAATATTTGGCATGTGTGTGTGCTGTGCGCGTCCCTGTGTGTGTAATAAGCAGAGTGTAAGCACGTTGTGGACCCACCTATAGGCTCATATTACTAACACGCTCTTTTTAACAAAAAAATACTGCGCCATTGACTTTAGACCAGGTTTTATTTGGTCTATTTCAGTTGCCTCAAAATAGCAACGTGCCAACAATGCACCTGAACTAGGGCTGCACAATTTGGAGAAAAAATCTAATTGCGATTTTTTTTTTCTGGTCAAAATTGCAATTTAAAATGTGATTTATTACTATTTATTAAAGAGCTACAGGTTTGTTGTGGTGGTTTTAACAGCACCAAAGAAAGACCGAGCATAATCACAAACTATGCTACACTGTGCTACTGTTTATTTAAAACCTCTTAAACATTGTGGCCATTTTTTTTATATAAAGTTGTCAGGATGCAAACATCTGTCATGACAAATTAAGACCTACGGTATCTTAATTAAAGTTAAATTAACAATTATATATAAAATCTTAAACTTTTAAGAACCCAAACACACTGAACGTTCGGCAGGTTTTACGCCCGTTTCACACATGCTCCGTTTGCGGTGCGTATTTTTTTCCGCACCCATGTTAACGGATCAGAGCGTTCACACTGCAGGCGGTGGCATGGATTAACATGGAAATGTAGTAATTTCAAAATAAATAGATATAATGAAAGTCTACTGTGTTTCACAGGCTTTTTGGCTAGGTTTAAAACACATACAAGTGCACTTTTAGATAAACAAGGCAACATATGCACTTGTGTATTGTGGAGGTAGAAAAACAAAGTTCTTTAAGACCCGCGGGACTGTGTGTAATAAAGATTTAAATGTAAAAGGCAGTTTCTGTCAGTGGTAGGCTAAGTTTTAATCTAAAATATGTGTGATAGCCTAACACAACGTAGCTATATGCTGTGTTTAAATGTTTCCACTTGCTTGAGCAACTTAATATACAAATATAGCCAAATGCATTTAATACGTTGTTTATATTAATTGAAAAAGCACTTTAAGTATATGCTAACATCGTTTGGATTTGAAATCAAAATAATGGATAAATGTTGTGTCTGTGGTAAACAGCCGCAGATCAGGAGCGCACTGCAAACGCAGCGTGTGTGAAACAGACGTTACAAAGTACTTGCCTTTGAAGAACATTAGAACGTCCGAATCCAAAATCATTCTAAACAAATGCGGTGCTTTTTCACCTGCAGGACTTTGCTCTTCTGCAGACACACTTTGTTGCGCTCATCTTTTCCAAATGGCGTTATTTGACGTTCAGTCAGCACGTTCAGTGTTAAAATGCCCCATTTTCATTGCAAAACATAATAACAAGCAAGCACATTTTTAGAAGTCAACTTTAGTCATGTGAAACAGTTTATTACCCGGCATTCAGTGATGAAAATAGCCCTGGCTATAACGAGGAGTATGAAGTAGCACGTAATCATAAAGCCGATGACGAAGACGCTGCTGTAGCTCACACCTGCTTTGTCGAGGCTCTTATGCACCTTCGTCCAGTCATACAACTATTAACACACAGAGACAGAAGTCAAGCATCTACTCTACAAGCCTGTCCAAACGCTTGGCGATCTTTTTGCTTTTCAAAAGATCTATTGCTAAAGATAAAGATATCTGGAGAACATCTGCTGAGTCCTGATGTTTAAGATGCTTACATGTACCTTACAAATGTCAGAAAACGTAAGAATAACTCCTCATCTTACTACGAGCAGTCTGAAGAGCGTGAACAGGGCTGTGCCGAGGTCTCCCCAGTGTTCTGGATCTCCTCTGTTTGGGTCTCCAAAAAACGAGTGACCAGCCATTGCGAAAACCAGTACGATCACAAAGATCAAGATATAGATCAAGCTGGCTTTCTTCAGTCCTCTCCAGATGCCTGCAGTGTACTCCTGAAAGACACCAACAACACAAACACTGATTGTAAAAAAACAAAAACAAAAATCAGATGGAGAACTCCCGTACGTTTGTCATATGACGACCTGCTCGATATGGGTGTAATTCCTGAGCCTGAAGACCAGCAGGACGCTGATGCAGACCAGGTGCTTCAGAGGCACGCTCAGACACATGCAGACGGAGGACAGCAGGAGCACAAACGCAGACAGCACATTGAGAGGACTCCTCCAGTAGCCCCGCGGATCCACAAACATCCTCAGCAGGTACTCCATCAGGTACACGCAGTGGAAGAAAGCATTAGCAGTCTGGCAAAAACCACATACTTTGATAATTATAGAGTGATTACTCTGCAACTCTTTGGAACACTTGACATCCTTTAATTAATGTCATGTGAGGCATGCCTCCATCTGTGCATACAATACAGCACGGCATCAGAGATGACAAAAGTACACACACCCTTCACTCAAGTAGAAGTATAGATACTCGTGTTTGAAAATACTCTGGTAAAAGAAGAAGTACTGACAACAATTTTTTACTTTTACAAGGTAAAGTAAAGAAGTATGGGCTCTGATATGTACTTAAGTAAGAAGTACCCATTACTACCTGCTTTAGTGTCACGCTGGTAACTGGACCTCACGTTATATTGACACATTAATACAAAATAACTTACATTTCAGGGCTCGACATTAACGCTTGTCCGCTTGTCCGGGACAAGTGAATGTTTTGGACGGGAGAGTGAAAGAGAAATCTACTTGCCCAATCAGACAAGTAACTTGGAAAAGTTAATACCAAAAACAATAATAACTGCCTTTATTTGTGATACAGCCTTTGTTATAGGGGTGTGCGATTATATATCATTTGTGATCATTTCGTAATTGTTGTTTTAATGAGTATATTGCAAGAATCAAACAAAGAGTGCACGCATAATTACGTAAAGTCGTCTAGGTTAGACTAGCTCACGTGAAGAATGATCAGAAAATTCAAGACATGGGGGAGGAAAATGTATGCATTTATATCATCTCATATAATTAATATCACACGAAGATCGAACACCGTTTTTTTTTCTTCAAAAATCATCATGATCACAAATGATAACAGTTCAATAAACAAGAAGTTAACATTTAAGAGACTTACGTTTTAGACACCATATTGCCTGTTTTTGCTCTATTCACCAACAAAAATAACTCCAAACACAGCCACAGCGCTGCTTTGCGTCTCTGAGGAACATGACGGTGTTTCGTGCCTGAATGAATCAACCATTTAAATGATTCGGTTCAGTCGCAATGACTCACTTATTAACAGTGACTTGACGCCACCTACTGGTGGTTTTAATTTCACATTTACAGTATTTTTTTTTTTTATTATTTAATTTCAAATATCAGTATTCAACGTTATATGTATCAAAACATTATTTATTCATTTGTAATTGCAGGTTAAATTATTCCATTTCCCTCAGAGCTGCATTAAACAGTGTGTAAATATATCTGTTCCACTTCAGACGCAGCTTCTGCTTCCTCTGCACTGCAAAGATGCATTCTGTTGACACTGATTTCATGTGTTTGGTAACAGCCCAAATGTCTTATTATATTAATTGACTGATTAAATTTAACTAATTAAAAAATGTTAAATTTAAGTTTGAAAATAATGAAACTTATATATATAATATAAATATTAGCATTTTATTTTCAAGTTTACTATAAAATAATTGTATTTGTATTTAATTCTAACTTTTTATTTTAAAATATAATAGTATTATCACACTTTATTATTTTGTTCATTATTTTATTTAAAAAGGAAAATCTAAATAAACTAAATGTGTTTTGTATAACTACAATAAATAATTATATTTATAACTCAATTTAACTTAATTTTTTCTCTCCGGACAAGTACCATTTATATAGGACAACCACATGAGAATGCTTAATGTCAAGCCCTGCATTTAATATTTTGTTAGCTAATGAATGTATCATGACTGCACAACCTCCGTGTAGAACAGGGCAGGACTCACGCTCATCCAGGCCCTACACACACAACACATTCTGAAACCACGGATAACACTTTTCTTGTACTTTTAAAGGTTTAAAACCTCAACTTAACTTTCAACTTAAAGTATCACATTATGACCGTTGTTCTATCTTAAGATGACTTAAATACTATAGATTTACAAAACTATACTTTCTAAATTGCCTAAATGTTAAAATTAGTACAATAATAATTACATAATCACAATATCTTTAAAGAAAAATCCTAATAATGTATGTTATTGCATTATCATGAGTCATATTTTTCTCTTACCAAAATTAACCATGGTTTATTACCGGAATTTTTTTTTTTTTTGTCAGATTGATTAAAATCAGTTTATGGTTTACAACCATAGTTTAGTGTAGTAAGACCATGGTTAATTTGTGTCAAAGCACTTAACAGCATCACACTGGAGGATAGAGTGTCAGTAATGCAATGGATGATGGGTATTGTAGTCTGTGGTGAAGTGCAACAGTTAGCGTACTGCACGAGTCCATGTGGCGAGCGGGTGACCTCTGGTGGTGAACGAACAGAAGTGCATGGACTGGATTCATGGCGTATAGATTCTATTTGCACTATTGTAATATAGAAGGATTTTCTGCTATTTATACTACTTATTTAAAATAGTGGCAATTATCTGCACATTAGTATTGTAGAACATTATAAAATGCAATAATAAAATATTGAGAGTAAATTATCATTTTAATTCAAATTATTAAATAGATGCCACCGTATTGGGGCAATATAAGCCCTCCCTACACCTCCCCCATGTGATATGAGATTTGAAAATGGAGAAAAAAAACAAGTTCGGTAAAGGTCGGAATCAAACCCGGGTCGATCGCATCAAAAATGATTTTGGCACACGCTTTACTATCTACACCACTGGACTTGTTCATTAATTGGCGTCTTTTGTAGTAACCTGCCGTGATTATCGATGTAAATGAATACACTGACAAAGTAAATTGTTAAACTTATATATTTATACAAGATTTATACTGGGGCTCGTGCGCTGGGTGGGACCAATACCAACCAACCGTCACACCAATGGAGAACAACAATGGAGAAGTTAATATTGCTTGGAACGACACGAGGGTGAGTAATTAATGACAGAATGTTTATTTTTGGGTGAACTATCCCTTTAATGTGCCCTTGTAGTGAAAATGCTGTGGCGTCGTGAGGCCTGTGCGTCGCGGTATAACCATAGCACCATTATACCGTGCACCTCGATACTTACGTAGAGAGAAAGAGAGAGATCGTTCAGTCGCCAGTCAACCACGTAAATGATGAATATGATGTTGAGCGCGAGGGCGAGCCGGATGAAGTTGGCAAACCATTGGTTACTGGTGATGGTAGAAATAATTTTTCTTATCCTACAAAAAAGAAATGTGTGATCAGTGGAGAAGTGCAGTGATGAGTCGGACACTGTGTGAAACACAAGAGCAGGTCCAGCATTACGACACAGACCGGGTGCTTTACTAACATTACTCAGGGTTTGAGGGCATCAACACTTTCACATTTGTCAAAGAAATGGCAAATAACTGACATACCATCAGTTTTCCAAATCTGAGTTTCTTTTAAGCACAAAAGGCTTCGTGGATATGAGGATCTTACAGAAGTTCACCCAGAACACCCTAGCAACCGTTGTGCTTAGCAACACCTTAGCAACCACCCAAAACACCCTACACCCTGCTTAGCAACTATCACCTATCTGTCTGTGGTAACCAAGGAAACGCTGTATCACTGTTCCGTGAGCGCCGCCTGCTGGCAGAGAGAGGAACTGCGTCTCATTCAGCCCATCTGCTGTTTCTGCTTCATGCCGATGTTTTACGTAGCATTAGCATAATTTCACAAAGCTAAAGTCTGGTCGTTCTGTTTTTGCTTCAGATTTTCAAATTATACAGTCTAATATAAGGCAAACACACTTTTTTTTTTATATATATATAATTATGCCTTTGTTCTCCGTTCTTTCGGACTCGCGCAATTACTTTGCCGATGTATTCAGCAATGCACGTTTCGTTCTTAAACAAGTTGATCATACAATAGTTCGATCAAACAAGTGTTCCTCGTATTCTTTATACACAGCTAACTGTAAAAGCACATACAACTATTGATTAATATTGAAATGACATACCGAGCGACTCTGTGCTCCATCTTCAGTCACAGTGACGCACAAGATGACGGTTTCTTGTCAAACGTGCATCTTTGGCGTTGTCATGGATACCGAGTGCATTTTACCCAATCAAAAGCGTCGGTAAGTCATCTGCGCGCGCTTTGGACTGCTCCTCACATTGGCTGGATCAGCAGTAATAAGCATTTTTAAATATATTTGAGCACAAACGGGACAGTTCATATACATAAATGTTACTGATTTGAAATATATAATTTAAATGAGAGTGTGGCAAGAGTTTTCCTTGTTCAAGTAAATAGGACTGACTGGATAAAAGCTGCCTGTTGAGAAAAAGGTTAAGACTAGTCTTAAAAGTTAGTCAGCTATTTTTTTTTTCTTTAAGACTGGTTATTATTTCTTAATTCAGTTACATAAAAATGAAGATTAGTCTAAGTTGAATCCAAAAAATAAGACCCCTTGGCAAACAGCTATGGTCGTAGTTCCATTGAGCTCTATAACGACGGATCTTGGGACAGTTGTTTTTGGGAAACGCACCCCAGACTAGTTCTAAAGTCTTAACATAGAGGCTAAGTTTATAGCTTCTGCATTATGATGTTCTGAAGAGAAGATAACATTGTGAATCAGGATTGGGTTAGATAAAGGCATCTTGTGAATGGGATTTTTAGACAAATGTTATTTAAATGATCCTAACTGATAAATTCACAAAGTTATAAACTGTAAGAAATACAGAATCTTACATTTGAGAGCAGAAACAGTAAGGACAATTAACTGCTCATATTTAAAGAAGGTTCTGAATATGAATATTTTGCTGTCCAGCAGTCAGTAGCAGAGGTTCTACTCCATTTCTAATGATTATCGTCGATTTGATTGCACAGATACTATTTAAACTAAACTGAGCTAGATAATGACATCTATAATGAAATGCCTTTAACTGAAAACTGAGAAAATTAAGTGTTTAATCTTATCATTACACATTACTGACACTCAATCCTCCAATTGTTAAGTGCTTTGACACAATCTGTATTGTTAAAAGCACTATATAAATAAAGGTGACTTGACTTACGGGGAGATACGGTGCGGTGGGCTTCACAGGTGGACAGAAAACAGGTTTATTTAACAGTTTTTTTAATGTTTTTGAAAGAAGCCCCATCTGCTCACCACAAGTTCTCAGGGTCTCAAACCCGACCTGCTCCTCAGATCCAGCTGCATGAGCAGCGTTTACAAGACAAAACAGCTCTAAACAAACACGTGGTTGGATTTTGATTTGAGAGACAACAGCAGATGCACTTTTTCACTGTAGGAAGCGTTATTGTGGAATTAGAAATCACCATAATGGCAAAAATAGACAGCACTAGCTCCAAAAGTAAATATTGAATTGTGAGGCTTCCAAAAGTTCATTTTAGGAGGTCGTAGAGAGGTGCAGTCACTCTTACTAAAGCAATTATTGTCTTAATAAAGTTTCCAACTTTAGAGCATATTTACTTAAAAATGATGGGATTGACCTACTCACCATATCATCAAGGAACGCCGCCTCGGGAGTGTTGTTCGATTAAAAAATGAAAGTCTTAGCGCTCAAATCAGATTCAGAGAAGGGCTGGATGATTGGATATCGGCCATGATTCGACCCTGATCGCTGCACCTTTATTATTGATGAAATATGGAAATAACAAACCGTTTGGACAGTAGTACAGATGCTGTGCGGGCTTAACAAACAACTAAAGAAATCATGTAACATTTATCTGTGGCACAAAGAAGATCAGATCACTATATTTAATCATGTTATATTTCACTGATTTGAACGGAGAGGCTTCACATACTCTGAAGACCACCAATAGAATTACAAAGAATTCTTCTTTATTTTTACATGTTTTGCACACACTCATCACTATTTTTGTGTATATGCAGAGATGTACATGCGCATAAAAGACTTAATTATCAGGAAAAGATGCAAGTGAACTGTTTCAATAACCAAAACACAAACAACAAACAACAGCTTGGACAAAACCGTGGGAAAATCTCTTCTTTCTTTTTTTTCCTCCAAATTTTAATGCAATACAAAATGTGTAAGGCTCACATGTTCAGACTAACAGATGTTTGACTGAGAGACTTTGAAGACGTCGTAATGACAGACGCTTTGATCTTCAGTCTGGTGTTTGGCTTTTGCTGACCGCTAAATTAGGAGCCCTGAAATTAGGAGGAATGTACACTTGAAAATACAGTCAGCATAAAGAGCTTAGTGGCATCCAAATGGAGAATAACCTCTGATAATAATAATAAATAAATGAATAATGGAATAACCCTGATCATTAAATTAGCTAATAAGTCAATAACATTCTAGCAAACAGACAAAAACATAATATAGGCCGAACAGACGGACTGAAAAGGCCTACAAGAGGGGGATGTGAGATGCATCATGTTTTAATGCCAGAAAACGAAAGCTAAAGTAACCGAGAATAAACGAACATCTCTGCAGATTCGTCCCCATTCATATCCCCTTATGAAATACAAAGATAAAGTTCTGATATCATTCAAGAGCAGATTCAAATCTTATTGGTTTCTCTACACTTCAAACCATTGCTTAAATAGTTTCACATCTAGTGTTCTTCAACATTTACACTACTATTGAAATACTTTGGGATGGAAAGGAACTGAAAAGCTAGTCGATCCGTCGAGTCGGCCCAAGACTGTACGACGTGCTCGCTTTGGTGGAGCGAGACACACTTGTAGAGCTTTACTACATAGACAAGCATCCTATGGTGATTGTTGTGCATGAGGTTTGTATGCAAAATGTCTTCAGGGCCTGGGAATGTCAATGGTGGAAGGCCGGCACACAGCATGCATGGCTTTTAGCTGGAAATGTGCTGGCTTCGCCAAGAGAATTCCCTTCGGACCCCTAAAGGAAAGGTGAATGGACACGGGTGACCTTTGCCCTCCTCGGCCCACCGGAGAACGAATGAAGCATGCATGCTAGCTGGGACGCGTCCGCTTTCGGAGGACGACTCGATTTGGTTGCAGCTCTGCCACATTTCTAAAGGCACACCAACTGTTGACATTCACAGCCAAAGGGGGAATTACTCGTTTAATTACTCTTTCATCGAGTAAAGCTCATGCTCGGCCTCGGCGCCCGTGGCTTGTTCGGAGCCAGCTAGTTTTTAATGAAGAAGAACAAATAGTGAAGGGATGATGGAACGTCCTCATCTGCTGGAGACGAGCGATTACATGGAGATGTTGCTGTACAGTTGCTCGATTTCTCTCTTGAAATACTCCTTCAGCTCCGGTCTCTTGGCTTTTAAAGTGGGGGTCAGCAATCCGTTTTGTATGGAGAACATTTCTTTATGGATGTGGATGTCTTTAACCTGTCAGGAGTCAAAGAAAGCGTCGTGAATCATCAAGTCGAGCAGCACTCCACGTGCTAACTCCTAAAAACAACACTTCTTTTATTAGCATTCATGTTCCATGCATGGAAACTTCCCATTATTCTTTAGATGAACCAAATCTTCTTCACACTAAGGAAATGTTCACTAAAAATGTTTTCTCTGTGGCATTGCTGGGAAAAATGCAATGCAATAATTGGCTGAAGCATACTGTAAAGTGTTTTTTCTTCTGCTGTGCCATTAGAAAATTGTCCTCCAGAAAATGATCATGATTTTTGTGTTGCTTTAATTGATGTTATCGTGCAGAAAAGCCACATCGTGGATATTTTATATTAAAACTCCTTGATGGAAAAACATGTAAAGTTTATTGAAATAATGTGATACTCAAGAAAGAAAAAACAGTTTCTACATTTCATTATTTTTGCTGTGTACTTAACCATATTTTGGGTACAATTTTGCATCCATAAGTGACAAAATCTCCCAAAACTCGCTTTTGGGGACATCCTCGTTTGTAAAAATCGTTTAAAGTAAATAAAGTTTTCTGTTAGGATAAGTGTGTGGTTTAGGGTTAAATTATAATATTTATAACTAGCTGTATATAAAAATAATAGAAGTCCAGGAATTTAATGCAATGTCCCAATTTAGACGAGATTATGTGTGTTTATATGACTTCTGAATGATGTCGTTACACCTGTCTTCCGTTGCATTGCTGATCATGGTTTTGAGAATCAATAAATTTGCCCTTTCCACTGAACACAAGAATGCACAGTAATCTTAGACATCTCAGCCCAGAGGTTTCATCAAACTCTTATGAGATGCGTCTGAAGAACCACATCAGCCATGAGATCACGATCACGATGAGAAGACATCAGCATCTCAGATGTGTTCAACAAGAAGAATACAGAAAGAAGGCCTCTGGTTCAAAACATTCATTAATCAATGACACACTTCACCTTTAAATTCAAAATGAAAGGCTTCCCTAACTAATCTGTGCTATTACTAGTCCTAAAACCTGCTCAGCAATCGTGAGGAAATGCAACAGATTCAGTTTCACACCAAAGAGTATGTAACGGTGTTTATTACTGGAGCTGTTGAGCGCTAATGTTGTGAACGCACCTGTTCAAATGAATGGAGGCCACTGGCTTTTCCCAAACGCACCATGTCATCCAGAATGGCTTTCTTCAGTTCCTTCAGACACGAAACAGAGAGCAACGTCAACGAGCGCTAACGTGGTGAAAGCCTCACATCACAGGATCAGCAACACACAGCTATATACACACGTGCTGCTATATAATTCTCTACTTGCTTTTGTTTAAAATCAGTCTTGGAGTAACTCGACTCTTTATTGTGCAAGTAAGTAACATGGTTCAATCTGTGATTCATGTGAATTATGCTGAGGGGAAGCTATGCTAATTTCATCGTACATGTGTATAATCACAATAAAAAGGCATTCACCAAGCCTTACTTTATTTTCACACATCTCTTCATAGCATCCCTCAAAGCCTTTCTTCTGAGCCCACGAGGGTAAGACCTCCGGATCCAGGACGATGATTCCCACCAGACAGGACTGCACACACAATCATCAGCCGTTATCAAGCGGTCAGCGCTGCGAACTCATGCGAAAGGTGAGCCACTGACCTGCAGGCTGTCTCCGTGCACGTAGAGCTGAGACACGGGCTCGCTGCGGATGTAGATGCTCTCGATCTTCTCCGGGGAAATATATTCTCCTTGAGCTAACTTGAAGATGTGCTTCTTCCTGTCGATGATCTTCAGCGTGCCGTTCTGATGGAAACAAACCAAAGAAGCCGTCATTTAGTCGTCCAAACGGTCCTTCACACAGGTTTTTGGGCAGGTTTAACTCTCTGTACTCAGTGCTGGTGTTAAAGATTCAAGAAGCAGCCTTGAAGCACAAGGTCTCAGTCGAGCGACGTCTGGACAGATCATAACATCACAACACGTCGAGACACAGAAGCGGTCGTCATATAAACGTACCGGCAACCATTTGCCGATGTCTCCAGTGTGAAGCCACCCGTCTGCGTCCAGCGTCTCCGCCGTCCTCTCGGGATCCTTCAGATAACCCTTGAAGACATTTGGGCCTTTCACGCAAATCTGAATTAAGAAAAAACAATACAGGTGATGATTGATTTTGAGTGTTATTAGTTACCTCGTTTGGTGAGAAAAAAATTGCAGATCTCTCATAGAGACCATCGTTCTTCCTCACAGTCGCCTTCTCGCTTAGAGACGGATGCATCGTGGATTTGTTCAGCCATTTACGCTTCAGAATTTCACGATATTTGAAAATCAATATTACACCCTTTGACAGAGATTACAGTGCACACTCAAGGTTTAGGAAATTACTTTTTACATCATGCTTATAACACATGATAACATTTTGTTTACATTTCTGCAAATATAAGTTGATTTCTACTTTTCGGTTTCCTTATTGTACAGTCGGATGTCTGCTTGCTCATTTATTACGCTGAAAGGAAGCGCAGGCCGTCTTAACAAACCTCTCCCTCTCCTTTAGCAGCAAAGTAGTTCTTCTCAGCCACATCCACCAGTTTAATGAGATTACACGGCAGCGGAGCTCCTACATGACCTGCAGAAACACACGAGGAGAATAGCTGCATCAAGCTCGGAGAGAAACCTGCACAAACATTTCAGTACAGAGCTATAAAATGACCATGTGTGACCCTGGAGCACAAAACCAGTCTTAAGTGTCAATTTTTCGAAATTGTAAATCTGGAATCTGAGGGTGCAACAAAAAATCTAAATATTGAGAAAATCTCCTTTAAAGTTGTCCAAATGAAGTTCTTAGCAATGCATATTACTAATCAAAAATGAAGTTTTGATACATTTGCGGTAAGAAATTTACAAAATATCTTCATGGAACATGATCTTAATATCCTAATGATTTTTGGCATAAATTAAAAATCTATAATTTTGACCCATACAATGTATTGTTGGCTATTGCTACAAATATACCCCAGCGACTTAAGACTGGTTTTGTGCTCCAGGGTCACATATGTGTTACCATATTACTTTACAGGCAAAGAGTAATATTGAGTATTATCTGGTGTATTTCAACTGCTTCCATGTTCTCAACAAACATAAATCCAGAGCTGTGTTACGAATGACTCTATAAACGACTGTTTAAAGGAGATAATGACTGAAAAACACAGATGGCCGACTGTAAATGACGTCACTACTGAGAGCAAAACTCAGATGAAGTGTCTTGTAAAAGCCAGCCACAAGAGGGAGAGCTGTGCGTACAGATGCACAACGAACGGCTCCACACTTCTGCACAGTACTCCACTGACCGAGCGCACATGGTGCCAGTCTCTGCAGGATATAATCCTGATTATAGAAGGTGTAATTCTGATCACACATACGCATGTGAATGCTGGAGACGGGAAAAACAAGCTCGCTGCGCTCCAAAGTTCAGGTTTGCTGAACTCTGACCTGTGAATTGATGTCATGTGGAGACGTGTGACCGACAGAAGATCCACACGACCTCTGAGCCGCATTAAAACAAACCTTCAGTCTGCAGGATTGCAGCGATGCAGTGCACATTTTTTCTACCTAAAGATTTTGTTATGTAACTGTAATAATAGCAATAATAAGCATACTGAGTGTGTTATGCTTATTATAATGCTTATGCTTATGCTGAGTGTGTTATAAAAGACAGATCAACTGTTTACGGTGCAGTTTGTGCGGTTAGTAACCTTTAAAAAAGTATAAATAATAGTATAATTAATAATAATACAGTTTTAACTGTTTACACACAAAATCTTTACTTATATCACACAGGTTCTGAAAGCTGTCACTCAAACAGCAGAAACACACACCAAATCTGCAAAACCAGACACTGATTCTCTGACTTTGACTCAGTTTTCAATTTCATAAAACAAACACAACACACAGTTCTCGATCAAATCTAACAGGAAGTAACTTGATTTTCTTTTTCAAACACAAGTAATCAGAAAGCCACAGTAATTCATCACTAACTCCTCACATGTGCTTCACTGAACGCCAGCCGATCGATAAACACTCATCTACACAACTACACACGCTTCATGTGCTTACAGTTAAAAAAAGTTTGGTTTTGCTTGATGTGTTTGTGATATTTTGAATGCAGTGCTTCATTTTGCAAGAGCTGTGAGGTATTTTGCATTTTGTGTGCAATTCTTGGATTTGTGTGTAAAGTTTTTTTTTTTAAAAAGGCAAAGTTTTGAAAATGTGTAAGCATCTGAAAAAAAAAAACTAATAACAACATCAATGATATTTATTTTAGTTTTTTTTCTTTGAGGAGTGTTATTATACTGAACAAATAAGAACCAGAATTCAGTTAGATCAATATTAATCAGTACAGTAGTTCAGATGTGTGAGTGCGGGTTATGCTGATGAGGGTCTCACCGGCCGTCCAGTCTCCGGGGGTGGTGTAGGTGCATCCAGCGGTGCACTCCGTCTGACCGTACGCCTCGTACACCTGACAGCCCAGCGCCGCTCGCAGGAAGTCCAGCACGGTCGGAGACGCAGGAGCCGCTCCGGTGATGATCATCCGTAACCTGCCGCCCAGACTGGCCTGTGAGGAGATCAGACGAGCGGTCAGACAACAGACGAGTGGTCACAGATCAGACGAGCGGTCACACAACAGACGAGCGGTCAGAGATCAGACGAGCAGTCAAACAACAGACGAGCGATCAGAGATCAAACAAGCAGTCAGACAACAGACGAGCGGTCAGAGATCAGACGAGCGGTCAGAGGTCAGACGAGCAGTCAGACAACAGACGAGCGGTCAGACAACAGACGAGCGATCAGAGATCAGACAAGCAGTCACACAACAGACGAGCGGTCAGAGATCAGATGAGGGGTCAGACAACAGACGAGCGGTCAGACAACAGACGAGCGGTCAGAGATCAGACGAGCAGTCAAACAACAGACGAGCGGTCAGAGATCAGACGAGCAGTCAGACAACAGACGAGCGGTCAGAGATCAGACGAGCAGTCAGACAACAGACGAGCGGTCAGACAACAGACGAGCGGTCAGAGATCAGACGAGCAGTCAAACAACAGACGAGCGGTCAGAGATCAGACGAGCAGTCAGACAACAGACGAGCGGTCAGAGATCAGACGAGCAGTCAGACAACAGACGAGCGGTCAGAGATCAGATGAGGGGTCAAACAACAGACGAGCGATCAGAGATCAAACAAGCAGTCAGACAACAGACGAGCGGTCAGAGATCAGACGAGCGGTCAGAGGTCAGATGAGTGGTCAGAGATCAGACGAGCAGTCAGACAACAGACGAGCGGTCAGACAACAGACGAGCGATCAGAGATCAGACAAGCAGTCACACAACAGACGAGCGGTCAGAGATCAGACGAGCAGTCAAACAACAGACGAGCGATCAGAGATCAAACAAGCAGTCAGACAACAGACGAGCGATCAGAGATCAGACGAGCAGTCAAACAACAGACGAGCGATCAGAGATCATACGAGCAGTCAGACAACAGACGAGCGATCAGAGATCAAACAAGCAGTCAGACAACAGACGAGCGGTCAGAGATCAGACGAGCGGTCAGAGGTCAGATGAGTGGTCAGAGATCAGACGAGCAGTCAGACAACAGACGAGCGGTCAGACAACAGACGAGCGATCAGAGATCAGACAAGCAGTCACACAACAGACGAGCGGTCAGAGATCAGACGAGCAGTCAAACAACAGACGAGCGATCAGAGATCAAACAAGCAGTCAGACAACAGACGAGCGATCAGAGATCAAACAAGCAGTCAGACAACAGACGAGCGGTCAGAGATCAGACGAGCGGTCAGAGGTCAGACGAGCAGTCAGACAACAGACGAGCGGTCAGACAACAGACGAGCGATCAGAGATCAGACAAGCAGTCACACAACAGACGAGCGGTCAGAGATCAGATGAGGGGTCAGACAACAGACGAGCGGTCAGACAACAGACGAGCGGTCAGAGATCAGACGAGCAGTCAAACAACAGACGAGCGGTCAGAGATCAGACGAGCAGTCAGACAACAGACGAGCGATCAGAGATCAAACAAGCAGTCAGACAACAGACGAGCGGTCAGAGATCAGACGAGCGGTCAGAGGTCAGACGAGCAGTCAGACAACAGACGAGCGGTCAGACAACAGACGAGCGATCAGAGATCAGACAAGCAGTCACACAACAGACGAGCGGTCAGAGATCAGATGAGGGGTCAGACAACAGACGAGCGGTCAGACAACAGACGAGCGGTCAGAGATCAGACGAGCAGTCAAACAACAGACGAGCGGTCAGAGATCAGACGAGCAGTCAGACAACAGACGAGCGGTCAGAGATCAGACGAGCAGTCAGACAACAGACGAGCGGTCAGACAACAGACGAGCGGTCAGAGATCAGACGAGCAGTCAAACAACAGACGAGCGGTCAGAGATCAGACGAGCAGTCAGACAACAGACGAGCGGTCAGAGATCAGACGAGCAGTCAGACAACAGACGAGCGGTCAGAGATCAGATGAGGGGTCAAACAACAGACGAGCGATCAGAGATCAAACAAGCAGTCAGACAACAGACGAGCGGTCAGAGATCAGACGAGCGGTCAGAGGTCAGATGAGTGGTCAGAGATCAGACGAGCAGTCAGACAACAGACGAGCGGTCAGACAACAGACGAGCGATCAGAGATCAGACAAGCAGTCACACAACAGACGAGCAGTCAGACAACAGACGAGCGGTCAGACAACAGACGAGCGATCAGAGATCAGACAAGCAGTCACACAACAGACGAGCGGTCAGAGATCAGACGAGCAGTCAAACAACAGACGAGCGATCAGAGATCAAACAAGCAGTCAGACAACAGACGAGCGATCAGAGATCAGACAAGCAGTCACACAACAGACGAGCGGTCAGAGATCATACGAGCAGTCAAACAACAGACGAGCGATCAGAGATCAAACAAGCAGTCAGACAACAGACGAGCGATCAGAGATCAGACAAGCAGTCACACAACAGACGAGCGGTCAGAGATCAGACGAGCAGTCAAACAACAGACGAGCGATCAGAGATCAAACAAGCAGTCAAACAACAGACGAGCGATCAGAGATCAAACAAGCAGTCAGACAACAGACGAGCGGTCAGAGATCAGACGAGCGGTCAGAGGTCAGATGAGTGGTCAGAGATCAGACAAGCAGTCACACAACAGACGAGCGGTCAGAGATCAGATGAGGGGTCAGACAACAGACGAGCGATCAGAGATCAGACAAGCAGTCACACAACAGACGAGCGGTCAGAGATCAGATGAGGGATCAGACAACAGACAAGTGGTCAGAGATCAGATGAGGGGTCAGACAACAGACGAGTGGTCAGAGATCAGATGAGGGGTCAGACAACAGACGAGTGGTCAGACAACAGACGAGTGGTCAGAGATCAGACGAGCGGTCAGAGGTCAGATGAGTGGTCAGAGATCAGACGAGCAGTCAGACAACAGACGAGCGGTCAGACAACAGACGAGCGATCAGAGATCAGACAAGCAGTCAGACAACAGACGAGCGGTCAGAGATCAAACAAGCAGTCAGACAACAGACGAGCGATCAGAGATCAGACGAGCAGTCAAACAACAGACGAGCGATCAGAGATCAAACAAGCAGTCAGACAACAGACGAGCGGTCAGAGATCAGACGAGCGGTCAGAGGTCAGATGAGTGGTCAGAGATCAGACAAGCAGTCACACAACAGACGAGCGGTCAGAGATCAGATGAGGGGTCAGACAACAGACGAGCGATCAGAGATCAGACAAGCAGTCACACAACAGACGAGCGGTCAGAGATCAGATGAGGGATCAGACAACAGACAAGTGGTCAGAGATCAGATGAGGGGTCAGACAACAGACGAGTGGTCAGACAACAGACGAGGGATCAGACAACAGACAAGTGGTCAGAGATCAGATGAGGGGTCAGACAACAGACGAGTGGTCAGACAACAGACGAGCGGTCAGAGATCAGACGAGCGGTCAGACAACAGACGAGCGGTCAGAGATCAGACGAGCGGTCAGAGGTCAGATGAGTGGTCAGAGATCAGACAAGCAGTCACACAACAGACGAGCGGTCAGAGATCAGATGAGGGGTCAGACAACAGACGAGCGATCATAGATCAAACAAGCAGTCAGACAACAGACGAGCAGTCAGAGATCAGACGAGCGGTCAGAGGTCAGATGAGTGGTCAGAGATCAGACGAGCAGTCAGACAACAGACGAGCGATCAGAGATCAGACAAGCAGTCACACAACAGACGAGCGGTCAGAGATCAGATGAGGGATCAGACAACAGACAAGTGGTCAGAGATCAGATGAGGGGTCAGACAACAGACAAGTGGTCAGACAACAGACGAGTGGTCAGACAACAGACGAGCGGTCAGAGATCAGACGAGCGGTCACACAACAGACGAGCGGTCAGAGGTCAGATGAGTGGTCAGAGATCAGACGAGCAGTCAGACTACAGACGAGCAGTCAGACATCAGACGAGCGGTCAGACAACAGACGAGTGGTCAGAGATCAGATAGTCAGAGTTGAGATGAGCGGTCAGACAACAGACGAGCGGTCAGACAACAGACGAGCGGTCAGAGATCAGACGAGTGGTCAGAAATCAGACGAGCGGTCACAGATCAGACGAGCGGTCAGACAACAAACGAGCGGTCAGAGATCAGATGAGCGGTCAGACATCAGATGAGCGCTCAGAGATCAGATAGTCAGAGATGAGATGAGCGGTCAGACAACAGACGAGCGGTCAGAGATCAGATGAGCGGTCAGACATCAGACGAGTGGTCAGAGATCAGACGAGCGGTTAGAGAACAAACGAGCGGTCAGCGATCAGACGAGCGGCCAGAGATCAGATGAGCGGTCAGACATCAGACGAGCGGTCAGAGACCAGCGCGGCTCATCACGTACCTGGATCTTGTGGAAGAAGATCTTGTCCCAGACGCTGTCGCAGCGGATCACGCCGCGCTTCACCTCCAGCCCTTTCCTCTTCGCGGCGAAGTTCAGCAGCCAGCGCTTCATCGAGGTGTTGGCCTGACTGAAGATCTGAGAGACGACACAGACAGCATGTGCTCAGTGTTTTATGGGTTCATTCCACAGGTGTAATGGTTTCCCTACCGTCCAGACTGGATTTTCTATCCCCTACCCCTAAACCTACCCCTCACACAAAACTACAGGCATCTCTACATTCTCAAAAACACACTGTTTAGTTTGTTTTCAAGCCATTTGGTTCACAGGGGCACAGGAAGTGTAAACCTCATAAATCATGTTCATGTTGTAATACTCATGTCATTATACACATTTGTGTCCTCATAAACCATATAAATGCCTGAAAGGCCTGTACACACACACACACACACACACACACACACACAAAATGTCAAGAGCCTTAAAATATAAACATATTTATAATTTAATATACACAATTTTTATAAACCACGATTCGCTGATCAAAAACACCTGAAAACACACGATGAAGGTCAGAGTCTAAATTAACGAGTTAAGTCAAAAATATGATTTAACTTTAACCTAAATACTTCAGTTTATTTCAACAAAACTCATTTTAATGGGTTAAATCAGGCAGAAAAGGCTCTTTAAGCTATCATCTGCAGGTTACACTGCTGGTGTCTGTGTGCATTATTACTCTTCAGGAACATGTTCGTGGATCAGTGCGTTTGAGCAGGACTTTCATACGCAGACGGACAGAAAGCGGGCAGCGTCTCACCTTGTCATACATGCGGTTCAGGAGCCGCGGAACCACTGGAAATATGGTGGGCTGCAGAGCCTTCATGTCATCCGAAAGCAGACGGATATCGCCTTGGAAAAAGCCAATCCTCCCGCCGTGGCAGATGACCACCGCCTAGAGGTCAGGAACAGCAGACAGCGATCAGAGACACTGACAAATATCTGACTGCACTGATCTCATATAATAACTCTGTTGCCTTATGTATAGCTGAAATTAAAACAAAAAGTCTCATAATGGATGATTTGTGCAACATTAACATATATTAATTTAATATTAAAATATTAATATTTTCCTGTTTATTACTGTGAACCCAGCTGACAAAAATGCGTTCTAGGAACACACACATACATATATATATATATATTGTGACGGGAGGAGCCAACGACAGACACAGTGGGTGTGGCGTCAGACCTCGGAGAGGTTTTTATTGAACAAAAAATAATAAAAAGGAAGTGTCCAGGGGGAAAAAAGTGTCCAAAGAAGGGGGGGAATCTGGTGTCCTCGATGTGCTGCGGGGCTCGTGTAGGAGGGCAGTGTTCCAAAGGGAAGGGTCCAGGCAAGGGGCGGAGTCAGGTGGCCGCACACGCTCCCGCGGTCCTGGGCACGAGGGGCGGCGGCTTCTCTGGAGCGGCGGCTCTTCCTCTTCTGCCTCTTACGGGCATTGGCGGGATGGACGGCCCGGCATCCTGGCCCGACGGCCGTTATACGGGTGCGGCTTGCACGATGACCCTGGAGGTTCCGCGGCTCACATCCTCGGCGGCGCGATGTCCCTCGACGCACCCTTCCTGGACCCACGAGGACACCAGTGTGCATGCACGGGGGAAGAGACCGGTCTCCCGAGGAGAGGCGCGCTCGGCATTTAACGGCGGCGGTGATGAGGCTTAATTCAGTCCAGCTGTGCCTCATCACACGCCGCCAGCCCACGTTAGTCCCACGCCCCTCCTCTCATCCACCCACTCCAGTCGGGAGCTTGGTGAAGGGCGGCGAATAAGGGACGGGGTGGTGATGATGATGAGGGGGAGGGCCACCGATCCGTCACAATATATATATATACAAACATATGTACACATATATACATACATACATATACACACATATATTTAAGAGACAGAGATCAGTGGGTCATATAAGGACTGCAGTGTCTGAGAAAGAGGAAGTGTGTGTTTCTGTGTTTGTGTAGGTGTGGTTTCATGCCCTTGTTATTGTGCACTGCTGACACACAGCCAAACTGTAACATGAGCAGAGCTGGAGTTTGTGCTGGAGGTGTGTGTGTGTGTGTGTGTGTGTGTGTGTGTGTGTGTGTGTGTGTGTGTGTGTGTGTGTGTGTGTGCGTGCGTGCGTGCGTGCGTGTGCGTGAGTGTGTGCGTGTGTGTGTGTTTGTGTGCGTGCGTGTGTGTGTGTGTGTGTGTGTGTGTGTGTGTGTGTGTGTGTGCGTGTGTGTGTGTTTGTGTGCGTGCGTGCGTGCGTGTGTGTGTGTGTGTGTGTGTGTGTGTGTGTGTGTGTGTGTGTGTGTGTGTGAGTGTGTGTTTGAGCTCTGAATGAGCCGAACTGAGCTACTGCATCAGAATATGTCACAGGAAGCACAGGCACAGTTTTCTCACACACGTCTCACCTCAATCAGCCTCTCGAACATGTGAGCAAGAGGCAGGAAGGAAATGAGAACGTCGTCTTGGTTTGGAAAGATCACCTTCTGCAGCGGCACAAATAGAAAGCGCTGTGGTTAGCTAGAAAGTGCCAGTCAACTCAATGCAGAGCGGATTCGAACACAAACCACTCACATCGGTCACTTTCAAAAAGCCGCCGAAGTCTGCGATAATGTTCTTGTGGGTCAGCATCACTCCCTTCGGGTTTCCTAAAGGACAAACACACACACACACACGTTACTGTGAGTTAGATCAGCTCACTGATGAGGAGCTGACAACGCATATCAGAGCGAAAACCAAGCCATGAGGTCAAAGGAACTGCCTGCAGAGCTCAGAGACAGGGTCGTATCGAGGCACAGATCTGGGGAAGGCTACAGAGAGTAGCTTGTCTAGACCGGTGACCAAGAACCTGATGGTCACTCTCTAGATGAGCTCCATGATCATACGAGGAGACGGGAGAAACCTACAGAAGCACAAACATCACTGCAACACTCCACAGATCTGGGCTTTATGCTGGTGTGTCCAGACTCAGTCCTCTCCTCAGTGAAGACTCATGAAAACACACCTGGAAGGACCCTCAGACTCTGAGAAACTAGATTCTCTGCTCTGATGAAGCTCAGCTCCATGCATCATGTTTGAAGGAACCCAGCTCTGCTCATCAGCTGCAGAGGACTGTCCTACATGCTTCAAATACTTATGTAAATGTGATATTTCTTTTTTTTTTTTTCTTTTTAATTAAATTTACAGACATTTCTAAAATTCTGTTTTCACTTTGTCTTTATGAGGTACAGTGTAGATTAATGAGAAAAAAAAATAATTGAAACGATCGTAGTATCAGGCTGCAACATAATAATATTGAGAAAACTGAAGGGGGTCTGAATACTTTCTGAATGTACTGTATAAAGGTTGAAACTAAATATAGTTTCAAACATGTATTTCATTGAGTTTCGACATTTCAACACTGGACGTTTTTTTTTTAAATTGCGGAACTGCATTCAGACAGAAGTGAGAGATTCTCCCTCATTCACTCCCTTCAGTTCTTCTGAAAAATACTCTGAATTCTTCAGATAAACAGATAAACATTCTCTCAGGGACAGCGAGAAAGGAAGGGAGCGTCAGGGTTAGCCTGAGATCAAACGCATGAAAATGGACTGTTACATGTTGTGCATGTGCTGTGTGTGTGTGTGTGTGTGTGTGTGTGTGTGTGTGTGTGTGCGCGTTTTTGTGAAAAGTCAGGACATAGATTTGTATAATGACGAGGGTATGACAGGTATTACAAGGTGAAGGTGACATCTCAGGACATTGACCCATGTCCCCACTTTTCAAAACGCTTATAAATCACTCAGAGAGGTTTTTTTTGGGGAAAGTTGAAATGCACAGAGTGTCCTGTAAGGGGTAGGTTTAGGTGTAGGGTTGGTGTAGGACAATAGCACATACAGTAAGTACAGTATAAAAACCATTACACCTATGGAGAGTCCCCACTTTTCACAAAAACGAACGTGTGTGTGTGTGTGTGTGTGTGTGTGTGTGGATGTGTGTGTGTGTGTGTGTGTGTGTGTGTGTGTGTGTGTGTGTGTGTGTGTGTGTGTGTGTGTGTGTGTGTGTGTGTGTGGATGTGTGTGTGTGGATGTGTGTGTGTGTGTGTGTGTGTGTGTGTGTGTGTGTGTGTGGATGTGTGTGTGTGGATGTGTGGATGTGTGTGTGTGTGTGTGTGTGTGTGTGTGTGTGTGTGTGTGTGTGTGTGTGTGTGTGTGTGTGTGTGTGTGTGGATGTGTGTGTGTGGATGTGTGTGTGTGTGTGTGTGTGTGTGTGTGTGTGTGTGTGTGTGTGTGTGTGTGTGTGTGTGTGTGTGTGTGTGTGTGTGTGATTTTTTCACACTCCTCTGAAGGAGCCGCTGATTTCTGACTCGTTCTGCTTCACTTCACTGGTGTTGTGTGTTTTATAGATGTAGAGATATACGTCTGCCAGCAGGGGCTGACTGGACCATCAAAGACCAGCTAATGTTTCATTAACTAACTCTCATAAACTACTCAATAAAAATAAAAAAAAAATGCATTTTTAATCCAATTTTGTCTGATCAAATAATGAGTCAAAGAGGAGATGCTAAAATCTCCACAGTTGTAAAGTCAAGTCGGGCCTAGGACTGAACCGATCGCTCGAGTAACTCGAATACAAAAAAGCAGAGGTAAATTATTTGCCTCGAGGCTTTGTTTAGTCCATTTACTGTAACTACACAAGAACAGTGTTTCCCCACGGACCATAAACAACCCGACAAACGCTGGACCTATTTAAGACCGTAAATCATTATGGTGGCTAATTATAATGTCCCTAAGTTAGCTATGTTTTGTGAAAGACTAAGCGTCATTCATATTGATTGTCTCATTCTCTCTCTGACACGCACACACACGCACACACACACACACACACACACCCCCATACAGTTATGCATAAAAATACCACAAAAAGAAAGTCAATATCACATGAAGACTGCCAGTTTTCACCTCTAAAAATCAGCATGGTTACAAATATGATACTGGTTTTATGCAACAGTTAATATTAAGAGACAGGGGTAGGTCTAGACCCTTTTTAGGTGGGCTTCAGCCCCCTTATATGTCGTCTCAGCCCCCCTAAAACTATAATCATCTATCTGAACGATCAGGCCAGTGCTGCTTCCTCGTTCTCAGTCGTTCATCGATCTCAGTGTGGTCCTCACTGCACGGACAGCACGCCTGGTCTCACGAGAGAGTGTTTCAATGGCACGATTTTCTGCTTCTATTGGGTTTGTTTATGATACGCAACTTCCCCACAGCCCTAAACCTAACCATTGCGTCTCATGTGCACGCCAACGCAAATAAGCAAATACACAAATATTATGTCACAATGGCTGTCTTGATGAGTATCCAAGTAACGCAGTCGGTTACGTCTTAAATAAACAAACAGTTTAGAAAATATTGAATGTGTGTCAGTATAACGGATCCATGCATTTCTTATATTAGGCTTATAATGTTAATCAACCAACAAAAGAAAAACATGAGAATCACTCACTAAGTAACTTCTGTAACTTTAACAGGTAACTGTGTCAAATTACTTCATACAGTAATACAGTTTTCATAAGCACAGTAAAATACTGTTTATTTAGGTAATTTGTATTGTTGTATCTAATGGTCTCTCTGAGGGCTAAGCCCCCCTAAAGATTAAATCCTAGAACCGCCCCTGTTAAGAGACTTACATTATAGACACATATTGCCTGTTTTTCCTCTATTTCTCCAACAAAAATAATTCCAAACACAGCCTCAGCACTGTGTTGAGCAACATGACGGTGTTTTGTTCCTGAATGAATCAACTGTTTAAATGATTCGGTTGTGACACACACACACACACACACACACACACACACACACACACACACACACACACACACACACACACACACACACACATGTCTGACTCTCTATCCATTAGGCCCCAAAACTAAACATCGTCACGAACAGGATATCACAATGACTCACTTATTATCAGTGAATTGCTGCCACCTACTGGCGGTTTTAATTTCACATTTTACCTTTTAATTTTTTAAATAATTGTAAATATCAGATTTCAATGTTTTATGTTTAAAATAACAAAATATTATTTATGCATTTGTAACTGCAGGTTAAAGTATTCCATGTCCCTCTGAGCTGTTAATAGACCTACATCTGAATGTACAGCTTCAGACGCAGCTTCTGTGTTTCCTCTGCTGTGCAAACATGAATTGTGTTGATATATCATTTGCGTGGTAACAGCCCAAATGTCTTATTATTCTAATTGACGGATGAAATATAAGAATTTGACTCAAAAGATGATGCACACTTTTAGAAAAAAAGAGTTTATAAAGGTAAAAATGCCCATAAAATTAAAAAATATATATTTAAACGTATTGGAAAAGATTAATTTCTATCCATCACTGCTGTGAACTGACCACACACAGAATATGAAGAATATCAAAAACAAGTTTTACACAAGCAGTTTTACCAGATTTTTGTATTTTATTTATTTATTTATTTTATTTTCTATTTTCTAATTTTTCTAAAAAGGAAACTAATTAGTTGTTTATTTTAAAAGACCTATCTTATTTTCTCTTGTATATTTAGTATTGCTCTTTAATAAGGAAAAATGACTTCTTATCTGATTACTCGATTAATCGATGGAATAATCGGTAGAATACTTGATTACTAAAATAATCGATAGCTCCAGCACTAGTTGGGTCCATTGCATTGTGGGACAGTATTCTGCTCTCCTGCTCCACACATACAGTGAATGTGCTTCCAGTTCAGAGACGATCTGCAGCATGTGGTGCGACCTTACTGACCTTATCATATAATCACTCAGTCACGACAGCATATGTTTTTCCATAATTCTTCACTGTTTTTAAAGTTATTTCAGAGTCAACGAATGAGCTGAAATGTCTTGTACAGCCAGTTCAATTATACCTAACATTTAAAGCAGCAGGATTTTAAGTTGGTGGAAATTTATGACAGCGTCCAAACACACACACATGCATGTAAACAAAACTAATAATATCTTTAAAATCTTTTCAAAGCAAAACATATATTCTAGCATCACATCTGTTAGTTACTGTACCTTCCATAACCATGAAAACATGCTAACGACATCTGACTGGTTTAACATTTAGCATCTGAATTAACCTAAATACTACATGAATTCATGCCAGCAAAAGACAGCTCAGTTTCACAGTGTGTGATGATAGACGCGAAGCTGTGTGTCGACTCACCTGTGGTTCCGCTGGTGAAGCACACGATGGACAGGTCATCTGGTCCCGGCGGCTAAAGAAACACATGAACACATTCACATGAACACATGAACATATGAACACATGAACATGAACACATGAACACATGAAAACATGAACACATGAACACATGAACATGAACACATGAACTCATGAACATATGAACTCATGAACATATGAACACATGAACACATGAACATGAACATGAACATATGAACACATGAAAACATGAACACATGAACATATGAACACATGAACACATGAACATATGAACACATGAACTCATGAACATATGAACACATGAACACATGAACATGAACACATGAACACATGAACATGAACACATGAACACATGAACATGAACACATGAACACATGAACACATGAACATGAACACATGAACACATGAACACATGAACATGAACACATGAACACATGAACACATGAACATGAACACATGAACATGAACACATGAACACATGAACACATGAACACATGAACATGAACACATGAACATGAACACATGAACACATGAACACATGAACACATGAACATGAACACGAACATGAACACATGAACATGAACACATGAACATGAACACGAACACATGAACACATGAACATGAACACATGAACACATGAACATGAACACATGAACAACACATGAACATGAACACATGAACACATGAACATGAACACATGAACACATGAACACATGAACATGAACACATGAACGTACATCATCAAGATCGAACGACAGAATCAATCTCAGTCACCTGCACAGGGTTAAACAGTCTCAGCTTGGGAAAGTCTTAAGTTCTTCACAGACAGACTAGCAGCTCAGGGAACATTAACATTTACATTTAAGCATTTAATCAGAAGAAAACTACAGTCTGATCACTGGACAGCTGACTAATCACCTGACCAATCCTGTTGGTCGAACTGGTTTTATTGAAGTCAAAAACATTATTCAACTTCACTGACTCGACTGAAATACATTAACCTAAACTACTTCTATGGGCTAAATGGGGTAGAAATGGCACTGTATGTTTTTATAGGATGTTTGTTGAAGAAATTTCTCAAAGAATTCACTGCTAGTAGTCTGTGATCTCTCCGCAGATGTCCGCTCTGAGAAGCGTGATGTGTTTGTGATCGACAGCGCTGGTGAAACACTGCCTGCACACTTACCACAGGTTTCCTGTAGTTCTCTCGACCCAGAGCCTAAAACAACATCGAGACGTCAGTCAAGACATGCAGCAGACCCACAGGATTCATCACACTCTCATGAGTCACGCGGGAACGCCGCTAATGTAATGATCGTTACAGAACCAGCTCGTTTATCACCAACCCTCAAAGGATCTTTTCTTTCTTTTGTGTGATTTTTAGGTGAATTTCTCTTTTCAGTACGGTGAAACTGAATGAGGACTGGAGCCAATAATGCTCCAAATGAGCAAACACAGACAGAAAAATGATCACTAGAGTCCAAGAGTTAAGAGTTTCAATCAAATGAAGATCAAATCTGTTTTATAAAGAGGCCTCAGTTCTTAAATGAAAACAGTAGTGGTTAAGGGAACAAATTAGCATTTTTAGCATATTTTAAACCTCGTTTTGTCTTATTTGAAATAACTGTAAGCCGTCTTGCGGGCTCCGGGCCCCGCTGTGATCCGTCTCACCTCCACGTCTCGGAGCGAGCGGACCAGAACGCCGCTCTTCTGAGCCTCCTCCAGCAGCGGAGCGTCGAACGCATCCATGAGGATGATGGTCTTCAGACCCGGCGTCTCTCCTCTCTGAACGTTCTCCAGGAGCACCGCCGCTTTCTCCACTTTATCACAGATCACCGTGGAGATCTCAGCTGAGAAACACAGCATTCAAAGAGGGAATGAATAAAGTAAATAAATCCTTTTTAGCATCTGTATGGTTCCACGAAGAACCTTCAACATCCATGAAACCACTAAAGGTTTTTGATAGTGGAAAAAGATTATTAAAATACACAAAGAAAAAACACAGCAACAGTTTTTTCTCAGCTGTTTACACACAAAATCTTTACTTATATCACACAGGTTCTGAAAGCTGTCGCTCAAACAGCAGAAACACACACCAGATCTACAAAACCAGACACTGATTCTCAGCCTTTGACTCAGTTTTCAATTTCATGAAACACTTCTTGCAAAACACAACACACAGTTCTGACAAATCTAACTTATGGCAAAGGTGTTTGGTTTTGAGATGTGTTTGTGATATTTTGAACGCAGTGCTGCATTTTTCAAGAGATTGCATTTTGCATTTTGTGTGCAATTCTTGGATTGGTGTGAGGTAAAAGTTTTTAAAATGTGTGCAAGCAGCTGAAAAGGCTCTGAACGGTTGTTTGTGGAATGAGCGAGCGGCGCACCTCTGTTGATGATGTAGCGGATGGCGTCGGGTCCGAGCGTGTCGTACAGCGGCACCACCACCATAGAGTACGTGTAGCACGCCAGCTCAGAGATGATCCACTGCGAACGCACGAGACGAGCACATCATCAGCTTGTGTTCACGGCTTCTGCAGCCTCGTGTTTTGGTGTTTGGTGCTTTACCTCAGGCCGGTTCTGTGCAAACACCCCGATGAACTGATCCGGATTGGGCTGACATCCCTGAGACAGCAGACCGGAGCCCAGGAGCTCGGCGCGGCTGAACACCTGCGGAGAAAACACGCTATTCACTACTGGAAGTTATGAAAAAGTAAATGATTACTTTTAATTAGTGCTGGGCAGCGATTAATCGCGATTAATCGCATCCAAAATAAAAGTTTTTGTGTACATAATATATGTGTGTATATTGTGTTTATTTACTATGTATATATGAATACACACCCATGCATGTATATATTTAAGAAAAATATGTTATGTTTATATATTAAATATATTTATATATCACATAAATTATATTAATATAAATATATATACATGTAAATACACCTAAATATTTTCAAAATATATACTGTATGTGTGTGTGTCTTTATATACATAATAAATATACACAGTATACACACATATATTATATAAACAAAAACTTTTATTTTGGATGCGATTAATCGCGATTAATCGTTGCCCAGCACTACTTTTAATTTTACTGTCATTTCATTTACAGTTACTTCTGATGTACTTGCATTCAATTCTGACATTAGAACAATTCTATACAAAAACAACAGTGGATGACAAATTAACATCTAATGTTAAAATGTATGTTTTTAACGTTTGTTTCTCCCTTTAAATACTTTGGTTATTGATTTATGCAGTTTTACACTGAAAAAATGCTTTTCTTACTTAGGATTTTTTAGACAAGTAAAAAGTATTGTGAAAATGAAGTGAGTTTTTGCTTAGAACAAGCAAGATAATCTGCCCATCTGCTCATCTTATTTCAGACAGAAAACAAGATTATTTTGCTCACACCATTTGCAGATTGTTTCAAGCAAAAAACACTTAATTTTGACTTGTTTTTCCTGAAAACAAGACAATAATTTTTACTTGTCTAGAAAATCCTTCTTGATTTAAGAAGATTTTAAATATATGGGCTGGAAACAAGACAAAAAAATCTAAGTCAGAAAGGCATTTTTTGCAGTGTATATTAATTATTTGAAAGAGCAAAGAGATTAAAAGAGCAGTTTCATGTCGTTTTGCTCAGCTGGTCGAGGTAAGAAAGTAAGTTGTAATATGTAATGCAATACTTACGAAAGACAGTAATTAGTACAGTAATCTAATGACTCTGTTGGATTAGAACTGCAGCTAGTAATGAATTCCTTTTCTACAGTAACTCAGCGCTGCTAGCCAGACGGCATTTAAACTTTGCCGTCTGAAATCAAAAGTTTGCTTTGAAGGCGAATAAAATGTAAAAAGTCCTGATTCTAACACAAACCCACAGAAACAGAAGCTGCTGCTCTCTGTATTGTGTTCTGTTGTCTCCTTTCACGCAAGTAAGTAAATTGCACAAGTTTATTTCACAATATTAAATGAAAAGGTCAGAACAGGCCCATCCGTAAGAGAGAAATCAGGACAGAGCACAGAAGACAAACAGCAGGTGTAAACGGGGGCGTGTGTGTGTTGTGAGTAATATCAGCTATTACTGCTCTCCGTACTCACCTCTTTGTAGGACAGCCATTTGTAGGGTTGATTGGGGAGTCTGGAGCCTAAAAACGGCCCGTCACCTGCTCGAAACACCAGAGAGACGTCAGGTCTTTCACACTCATCCTCTCCTCTCTTCTCACCAGCGCTTTGAGAGCGAGAGGATCTCAGAGGAATCACCAGCCAAAGACCGCAATGATTACCATTCACTCAGTGTTTCTGAAAGAGTCTCTTCTGCTCACTAAGACTGCATTCACATGATCAAGAGCACTATACTGTCAAATATCATTACAACAACAACAGCGTTTATATTGTAAGTTAAATTGAAATTTTACAGCATTATTAATAACTATATGGCAGCGGCTGTTTACACTAAGTGAAAATAGCTATAGATTCTATTTACGCTATATTAAAACAGCAAGATTTTCTGCTATTTATACTACTTATTGCAAATAGTAGCAATTATCTGCACCTCAGTATTGTAGTATACATTATAAAACAGTACGCAATAATAATGTATTGAGTGTAAATGATCATTTTAATTCAAATTATTAAATGATATGCCACCTTATTGGGACAATAAAGCCCTCCCTACACCTACCCGATACCTTATTTTCAACTTTTTGATTATTTCCTTCATTTTTATTGAAAATAAATGCCTTTCCGATGCGATATGAGATTTGAAAAGGGAGGAAAAAAAGTTCGGCAAAAGGTGGGTTCGAACTCGGGTCAATCGCGTCAAAAATCACAAACCTTAATATCTACACCATTGAAACTAATGTTGAACGAGCGTCTTTTTTCAGTGTTGACTACCCCAATCACACGTTGGTGGGCGGAGTTAGTGTAAATAGCCTCTGCCAACAAGGCGGGCTGTTTGCACTTAGTGTAAATATACACTCCGTAGCTATATTTATTTATACCAAACATTATAACACACCTCTGAGTATAACAGCTGCTCAGCTAATGTGTGTCTAAAATGACAATATAAACAGGAACAGACAGTCACTCGATCATGAGGCCTGAGCTGTGCACTTTACCCATAATGCACTGCTCTTTGCATGACTCTGATGTGTTGTGCCGCTCACCGGTGATGTGCAGGCCGCGCTGGAACACCTCGTACATGGTCTTGGCATCCTCGTGATAATATGAGAGCAGTGTGGAGCTGTCGCCCATCATGGACCTTCGAGCGCCATCCTCCATCTGAAAAACCCATTCAATAACCGTATGAAAGGTGCATTGTTGAGTTGGTCGTTTAGTGCTTGTTTGCATTCGTGTTTGCATTCATATTTGCATTCTGCTGGAGAATGTGCTCGCTTCAGGGCTTTCATCTGTGATCATAACACTATTGTTTAAAGCCAAACATCAGTCTGCATGTGCAGAGCTTTCCACAGGCTTATAGTGAAGGAAATATTATCATCTCCGGAAGCACATTAGAAAAGAGAGTATGAGAATACATTTATATAGATGTGTGTGGTGATGTTGTTGATGTAGGACGCTGCAGTCAGCCAGCTGCTGTGAATGCTTTGCTTATGCAAAACTTCAGATCTGAGCCAGATTTGAACACACAGCACTCAGACAAAAGGAGATCATCACAGGACACAGAACCAGTCTGAACATGCACTCGCGTTTAGTTTGATGATTTATTGCTGAAGTGATAAAAGCATAATGTTGGAGCTGCATGAATAAAACCTCTCTCTGTGTGAGTTTTAGTTAAAATTTAACCAAATTTCTTTAAACCCTATTTCTTTAGGGGTTTTTTTTTTTGAGTACCTGGTTCTTCATCCAAAACAGAACTTGTCGAGGGAACGAAATTTTAAAAGAAATATGATTTCAGCTTACATCTTGATTTTTAGCTGCTTTCATTTATTTTAAACCTTGCTTTGTCTTATTTTAAATAGTATAAAATCATCTTTGGGCCCTGTTTGAAAGCCAGCGTTTGATTGGTCGGCTCTGATCACCTGATCTGAGGCTTACCTGCACTTCCTGTGACTGGAGCCGGAGGTCGCAGGGCGGCGTTATGGGCCGCGGCCGAGTGGAGATCCAGTAGGCCAGCACAGCGGTCAGGGCACCCAGACCCAGCAGAGCCGAGGTGGGCAGAGAGCGGAGGAACTGACCCAGATCATCCAGCTCAGGCAGCTGAAGACCCAGCAGCAGATCCCGAGACTGCATCTTCTCCATAAGCGTGGAGCTGAGCTCTGAGACACACACACACACACACATGCACACACACACACACAGAGATCAGACCAGATCCAACATGCACGATCATGTGTAAGGATAAATCTGAAAGCACAAAGTCACAGTTTATCTGGACATCAACACAAACAGACAGCAGTGCTTGCTTCCTCTGACAGATTACACATTAACATACAGTCTTCTGTCTGACCCAGACACTCCTGAGCACACACACACACACACACACACACACGTTTGTTTTTGTGAAAAGTGGGGACTCTCCATAGGTGTAATGGTTTTTATACTGTCCTTACTGTATGTGTTATTGTCCTACACCAACCCTACACCTAAACCTACCCCTTACAGGAGACTACCTGCTATTTCAGATTTTCAATACCCTCCATTCTGTGAGATTTATAAGCGTTTTGAAACGTGGGGACATGGGACCTGGAACATATTTTTGTTAGCTGGGCTAATCTAACCCACAATAATGAGCTTTGTTGTTGTTTTGAAAGTTTTCTCATTTGGAAAGGGTTAGCAATTATTCTTACAGTGTGATTTAGCATTAAAATGAAGTATGAAGAAGAATTGCACGCATGCTGATATCCAACAGCTTTCCTCCAAGTCCCTGTTGAACAAACCAGCATATTCTGGTTAGGTGTGTTGTGAAGCATGGCAGCTGGTTTGAGCTGGTTTGACCTGGTCCTTAGTTGGTCATGAGCAGAAGCTAGTTGCTTAGGACCAGGTTAAACCAGCTTAAACCAGCTGCCATGCTTCACCCCTTCAACAGGGGTGTCTGATGAAGACGTGCTGAAGCAGACCGTATCTCGTTGTTACTTTAATCTGCAGACACTTCACTGGCGGCCGGTGAAATCATTTCAATCTCAAGATGATGAACTCATGCAAAACCATGAAGAAAACACACAAACACAATCACAGCAGCAGCAGCGCCTACAGAAGATCTGATCTGTGTGTCTGCTGATCCTGAGCAGTCTTCCCATGAGTGACGTGTGTGTGTGTGTGTGTGTGTGTGTGTGTGTGTGTGTGTGTGTGTGTGTGTGTGTGTGTGTGTACGCATTTTTGTGAAAAGTCAGGACATAGATTTGTATAATGACGAGGGTATGGCAGGTATTACAAGGTGAAGGTGACATCTCAGGACATTGACCCATGTCCCCACTTTTCAAAACGCTTATAAATCACTCAGAGTGAGGTGTTTTTGGGGAAAGTTGAAATGCACAGAGTCTCCTGTAAGGGGTAGGTTTAGGTGTAGGGTTGGTGTAGGACAATAACACATACAGTAAGTACAGTATAACAACCATTACACCTATGGGATGAACCCACTTTTCACAAAAACGAACATGTGTGTGTGTGTGTGTGTGTGTGTGTGTGTGTGTGTGAGACGTGTGGTGTGTGTGTGACGTGCGCAGTGTGTGTGTGAGACTTGTGCTGTGTGTGTGTGTGTGTGTGTGTGTGTGAGACTTGTGGTGTGTGTGTGTGTGTGTGTGTGTGTGTGTGTGTGTGTGTGTGTGTGTGTGTGTGTGTGTGTGTGTGTGACTTGTGGTGTGTGTGTGTGTGTGTGTGTGTGTGTGTGTGTGTGTGTGTGTGTGTGTGTGTGTGTGTGTGTGTGTGTGTGACATGTGTGGTGCGTGTGTGACGTGCGCAGTGTGTGTGTGTGTGTGTGTGTGTGTGTGTGTGTGTGTGTGTGTGTGTGTGTGTGACTTGTGGTGTGTGTGTGTGTGTGTGTGTGTGTGTGTGTGTGTGTGAGACTTGTGCTGTGTGTGTGTGTGTGTGTGTGTGTGTGTGTGTGTGTGTGTGTGTGTGTGTGACTTGTGGTGTGTGTGTGTGTGTGTGTGTGTGTGTGTGTGTGTGTGTGTGTGTGTGTGTGTGTGTGTGTGTGTGTGTGTGTGTGACGTGCCCAGTGTGTGTGTGTAAGCTGTCTCTCCACTTCTGGAATGCTGCTCCGATATTTACGCGGGTCTTACCTCTTGCCTGAACATAACCCTTCTTTTTAATGTTTTGTTTCTCCGATATTTTCCTCTTTTTTTTATCTGCCATCTCCCTCTATCTATAGTCAATCTGCTAATATCCGTCCTGTGCACTCAAATTGAGCGCTCTCATACATAACTCCTTACAAGAGGTTTAAAATGAAACTGCAATCTATAACCTATAACTGTCATATCTGTAACACTGTATCAGCAGGTACTTTTCTCCACATGTTTTGGGAATGTCCAATTGTTGTCAGTCTATGGGCTCGTGAATTCTGTTTTGTCCTTTTTAATACAAATTGAAATTGAAATGTTTGATGGTGTGTCTGTTGTTCGCCCCTCCCTGTTGTTTGTTTGAGTAGATGTTGTTTTGTTGATTTGGGAAAAAGAAAAAGTTGATCACAAAAAATTGAGCGCTTTCTTCTCTCTATGAGTACAAGACACGCCCCCTAACTGCTGATTGGCCGTAAGTGGGTTTTGGGATTCGGTCAGGCATTGCGGTCAAAAGCATTTTTCAAAAATTGCTTAGTGCACGTTTAAGGAGTGGCGGGCGGGGCCAATACTTAAGCTAATGTACATAGAGGAAACCCTGATTAATCCTCTGTTTACAGAAGTCGCCTTTCATAGAGACAGTGAGGGGGACGGATCGGGTCACTATGAATCTGGGGGGGTCATGTCTCTTGTGCCATCTGCCTGTGAGTGTGTGTGTGTGTGTGTGTGTGTGTGTGTGACAGCTGGAGAAAAACAAAATTAGAGGTATTTCGTATTGCTTGGCGGGAAAATACTCTCTCCTACAGGAAAGCCTTAAAGACTGCTAGATCTGCTTACTTTACGTCTCTTTTAGAAGAAAAAAACACAACCCCAAGTATTTATTCAATACAATAGTGGCTAAATTAACAAAACATATAACAGCAGGTGCAGACATTACCCAGCAGCACAGTAGTAATGACTTTAAGAACTACATTACTTCCAAGATCGAAACTATTAGAGATAAAACCATGCAGCTGTCAGCCACAGTATCACATCAGATAGTACGCTATAGATCCCCTGAGGAACAATTCCATTCATTCTCTTCTATTGGAAATGAGGAATTGTATAAACTTGTTAAATCATCTAAACCAACAACTTGTGTGTTAGACCCGATTCCATCTAAACTACTAAAAGAGCTGCTTCCAGAAGTAATAGATCCTCTTCTGAATATTATTAATTCATCATTGTCATTAGGATATGTCCCAAAAACCTTCAAACTGGCTGTTATTAAGCCTCTCATTAAAAAACCACAACTTGACCCCAAAGAATTAATTAATTACAGACCGATATCGAATCTCCCTTTTCTGTCAAAGATATTAGAAAATGTAGTATCATCACAACTATGTTCCTTCTTAGAGAACAATTATATACAGTATGTGAGGAATTCCAGTCAGGATTTAGATCATATCATAATACTGAGACTGCTCTCATTAGAGTTACAAATGACCTGCTTCTATCATCTGATCGTGGTTGTATCTCTTTATTAATTCTACTGGATCTTAGCGCTGCGTTCGACACTATCGACCACAACATTCTTTTGAATAGACTAGAAAATTATGTTGGCATTAGTGGAAGTGCATTAGCATGGTTCAAATCATACTTATCTGACCGCCATCATTTCGTGCCAGTAAATGAAGAGCTATCATATCGATCACAAGTGCAGTATGGAGTACCTCAAGGCTCAGTACTAGGGCCATTACTTTTTCATTACTTTACATGTTACACTTGAGAGATATCATCAGGTGTTAGCTTTCACTGTTATGCTGATGATACTCTTGTATTTCTTCGCAACCTGATGAAACTTACCAATTTGCAAAACTAACAGAATGTAGAGTTGATGAACTATAAACTATACATTGTATGTATTGTTTCTTTCTTATTCCAAAGTCACCATAGCCACCCAGATCCAGAAAGTATCCAGATCAGATGGTGGATCAGCACCTAGAGACGACCTCTACAGCCCTGAACATCAGCGGAGATCAGGACACCTGGATGAGCCCCAGAGACTGATCCCCAGTGAAGACCCTGTCTCCTAGACGGCCATCGGGACAAGACCACAGGAACCAGATGAGTCCTCTGCACAATCTGACTCTGCTTTAGCATAGATTTAAACTGCTGATTTTGTCTGGCCAGAGGAGAATGACACTATTTCGACACACTATTTCCCCGTCTAAATACGGTAAAGCTGATATAAAGCCACCCGGCTTTATATCAAGCTGATGTAAAGCTGCTTTGACACAATTTGCATTGTTAAAAGCACTATACAAATAATAGTAACTCGACTTGACTTGACGTGTGTGGTGTCTGTGTGTGACGTGAGTGTGCGTGTGTGTGTGTGTGTGTGTGTGTGTGTGTGTGTGTGTGTGTGTGTGTGTGTGTGGTGTATGCGTGTGTGCGCGTTTTTGTGAAAAGTCAGGACATAGATGTGTATAATGACAAGGGTATTTTCAAAACGCTTATAAATCATAAAGAGTGAGTTTTTTTGAGAAAGTAAAAATGCAGACAGTCTCCTGTAAGGGGTAGGTTTAGGTGTAGGGTTGGTGTAGGACAATAACACATACAGTAAGTACAGTATAAAAACCATTACACCTATGGAGAGTCCCCACTTTTCACAAAAACGAACATGTGTGTGTGTGTGTGTGTGTGTGTGTGTGTGTGTGTGTGTGTGTGTGTGTTCGTGCGTGTGTGTGTGTGTGTGTGTGTGTGTGTGTGTGTGTGTGTGTGTGTGTGTGTTCGTGCGCGCGCGTGTGTGTGTGTGTGTGTGTGTGTGTGTTCGTGCGTGTGTGTGTGTGTGTGTGTGTGTGTGGGTGTGTGGTGAAGACATGTGCAGCTGAACACTGATAAACTCAGTCTGAGCTCCAGTAATTCTGTACTTCATCTCTGGACTTGATTTGTTAAAACTTCCAAAAGCATCTAACATTCATCAACATGCACTAGATTTCTAGCCATCATCTCTGAGATCAGCGAGTCCAGCATATAGATATCACATAAACCCTGCTGTAAGTGTGTCTGTAAGTCGGAATAATAATCAGAGTCACTCACCAGCGCGGAGGAGTGGCGGCGTCTGACTCTCTCTCTCTCTCACACACACACACACACACACACACACAAACACACGCACACACACACACACACACACACACACACACACACACACACACACACACACACACACACACACACACACACACACACACACACACACACACACACACACACACCACTCTAAAGTCCACTCTATCAGCTCAGCTCTGTTTGATTTTATTCAATCACTCTCACAGAGATCTGCATCTGCTTTTACTGCAGGATCTCAAACATCAGCTGAGATCTTTTCTTTGACAAAAGGAATGAATTAAATGATTTTAAGTATCTAGAAGGACGTGATTCTTTAAAGAAGCAGCAAGCTGTGTTCTAAAACTCAGTGAAGCTCCTCGCTGTCTGTCACACACCAGACGCCACTCATCCTGCTCAGGACTCAAGATTTATGATCATCTAAAATATACTTTAATGTAATTTCTGCTGAAGCTTGTTTGTCATGTATTTAGATATACTGACACATTTGTAATGATGAAGCTGCAATTTAAAAATCATTAATTTTAATATCAAATAACACACTGAAGTTGAATTATAATCAAGTACTTTACATGTGCTTTAGTCCTTTAGTCAACATGTCAAAATAAGAGTACTTCAAAGCACAGCAGAAGATTATTGAAACTTAATGATTTTAAATGTAATTTAAATGTAATTTTACATTAATATAAAGTGCACATTTTAAAAGTGTCTTAAATGGCCTTTGATTTCATTAATTTTCTATCATGTGCAAGTACAGTTTTTAAGAATATACGGTGAAGGTTTACACTGAGTGCACGTTCAGTACAGTTCAGCGCATGTCTTTTTCTCAAGGTTCAGCACTTTTGCTCAGTTCACACAATACTGGATCTGTAATGACACTCTTAACTGTTTTACTTCTTAAAGCAAAACTCAGGAGGAATCTTAAAGGAATCTCAGCAGACCATCTTCATCTTAAAATCCATAACAAGTGATGCTCCTACGCTTCAGAGGAGGAAACACTTCACTCGTCCTCTCAGTGGAGTTTTCCCTCGCTGCTGCTCACTGACAGTAAGTGCGGTAGTCGTTGTAATAGCTATGTTTAGGTGCTGGGTCGGGTTAAGGGATCTTAGAATATGGTCATGCATTACTATCTGCTTAATAAACATCTAATATGTTAGTAATATGCACGCTAACAAGCAACTAGATAATAGTGAGAATTGGTCCCTAATCTAAAGCGTTACCGGTGATTATACTTCATCAATAATATAACGGCTCTTCTGGTTGTTTCTGGCAACAAAACTGCTGATGTTTCTGTAGTAAGTATTGATCGTTTGTGAAGCCTTTTAAAGTCTATTTTCTCCAGACTGCATGACGGTGATTGAATTTACTCTGTGTGCTTTAAATGCACTCATAAATAACTGCACATAAGAAACCAACCACTGTAATATGGTAATTATATTGGCAGAACTTATTCACAAACAGCCTACAGAGGCAAGACCTCTGGATCATCACGCTGATCGTCTCCACAGACGTTATGCATTATTATACAGACGCTCTCCTAATGCACAAGATTTCATCCATACGCTGTAGATTATCAAAGGATTATCAATCAGCACTAAATATAGAGCGTCTGCAGGATATGCAATATAATACATTCACAGTCTGACCGAGCGTTTCACTTTATCCTCAGCACATCAGTGGTTCAGGGATATTCAAAGATTACATTTGGAAATATATGAAGAAGCTCTGCGCTGGTCTTCCTCTGCTGTCTATAGAGCTGAGTTCACTGCAAACCACAGAGAACACCCTCACACAGCCCCGGGGCTCTGAGCCGCAGAAATCCTGTCTAACAGCTTTACTCACTACAGAAGTTATTGTGGGATTTTATTCATTTTTCTCTTTGTTGTTTTTTAGTAAAAAAAAAAGATGCATATTTTAAAAAGACATCACAATAAACATTAAGGTCTTTAGAAGTTTCTGTTTATAGTAAGTAAACAGTGACTAATGAAACGAAGAATATTATTATTATCTCCAGTGAAAGTTATACTTTCACATTATACCTAATTTAACTTATGTTTATGGTGAAATTAAGTTGTATAAAGTACTTCATTAAGTAACATTTTGGCTCATGTCTAAAGTCTAAATACTCTGATTAAGTATGAGATGGTCTTTATAATAAACTTTACATTAATGTTTTTTGTGTTTGGATGTATTCCAAAACATCCAAAAGATGTATTTTTGGTTCATAAAATTGGAACCAAACCATAAATATAATTTGAGAAAATATCAATCGGTAACAAGAGTTTGAGAGTGTTTTTTAAGTTGGCCTGAAGTATCGTGTCTCTGCTGGAGTCTCCTCCGCTTGATAAAACTGCATTTGAGAGTTTTGTGCTGTGGTCATTAGACGAGCTCCTCCACGGACGTCCAGAGCCTCATGCAGCTTGTGAGCAGTGATGATTGGCTGCTGTCCATCTTGAGGGCGGGATCTGGAGAGTAAGGCTCCGCCTCCCCTGCCCCGCCCCCACGAAGGCATCACTAGCAATTAGCTTGCGCTGTCACCGGAGATTACGGCCTATTAGTCCAGAAAACAGATGGACGGGAGTAACCCTTGCTTTCCATTGGCTATCTAAAGTCTGTCCACCTTTCCCTCCTCACATGCACTGACTTCCTGAAGACCTTTCCTCTCAAGTAGGTCACGTCTCCTGCACTGTCGCCCTAAAGAACTAATTCCACCTGATTTAACGAAGTTGGTAATCAGTGATGTTAAATAATATTTTTTCTTGAATAAATGCAGTTCATTTAGTGCAACTTTTTGAAAAATAAAAGTGACTTGCGGATGTTTCCATAAAGAGATATTTCTACTTGAATTAACCTTTTTGGTATAAATAAACATATTTAGGACGGTTCAGTGATGTTAAATAATAAGAAGTTCATTTAGTTCTTTTTAGTGTGAAGATGAACACCATCTGCACTGAACGCTGTGTAACTGTGCAATTAATAATTAGGTAACACTTCACAATTAGGTTTCATTATTTACAATACTTCTACAGAATCTCAGTTAAGGTTAATTGCAACACTTACTAATACATTATTAAATCAAAAGTCGTATGTTACCATTCTAATGTGAACTACAGCATGAACAAACACTTCACAATTACATTTTCTTATCTAACATTAACAAATATTATGAACAAATGCTGTAAATACATATTACTCTAGTTTAGTAGATATTACTGTACGCTGAGAGAAATAATAATAATTACTTAATCAACCTAAATGCACTAATTTATACCAACAAAAGTCATTTTATGGGCTAGAAACAGGTCGCCACTTTATACAGTCTGCAGAGAGCAAGAAAGAATCCAAATGAGGTTATTTTAGTGACCACACACACACACACACACACACACACACTGATGGGGCTGAGCTGTTAATATTAATGCACTGCGGTGACTGAATTTAAAGGCGTTTTGTTGAGATGTTTTGAGGCCGTGTTGAAGCAGCAGATCGCTCTCGTTCTGTGTGAATGCTGCACTGATTATGGAAACGCTGATCCTCGCGGCCGCCGTATCACACCACCCTCAGCAGATGCGGCTCCGCTCACCCTCCCTCCCTCCATCCCATAATCCACCGCTCTCCGTCTACCCTTGACTACATGATACACAGTCTTAGCTTACAGCTCACACACACACACACACACAGCGGCTGAGAGAAATCAAACACGCACATTCTCCACCAGCTGCTATATCAGCTAACAGCACTGAACCAACAGAGTAACACATGCAGCTGTTGCCCTGATTCTTCTCAGTGTAACCTTCATATTAAACCACATTTTCTAGTATCTGCTTGAATAAAGCCAGAAGTCCCGCTGCTCTGGAGAAATGCACATCATTACCAGCGTGAGAGCAATCCCAACAACTAGCGCTCGCACGTGAACTAACCAGCTAACCCAGCTGGCATGAGCCGCGCAAGACGCCCTCTTTACTCAGCACATTATTCTGCTCACTAAGCAACATTACAACGGTCCACACAGAAAATCAATCTTCCCCATTCCGCGAGATGGGCTGTGGTTAGACACACATGACTGCAGCCAAAAGAGGATCTCGGTGATGCTCCAGCTCTCGGTGCCCTGCTGTAAAGCAGAAGTGCTGGAGACCATTGAGCAACAGACTGAGGAATTCCCAAGACTTGTGATTCGAGATCAACCTTTCTGCATTTCTTTCAGTAAGGATTGAGCATTTTAAATGAGATTTTGCACATTTGCTTGTCCTGTACACTAATTCAAGTCAAGACATCTAAATTACCAGGTTTTATTCAAGTCAAAAATATGTTGAAGAATGTTGCTATCAAACAGCTTGTAGCCATTGACTTTCATAGTATTTGTTCCATTCTTTGGAAATCAATGGCTACCGTCAACGGTTTGGTTACCAACGTTCTTATGTGTTCAGCAGAATAAAGGAAGCGTGAACGATGACAGAATTCTCACTTTTGAACTTTAATGGTAACAATTCCAGGTTACCACTTTGTACAGTAAGTGCAGTGTGTCACATAGTAAGCCTAAATCTTTAAATTATAGAGGACGGGCTGAAAGATTAGGTTCACCTCTGTCTGTCATTACACTGGACTCAATGCATTATTCATACGTGGCACATGGCAGCCGGACGGCTCGGGTTCGACTCGGCGAGCTGTGGGTGTCTGAGTGCTGGCCGTCAGCACACGGCTGAAAAATGCATGAGGTGAGGGTTACACTGTACCAAAAACCAAACCAAACACTTAAGTTAAATTGCTGCGTTGAGTTTGAGTAAAATCAAGGTGCAAGCATGCATGTTTGACCTGAAACTCTGAAAATGGATCAAATATGTAGCTCAAGTGCTAGAGCGTGTCACTGAGCTGTTTTCTTTAATGAAAGAAACACTTTGCACTGTTACCCTAAGCAGTGCCCTAAGCAGTGCGCTATCCGCTCAGCTGGGTGGAGCGCTTCAGCACCCCTCGCTGGACAGCTCCGCCAATCAGGGGCGCCGCTCGCGCCGTGACGTCACCGGCCTCTGCGTAGTAGCCTACAATGAAGCACGACACCGGCAAACCAGCCCTTTAACACCCCGTCCCATAAAATGCACCAACATAAGACATATACGCGACTATAAGTGTCCCGTGTCCCCGTTCCACAGCATGCACACTCACAGAAAGACGCTCTCACGCAGCGACGCGTCGCTTGAGCTCTCCAGCGTCTCGTGCCGCATAACGCAAAAACATCACCATCAGCAACTTCAATAGAAAAACGCTCCCGAGGCGAGCGTTAACCGAGCAGCTGATACAGATGAGACAGCACAGAGAATCCCCCTCGAAGCCTCGAGACGATGTTAATTCGTGAGCATCTGCTGATATCCGTCGTGTTCCTGCAGAGCGAGCATGAGACACTCACCTAGCACAACCCAGACAGAGCCAGCGACTAACGCGAAGGCGAGCATGTCTCGATCATGAGGAGCGATGCCGCAGCGCTCATCTGTGCCGCGTGGAGCCGAGCTGAGACGCGCTGCCGCCGGCCGCAGGAAGAGAGAGTGAGGATCACCTCCTGTCTCCTCCCTCACCGGGATGATGATGAGGAGGAGGAGGAGGAGGAAGAGGAGGAGGAGGAGGGAGCACCTATGAGGGTGCAGATGCTGAGGGCTGACTCCTCACGTCATGTGTGCACACAGCGGTTTACAAAAGCAGGAGTGGTTTCTGCCTCATTTGATTACTATAAAATAATCACATTTATGACTTAAATCGCCTCTTTATTTTCGATTGAATTTTCATAGGCTTTAGCTACCGGAAACGCAATAATGTGAGATGTTGATTTACATCTGAGTTGTTTTTTTTATCTCGTGACGCGCAGTCTATCTTTTGCTCCATCACCAATTCCCAGAGGAATAGCGCGTCACGTGACTCTCAAGCTCCTCCCCCTCCCCTGTTTAACCTTGAGTCGCTCTCCTTCTCCACATCCGTCCAGAGCGGATCACGTGACGCGCTCGGAGACCACCGGCGAGCGTCTCATTCGCGTCGGATGCGTCGACACATAACAGCCGCTGCTGGGAGCGTCTTCACTCTTCGGCTAAACTCTGGGCGAGTGAGGTTTGTCTGGAGAGGAGGACAGGCTGGACAGTGACGCAGCTGCCGTGGATTTGTCACTCAATCCAATGTGACCGAGCTGTCAGAGCAGATGGCCCAGTGGAGATTTACTCAAGCCGCTCTCTCTGCTCCACACATGTGTGTCTGGATCAGTCCGATGGGGACAGATCATCTATAGTTTATACTCATCGACTAGAGCACTTCCAGTTCAGGCCTTTTCTGAGACGAGCTCCTTAAGTGTTGCTTTTGCAATGTTTTACTTGGAAATGACAGCAGGTCATGCACCGGAGATCTCTGTGAACACAATAATGTGTGAAACCTGATCGGAAGTTTAGTGGAAAAATTCAACATGATGCGTGGAATCAGACACCATACAGTCTCTCAGATGATCAGCGTGTGTGTGTGTGTGTGTGTGTGTGTGTGTGTGTGTGTGTGTGTGTGTGTGTGTGAGTGAAGGCCACCAATCAATCCCCGTCTCATTCTGATGCAGGAACGGCTATGAAAACATATCCACATCTTCAATAAAGGATGTTGAACATAAATGAAATCAATTCAATTTTTAAAAGACAAAAATTAAAATGTGTTCACGCTCAGTTCATCTGAGGTCAGGAGGAGTGTTTCTGCATCAGTGTCTCAGCGATGGATGCTCTGCAGTGAATGGGTGCCGTCAGAATGAGAGTCTGATAAAAACATCACAATAATCCACAGCACTCCAGTCCATCAGTTAACATCTGGAGAAGACAAAAGCTGAAACACATCCAGCATTAAGACGTTTTTAACTCAACTCTGAGTCCATAATAACTCTTCCTCTGCTGTCGTCTCTCGCATCAGAATCCAGCCACATATAAACACTGCTTGATCTGCAGATTTCTCTCCTGATTCAGACCAGAACACTTCTTCACTGCAGGAAGCGTTATTATGGATTATGGACTTAATAAAGGCTCGTTAAAGGGATAGAGCCCCTGTCACTCGTCCTCAAGCTGTTCCAAAACTGAATGAGTCTCTTTATTTTAAAGAATGTGGGCAACAAAACACTGCAAGGATTTAAGGATCTTCAGATGCAAACTGTGTTGCTTCAATCATACATTTGTGTTGTTTTATTTTCTTTCTTTCTTTCTTCTTCATTCATTCATTTATAACCATTTATCATTTGATCATTTTATTATTCTATTTAATCATATAATCATTTATAATAATCATTTTAACCATTTATATACTAATTTCATGGATTAGTAATTTATATTATTGTGTTTTATATTAATTTTCCACCGTTGTTTAGTGTAACGATGCGTGGTTTGAAAGGATGTCTGTCTTCAGGAAGAGATAAGAGGGAATGTGTATGTAATGAAGGTTTACGGGAAATTCTGGGATTATTTACTCACCCTCAAGTTATTTCAAACCTGTGTGACTTTTATTTCTTCTGCCAAACACAAAAGAAGATCCTTTGTGGAAAGAAGAAGATATGTTGAAGAATTGTTGTAACCAAACACTTGCTGGTCCCTTTCTTCTCATACTTTTGAAGTCAACGGCGAACAACAACTGTGTGTTTAATATTCTTCAGCATATCTTACATGTTCAACAGAAGAAAGAAAATCATACAGGTTTGGAACAATTTGAGAGTGAGTAAATGATGACAGATTATTCATTTCTGGGTGAACTATCTCTTTGACTGATAGAAGACTGCTGACTGGCTGTTTGTTCCCAGACAGACGGATATTCCCTGAGAGGATCTGGCATCCAGGCTGAATCTGATATTTCTGGTTTGGAAGCATGATCTGACACCATTGTCTTCTGTAGTATGGGAGAGAATACTATAAAGGTCGGAGGAAACCAGAGAGTCGAGCAGGTCTTCTTCTCTTTCATTAATTCTGTGTGTAATGATGGATTCCTCTCAGCTGGTTTAGGTTTTTTTATTTATTTTATTTTATTTTTTTTTACAAAGAATCATGCTTTCAACAACATGTAATTAGAGAGACTGACTAACACTAAATGTTTTATTTAAATGTATTAAATATAGGTTTTTGAAATCTTAGGTATTTAAGTCATTTTAAGATAAATAACAATATTCTATGCAAACAAATCACAATGAAGTGGTTCTTTTGTGTACACTGTCCTGTTCATAACAATAAACCTGCTGGTGAAGAAACGACAGGTACAAGAAAACACACACACACACACACACACACATACACACACACACACACACACTCTCTCTCTCTCACACACACACACACACATACACACACACACACACACATGTTGGTTTTACTATACTTGTGAGGACTTTCATAGACTTCTATTGTTTTCATACTGACCTAACAATATTTTCTATTGTCCTACAGCAACCCTACCCCTAAACCTACCCCTTACAGAAACCTTTTTGCATTTTTACATTTTGAGATAAACTTCATTCAGTATTTTTAATAATTTATTTCCCTTGTGAGGACCGGCCAAATGTCCTCACAAGTCAAAAATGTTAGGTTTTACTATCCTTGTGGAGACATCTGGTCCTCACTCTGTGGGTCTTACAAGAACACACTCTCTCTCTCTCACACACACACACTCTCACACTCACACACACACACACACACACACACACACACACACACACACACACACACACACACACACACACACACACACACTCTCTCTAACACACACACACACACACACACACACACACACACACACACACACACTCTAACACACACACACACACACACACACACACACACACACACTCTAACACACACACACACACACTCTAACACACACACACACACACACACACACACACACACACACACACACTCTCACTCACACACACACACTCTAACACACACACACACACACACACACAGGGAAGTGAAGGTGAAGTTCAACAGAGAGCCTATAATTACAGCCCAGCCTAAGGATTTAAACCTCTTTTCGCAGAGTCTTACAAACAATAGTATTGTCTGTGGCTTCAGAATTTGCTGTAGGTGTATATGATGGCCTGGATGGGTGTGAAATTTCCCGGACTGAGCTGTTTCCTCGTCCGCCCTGCTACAGGTCATTACACAGTGAGAAAGAGGCACTAATGAACAGAGCAGCGCTGCAGTGAACGGCGTCAGAGCCGATGCTTCACTCTGCAGCTCTCGCCTGGCTGTCCACTGAAGCTAAGCAGGGTTGAGCTGGTCGGTCGCCGGATGGGAGACTCCTGGGAAAACTAGGTGAAGAGGTGTTAGTGAGGTCAGCAGGGGGCGCTCACCCTGTGGTCAGTGTGGGTCCTAATGCCCCAGTACAGTGACGGGGACACTATACTGTCAACAAGCACCGTCCTTCAGTTAAGCCGAGGTCCTGACTCATTGCGGTCATTTACAGTTTTTTTCAATTGCTTACACACTAAAATTAAAACTTTCCCACAATTAGCAAAACCACCGGCCTAGATTTGCACAAATGTAAGCACATTGTCAGCTTCACACTTTTTGCAAAACATTACACAGAGTGATTTGCGAAACACTAAACACACTTGTATGCATTTGACACAGAAATTTATCATGATGCCATTTCCTTGCAATTTCAAAGCAAAGGCTTTCAAATTAACACCCCATGAACCCATTGGTTTAACACAGCCAGCAGGTCTGCACACACACTAGTGCTTAATTATAGACACACCAATCAGGCTTACAGCTTTTCACAGTCGCTAGGACACATCTCTCAATACTAAAGTCACTTTTTCAAAACTCTTCACACAGTGAGCACAACAGCAGTCTGTGAGCTAAACTGTGGATCATTTTTCATTGCTTTGGCACAACATGCATTCATTGACTACTTCTTTCAAATTCCATGAATTATTTTCTCATTTCGACACAACAACTGTCAAAACTCTGTGTACCTACAGCCCAGTTTGCACACGTTTACATACTCTTTTCAGAATTGTTAAACTTGAGTTCAAAACAATAACATAATACAAAACTGAATAAAACAGCAATTTTCTGCATTTCTACAATACAGTAATATTTTATTACAGTAAAATATATTTAGAAAAATAAAATGAAATGAAATGCTATCAAAACCGTTGGACCAACTACAGGTGATTCCTTTTGTAGCTGAAGACCTACATGTGTTACTCCTTTACATAATTTCATTATCATCTATAAAAAGAATTTGCATTGAATAATTTGCATTGTGATGTAAACATGGACCAAGCCGGACACCGAGAAGTGGCTGAAAGAGCAACAGGGCGACGTATGCGTGGTGGAAGAAGAATAAGAGGAAGATCAAGAGCTGTAGTCTCAGATGAGATCAGGACAATTATAACTGATCATGTAATAAATCATGGTCCTTCAATGAGAGCGGCTGGTCTGAGAGTGCAGCCAATTCATCACTAAACACCAGTGACTTGTACATATAGGACACAGTCATTTTAGACACTTCCAAAACTGTTGCAACAGAGATGGAAATACAATTTTTAAATAAATGAATTATGTTTCCATCTTCGTTGCCACAGTTTTGGAAGTGCTTTTTCTGTTCTAAAGAAGGGGGTGTCCCAATACTTCTGGCAGTATAGTGTATCAGCAGAAGATTGCAGGGATGGATCAGGCATGCCAAAATATTCTTTCCTATGTATTGCCTTTGATGACATACGATGTGATGTGGATGAGAACCTGTGGCCAAATGCAGTACGTAGAGTTGATTAGGATTCCTACAATACAATATATACAAATGTATATACAAATTCTTGCATTTTGGAATAACTTTGAAAAGTAAAAAAAGAAGTTTATATATATATATATATATTGAAACATATAGCATCGTGTCTAATTCATGTCACCTGTTGTTAGTGTTTTTTAGGTCTTACTTCTATAGATGACCAAGTGTGTTTGTTAACTGACGACCCTTGCTAGTGTTATGAAAGAATGAGCTGCTCTGAGACATGTATGAAGTGTTTTGATAGTTGTTGTGCATTCTGAATGTGGAATGAACTGCTGGGCCAAGCTGAAAGCTGGTTTGGAGAAGTGTGTGAAGAGTTTTGAAAAAGTGACTTTAGTATTGAGAGATGTGTCCTAGCGACTGTAAAAAACTGTAAGCACTATAAAAAGGCAACAGGTAAGTTCACCTGTCTTCAACAAAAATGGACTGTGTCAGAGGAAGAGGGAGAGTGCGGATGAGAGGGGGAATCCAGAGAGAACAAGGCCGAGGGAGAGGAAGAGGAAGAGGAAGAGGAAGAGGAAGAGGAAGAGGAAGAGGGAGAGGGAGAGGAAGAGGAAGAGGAAGAGGAAGAAGAAGAGGAAAAGGGAGAGGAAGAGGGAGAGGGAGACCTGGAGGAGGGGTAGGACATGCACAAAGAAAAAGACAACCAAATATGTGTAACACAATGGTGGACCATGTAATAACCCACGGACTAACACTGAGGGAGGCTGGACTGAGAGTACAGCTTAACCTGAGCAGGTCACGGTGGCATCAATAGTTCGGACATTTCGTCAAGAGCACAGGTGAGAAACTTATCTTCTGTCAACAGAAAATCCATAGCTTACTGCATGTACTATATCAACAGTTTTGGTACGTATTTGTGTATAATTTTACAGTAAGCTACATGTGTTTTGTTTGTCTAACATAGGATTGAACGTCGAGAACATCAAGGAGGGAGGGGCCATATTCACACAGGAGCAAGAGAGAGATCATAAACCTCGTTTTGGCCAATAATGCAATCAGACTTAGAGAAATTCAAGCCCATATTGTCAATGATCACCAAATTTCCAATAATGTCCAACAGGTCTCTCTGTTATAGCCCGTATCCTTAAAAAACATCAAGTTGTGATAAAACAACTGTATAAAGTGCCATTTGAAAGAAAATCAGACAGGGTGAAAGCCCTGCGGCGTGAATATGTGGCGGTACGTTTTGTTCACTGACTGTAGTATTGTGTACTGCACACATAACCTTTTTACTGTACATGTAATTTTACTGTATAGCAGACCTACAGTATATTGATCTACACAGTGTGATATTTTGCTGTATTTCAGAGAGTTTTGTAAATGGATGCGGAGGAAGTCCCGCATGAGTTTATATACATTGAGGCTGGATTTAACCTGACAACAGTGAGAAGAAGGGGAAGAAGCATCGCTGGCCACAGGGCTGTTGTCAGTGTACCAGGGGCAACGTGGGGGTATCATTACCCTTTGTGCTGCCGTTACACAGAACGGGATCCTCCACCGCCATGCTAACTTGGCTCCTTACAACACTGACCTCATTCTCACATTTTTAGACAGATTACACAATAATATCACAGCAGCAAACCAAAGGGACCAGATGCAATACATTGTCATCTGGGACATTGTAGCTTTCCATCGTTCTGCTCTGGTCCGTTCTTCTCAGCACGGCGGTGGAAGGTTTATGATCTCCGGCCCTATGTCCAGATGGCCCTCACTCAAGCTTTGGAGGAAGCATGCGATCAAATTGAAGCAGCATCCATTCAAGGGTGGATTCGTCACTCCAAAAGATTCTTCCCACGTTGTCTTGCAAATGAAAATATAGCCTGTGATGTTGACGAGGCCCTGTGGCCAGATCCAGCTAGGCGGAGAGATGTTTAGTTTTTTTTAGTTTTTTATTCAGTACTGAACTGGATATGTAATTTGTTACAGTATTACTGTAAGCTTACAGTACAATGGTACGTTCAGTAATACTGTATGAAAACTGGAAAATGTTTTGTTAGGAATGTTTTATTGAAATGTTCAGTATTAACTCACTTGAGTACATGAAAGGAAATAAATATGTTCATTAGTCTGCACAACTGGTGTCATGGTGCTGGTGAATGTATTTTTACACTTTCTCTGTGTGAATGCTAAAAGTGTTTTAGGTTGAGCGCAGGAGTGTTTAAGTGATTCAAACAGAATCAGACCATATGATGGTTGTGTTTATGTTATGGCAACAAAATAAGGTTTTTATAAGACATTGTATAGTTTTGACAAAAGTGTTCCATTTTGCAAATTCTCTGAGGTGTTGTGCTACTTTGGTGTAGTGTTGTGCTAATTGTGTGAAGGGGTTTGGAGAACTTGTGCTTAAGCAATTGAAAACAACTGTAAAGCCCCGGATATCTTTCAAACAGAGTAGAGGTGTGACCTCAGCGTCCTGGCCTGCTCCACTGATCGGCTGCACCGCTGTCTCTCCTCAGCTACCTGCTGTGTGCCCTCAGGAACTTATTTTTTCAAAACTTTACACACAAATCCAAGAATTGCACACAAAATGCAAAACTCCTCACATCTCTTGCAAAATGAAGCACTGCATTCAAAATATCACAAAAAGCATCTCAAAAGCAAACACCTTTGCCATAATATTGATTCCTGTTAGCTTTTTGTGTGTTACATAGAGACTTTTGTGCTGTGTTTTGCAAAAAGTGTTTTATGAAATTGAAAACTGAGTCAGAGTCAGAGAATCAGCGTCTGGTTTTGTAGATCTGGTGTGTGTTTCTGCTGTTTGAGTGACAGCTTTCAGAAACTGTCTGACAAGGAAAGATTTAGTGTGTAAGCAGCTGAAAAACAAAACAAAACAAACAAAAAAAAACTGTAAATGACAGCATGTGCGAAACTGCAAAAAGCAAATACCCCAAACGTGTGAAGCGGCGCGACGCAGTGCAGCCAGCAGCAGCCGAGCCGCATCCGCTGATGAACGCGCGCGGCGCTTCTGCCGTGATGCAGTCAAACAGAGAAACCCACTTGATCCATTCAGATATGGCACAGAATTGTGTTACACAGTGATATGAGAACATTAAAGGTTCGGCAGTGATGCCATAACAATGCCATAAACTGCATGACGAGGTAAACTGGAAAACGCCAATAGCCTACATAATTACAAGCTGGTCAGTTCAGCTCCATAGTAATTTAACTTAGTTATTACCAGTGATGGGAATAACGGCGTTATAAATAAACGGCGTTACTAACGGCGTTATTTTTTTCAGTAACGAGTAATCAAACGAATCACTGTTTCCCCCGTTACAACGCCGTTACCGTTACTGACAATAAAATGTGGTGTTACTATATTATATTATTATAATTTAATTTTCCAGTTCATCTGAATGGATGCGCAGTGCAGCTGTATTTGACGTAAACTCTAGTGTGAAGCGCACGACTCGCCGTCGCTTTCTCTCACAGACACGCACACAAAGAAAGATACAGAGCAAGAGAGTCTTTCATAACATGCAGAATTGATGAGCTACATGTAAACGATATTCTGTGTTGTATTTTCCTGTCAAAATAATGGAGTTCCTTTGGAATTCTTCAGCTTTTAAGAACTGCCGGGTTCTCTGGTAGTGGGCGGGACTAATGAGCAAACGACAATCTCATTGGCCGGCGCTCACCTATTATCGTCCCTGTTTTGATTTCAGCAAATCAATTCGAGCGAACACAGACAACGTGATTAATATTCATGAACCCAGCAGCTCATTAATCCTTAGTGCATGTTATATTGATGACAAATATGCATTCATACTTGGTTATTCTAATTACTAAAGTTCTATCATCATATAAAATTACCATAATATTATATTATAATGCTTGACTGACTGATACTAAGTGTCAGTAGATAAATAGTGTAGATTAATGTACCATGTTTTATAATAATAATTTATTCTTTTTAGTGTCCATTTCATTAATTTAACACATTTAATATTGGGGGCATCCAAAGTTATTTGACATTTGAACATTTTTTAAAAAGTAACGCAATAATTACTTTCCCTGGTAATTAGTTACTTTTATAATAATGTAACTCAATTACTAACTCAGTTACTATTTGTGAGAAGTAACTAGTAACTATAACTAATTACTTTTTTAAAGTAACGTGCCCAACACTGGTTATTAACACTGAACAAATAACCTGTGGTGTTTTGGCTGAATGTATTTATTATAAATGTTACTGTCATTACTTAAATTAATTAAAAATTAATAAAATATTGGAGAATATTTTACTTTTATAGAAGCTGTTTTTGTAGTTTCTACATCTTTAGTCTTTATTATCATTATTATTACAAATTTCATAGTTTTTTGTTACTAATTTTTTTTTACAGTTTTTCTCAGTTGCTTAAACACATTTGTCCACTCAGACATCATATTTTCAAAACAGTTAACGCAGGCTGAAACTGAAGCTCAATGCAAACTGCTCCAACACTCACAAAACATTAAAAACAATCAACATAAGCAGATACTTCCATCAAATTAATTTATTCTTTCAATCAATCATTACACAATGGACAAAACACAGCTATCAATATGAAATGACACTGTTCAAACTCAGAAGTGTTGAATAGAGTTAATAACAACAAAACAAACAAACAAACAAACACAAATACTTATGGGTGGGAATATCTAAAAAACAATATAAAGAGTTGAAACACTCAGAACCTCACATCGGATGATTTCTCTTGCAGTGTTGCAAATCCATCAGCAGCCCTCTCTCTTCAGGTGAAACCAGTCTTTCATTTAGTGCATCGAGAAATGTGCGGAGGCATTCTGTGTTGAACTGAGAGATGGTCTGTGGCACGGGACACCATCAGTGGAGATGGCAGCGTGACCTGGCACTGCAACAGGGACCCTCTGCCCAATACATGTTCCTCCTCACTTTCCACATACATTCATTTGTGATGTGCTGCCTTCAGCTTCAAGTACATTATTCTCTAAAAAAAATATTCCAGTTGCATGTAATTGTAGGGTTTAGCAATGCATTGCAATAACAATAATAAAGCATATCAAAATTGACACTATGACAAACACATGAATGGGACTGATGAAACATCTGCATTACTGTAGACACAGTTTGTTCTGCCAACAGGGAAATACAGTAAAGCTGAAATATGCAGTGGTATACAGTAACATTGTGACTTACACTGTAAAAAATAATTGTAATTTTAACTGTAAAATTTTGCAAAATCGCTACGGAAAAAAACAGTTAATAGGTTAACAGTAAGTTCCCGTACTATATACAGCGAAAAACTGTAAAAGATCTAACCAGACATTTCATGTAATTTTACAGTAACATGCTATTTATTGTACAGTTTTTAAAGTAAAAAAGAATAAATCAATGTATAATTTACAGTCAAAAACTGTAAACTGATATTCCCAGAATTCCCTGCGTGACACTCCACATTTGAAAGTATTTTGTTTAAATAAACATTTTTTTAAAATAGTTTTTGTTATCAGTTATGTACATTTGAGCTTTGTGTTACACCTTCTGTTGTTTAATGAAAGTTTATTGCATTATTAAGTGTCACTATGATGGTGTTTTGTGTTTGCATGAATGGCACCTTCTGTATATCAGTCTATACTTCTGCTTGTGGCGAAGCTACTGGTGCTGAGCTTTGATTCTTCATGTGGCTTTCTCTTTTACTGCCTGCATTATTATGGTGGTTTTTCAGTATGTTAAAGGTACAAAACAGATTTTAATAGCAGTGTACGTTGCTGAATTAACTGGTTTACATTCAAATTTGCTTGTTTGTAAATTACAGTTTTATACTGTAAAATGTACAGTATTTGGCTGTAAATGTGTTTACAGTTTTTCTGTATTTTTTACAAAATTATTCTGGCAACCACAGCTGCCAAAATAATTTTGTAAAATCTACGGATTTTTTTTTTTTTTACAGTGTACCTGTAAAAAAAGCCTTTGAAACTTGAGCTGTATTTTCTCTTTTACAGTAATGCAGCTCCTCCAGCAGGGTCTCTTACTCTCCTTCCATGCCTTCGGCCTCTTTGACCCGTACTTGCAAATAGCAGGACAGAGCTGGCATCTTTTGTAGATTGATTGCTGATTGAAGAGTTGGAGATTCATAATTATGCAAGTACTTTCTATCAGCTGTGAATAACGTTTCCCTTTCGTTCAACACAGTGAATCCAGTAGAGTTTGGGCTCTTTCAATGAGATCTGTGGTGACTGTTTTTACAAAAACGTGTGAAACAAATGAAAAAGTGTTAAGGCCTTTGAAAGAGAAGAGTGTGTCTTAGCAAATGAGAAAAACTGTAAAAACCATATAATCGTGGTTTATTTGTTGTTGTGACCAGAATCTTACTAACAGGCTCCTATCAGTTCAACTCTGGATTCTATGGACTATAGTCTATTTCATTTCAGGGAAGGATAATTCAGCAGAATAACTGTAATAGATTATCTCTTTAAATGTTTAGTTCTAATTAATTTCACTTGAAGTAAAATGTCAATTCAATAAGAGCCTGATTAAAGATAATTATTAGTGTCTTATATAAAGTAGGTGTGAACTATTTACAAATGTCAAAGTTCTTAAAGGGATAGTTCACCCAAATATTTAAATTGTCATCATCTCCTCACTCTCACGTCATTCCAAACCTGTATGAAGTTCTTTCTTCTGTAGAACATAAAATAAGATAATTTAAGAAATTCAAGACATTTTTGTCCATTCAGTAGAAATCAAGGCTAATCAAAAATGGTTTGGTAACATTCTACAAAATATCTTCTTTTGTGTTCCAGAAGAAAGTGAGTCGTACAGGTTTGGAGTGACATGAGGGTGCGGAAACGATGACAGAACTGATAATATTTTAAAAACATTTTCCTTATCTTATAAACATGATTTTGGGTTATTATATCAAGGTTCGCTCATTAAAGGATGTTTGTTTTATTATCAATTTTATTTTATTTTTATGTAAATTTGACATCCACAAATGCAAGTTTGCAAAGGGCAAACCTATTTTTATAGTGCTTGGAAAAGATATTAAAATGTAGATGTGATGTCAAAATCTAAAAATAGTAAAGCAATTAAAAGGGTTACTATGCTCCTCCTTTAAAGTTTTACTTTATGGCGCTTACTTACAAAGTAGGCTACATTTTCTGTATTAAAACAGTATTGTAACATTCTATGGAAAAGTAAAATATGTGTAGTATATATTTGTTTGTAAACTGATGCATATGTCTCATTTCTCTCTCTCTCTCTTTTGCTTGTTCTTGCTCTGTCTCCTGGTGCATGTGGACCTGTCTTTGATATACAGTGGGATATGGCATCATGCACGCTATTTGTTGACAATAACGCATAAAAAGGCAGTCTGACAGCAGCAGTCCGGCCCAGATCCTCTCAGGAGCGCTGGACCAGGATCCGCGGAGGCTGGGTTTCGAGGGGAATATCGCTGGACGATCCTTGGGAAAACCCAGGAATTCACGGAGCAGAAACTCCGCAGGAAAACACCGCCTCCGCGCGCGACGCGCCTCCTGCCGCCAGCGATTACATCATCATCTTCATCATCTTCATCTCGCGCTCGCGCTGTGTGATTGTGGGTCAGTCTGACATCTCGAGAGCCCTGCGTCGCGCTGCGCTGTTTTTAACGCGTCCTGCGTCAAATGCCCCTAAAACGCGTTTTCTGACAGCAAACAACACACAAACAAACAAACAAACAAACAAACAAAAGACACGCACGCCTTTGGCGCTCGAGGCTCATTCCTTCAGCATAATTACGGATCTCGAAACCTAAAATGCCAGCGCTCGCGCATGATATCGCAGGACTGTCATCAGCAGAGTTTCTTTGAAACGCTGGCTCTTACAGTAACTCTGCAGCGACGCCCCCCAGCGGCGCGTCAGCGCGCGTTTCCCGGAAACACACCGACTTCTCTCGCGGACTGAACCCTGACACTATGCACTTTATTCTGTGTTCATAACACGCTCACATAACTCACTGTAGAAAGACGACACATTCGCTGTATTTACATTAACAGTGTGTAAACTCGCATGCGTGCAAGGACTGAACATTGCTGCTGCTGTCAGATTAGCTGGCATTGCAGTAATGCATGGTGCGAGTCACACAGGGTTAACTCAGGTTACAGTGTCCCACTTTACCTTAATTCACCGTATTTATGTGAAATGAGTGGAAGTGAATGCTATAATTAACAACAACATCTATTATTATTATTATTACTATTGTTATTATTTATTATTCAGGGTTAATTCTGTCAACCTATTATTATTATTGTTGTTGTTATGAATTGTTGATTATCGTGGCAATATCACATGAATATGACTGTGTGTGTGTGTGTGTGTGTGTGTGTGTGTGTGTGTGATATATTCTGTGGTGGCATGTTGAGGGTGTGTGTGTGTGTTTATCCAAACTGAAATGTCTTCCGCACGTAGCCCTTCTATCTCATAACAGCATGATTTCTCGGAAATCAGCCTGCTCGAGTTGTAGAGCGTCTGCTCTGTGTGCGCATGCGCGGGATGCACACCGGGAAAAATCCCCAGCAGCACTATATATATCGCGCGCTGCCGCCTCCTCGGTACAGTAAAGCGCGAGCTGCTCGAGACAGAACTTCAGCTGCAGTTCTGACAGTGGATTCACGCCTTCACAGGACTTACTCTTTTTGCAGTTTCTCTCATTTGGATACAACATTTGATTATACTGTAAGTGCCTCTGATAATATGAAAGGTTTTATTGTGCTGAATAGCATATTATGAATGCATTGAATATTATTATTGCATTTATGCTTAGAAATGCTTCGCTTCAGTTGTAAACGCGTGTTGTTTTTCTGGATAAATAAATAATTATTTCGATTGTTGGTAATGAATGCAAGTTACAGCAGCAATGTTGCAAAAACAACAACAGCATCAAAAGTCACTTTTTCATTTTTCTTTGATGTATTTTGTAAATGCATGTTAGCTCGGATGTAAAAACGAACTGAACAAGCTACATTAATACATAATGAAATAAATATTTAGTAAAGGTTGAGAATTGTGCACAGTGGAATATCACAGAGAAGAAAAACAAAGCGCCGTTTCCTGGTCATGAACTTGTCAAGGCGCCTCCCTCCAGAAGCACAGCGAGTAAAGCAGCTTCTGTCTCTCTCACAGAAACATGCCTGTGTCCCGGATGCGCATGCGACCCTGGCTGGAGACCAAAATCGACTCCAACACCATCAGTGGACTCATGTGGGTCAACAAGGTAAAGCAATACGATCATTAATCACAAGCGTCTAGATAAGCATCTGCAAGCGTGGCATTGTTCTAATGGATCTGCAATGCTTTCAGGAGGAGATGATGTTCTCCATCCCGTGGAAACACGCGGCTCGGCACGGCTGGGAGGTGGATAAAGACGCCTGTCTGTTCAAGCAGTGGGCCATTCACACAGGTGAGCGTTCGCTCCAGCACACACTCTGAGATCACGGTCCACCGCAGGTGCGCTCAAACTCTGCTTGCGTTCCTCAGGTAAATACAAGGAGGGAGTGACCCAGCCCGACCCCAAGACCTGGAAAGCCAACTTCCGCTGTGCCATGAACTCGCTGCCCGACATCGAAGAGGTGAAGGACAAGAGCATCAACAAAGGCTGCGGCGCGGTGAGAGTCTACCGCATGCTGCCCGCCGTCGCCAAGAAGAAGATGAAGAGATGCAAGAGCCGCGACAGCCGCAAGCGCAAGGTAAGCGTGTCTCAGCGAGTCTGCAGCGCAGGTGCTTGGATTGGCCGTGCATCCAGATCGCAGCATTAAAGTCGTGTGTTTGTGTGTTCAGATCAAGATGGAGGACATCGACACTCAAGAAATGCAGTTAGAAATGACCCAGGAGAACAAAATCGACAGCACCGTCAATCAAAGTAAGGCTTCTCTGATTTGACCTTTCTATCAGAGCTGAGGTGTTCACAAGAGTCCGATGTTCATCACACATGTCCTCTCCCCCGAAGGTCCCGCCCACCCCCTCGAAGACACCCCTGCATACAATGTGGAAATCGGCAGCTGTCCCGAAGACCTGTACATGGACAAGTTCCAGGTGTCTCCGGTGCACTCCACAGGTAACAGAGCTCTCGCCTCGCTTCACCTGTGTCTCTATCGCTGCTCACTGCCTCAGACTCACTCTGTGTTTTCTCCATCTTTCCACGCGCAGACCTGGAGGAGAGCGAAGCCATCATTGAGGTGAGTGTACCCTTCGCTCTTTGTGCATTGTGCTTTTTCATTGACAGGAATACCCTGTAATCAAATAACAAGCAAAACCCAGTGGCTTACAAGTTCTGTGTTTTGCTCTTGCAGATCTCACGGCAATTGGAACGTGATAGCACACAGTGGCTGCAGAGCAATTTCTTTACAAAGGGGTTCCTGGCCAATGAAGTAGCCACAACAGAATCTCTGAGTCCAGAGAGCCAGTGGAGCGAAAGCTCAGGTAAATGTTGAGCTGTGAGCTGTGTAGATGAGTGTCTGTTCTGAACTGAGCAGGATCTCACGTGTGTTTCTCTGTGCTGTTTCTGCAGGAGAGGAGCTGGAGTTCCGGCTCTACACTGAACTGACCCCTGACCTGCGGGACGACTCTCTCTGCACCTACACCGAACTCATGAACAGCAGCTCCATGCCACAGACCATGTGTCCTCTCTGAGAGCGCTCGGACTCTGTCTCACTCATGGACAATGGACTCCAATCCACACGATAGCTCAACCTCGTACCTCAGTCTCGTTGGTCCTTACGTCTGGATTCCGCCGATCCTCGCAGGATGGACAGGTGCTCTTCTCCGAAGGATCTTCCGGAACGGAACTGGACGAGGGCCGTGGCTTCGCTCCTCTTGTACAGCTCTGTGACCGTGTAACCTCATGTAATGTGAACTGGAGCGATTCCGTTATGTGCTCATCGTGGCAGGGGCTTTCTCACCAATAGGATATATATATATATATATTCATTTTACACATTTATCAGATGAGAGTTTGGGAAGGGGTTCTTCACTGTACATACTGTAAATATTTATTTGTAATAAAAAACAAAATGAATTTATTTGCTGTTGTTCGTGTTATGCTTTCCTGAGAGAGAGTTGTTTAAATTAAACTTGTTTTATTCCAAGCAGCATTTCTCATTTTCATTTAATCTAAAGAGTTTGATGCACTAAAGCCAAAAATGAATAAAAGAAAATATTTTAAAAGTCCAAATAGCTAGTTCAAGTCCTTGCAAAACACACAAATAGTTAGATCTAAATGAGCTAGTTTATATATTATTATGTAACATCACTGAATCAACCTAGATACACTAATTGATGCAAACTTAATACTTATGGGTTATATCCGGTAGAAATAACTCGTTAAGCCACATTCTCTTTAAAGAGACAGTTCACCCAAAATAACAAAGCTCTCGTCATGTGCACGGCCTCATATCAAATCACTTGCAGAACGCAGAATAAGAGATATTTACACATTGCTTAGCTGATGTCATCACAAAGGACATAAAGTTATTGTGATCCATGCAGCTCTGCAGATTTAATCTCCTGAAGTTACAGTAAGTCACGTGACACTCAAGAACCAATGAGGCCTGATGTTATTGACACGTCGCCATGTTGGATCCGGATCACCTTGTGAAAAGCAATGTGCTGAATTGTACTGAATGTGCACTTGCAATGAACTTTATATCTTTAAAGTAGTTTTTTTCTTCTTTTTTTTAAAGCTACATGCAGATAATGTTATATTAATGAAATAAAAGGCCACTAAAGTTCACTCATGTACACTTAAATAGTGCACTTTAAAGTTAAAGTCCATTTGAAATCATTTTTTTAGTGATCTTGTGTCATGTTTTCATTTATTCTGATGTGTTGATAAACATACTACAGCTCACGTAAAGCACTTGATTATAATTCTGTAGTGTGTTATGCAATATTACATTCAAAGTTCATATATACTTTTAAAAAATGTAGTAAACTGCACATTCTTCATTGCAAATGTGTAAATATAGACACACATTTAAACACAGGATATTCAGGTTTAAACAGAAATGGCATTGCAGTCAAGTCAGCTTTATACAGTAGAGACTGAGCTCCGCAGCGATGAACAGAAGCACTGATGGATCAGACTGTGCTGGATCCGCTTCAGGAGGGGGACGGAGTCCAGCAGGAGCTTGATCTCATCTGATGGTGTCAGTCTGATCATATCCACAGAGTTCACTACACTTAACTAATCGAGCCAAACGAGGCGGTGCTAACGAAACTCCATCAGGTCACAGAAATGGGGAAAAACCTTGGGCTTCTCCTCTGGTCTGAGTGATATTGATCGCGGTTCATTAAACTGGCATAAAGTGGAAGGATAGAGCTGCGGTCTGTTCATCAGGATGAAATATGGAGGCAGATCAGGCAGTAAATGACTTATCAATGAACGTCTCTAATGCCACTGATAAACCAGTCATCTAGGAGTATATTACAGTTCACCATAAACACTCGTCAGCACATTCAGCAGAACCATATTTCAAAGACAATAGAAGTCATTTTGAATTACTTAATGGTTAAGTGGGTCAAAAACAACTAATTGCATTTAATATAAATTTCATCTATAATAAATTTTCATTCAATTCAACACAGTTAAGGTTATATTCAGTTCACACTTAAGTATACTCAGTAACACTTTAGTTCAGTTGTTTATTAGCATGCATATAACTGGCATATTGCCTGTTTATTATTACCGATAAAGCAGATATTAATGCATGAGCATATTTAGATGCCTTAATTCACCCCATATCTAAACTTAGCAACTACCTTACTAACCATTAATGAGCAGCAAATTAAGAGTTTATTAATAGTGAGAATTGGTCCCTATGAAGTTTATTATGTCTGTAATAAGCAGACTTTTTAAAGCATACTTCATTTTCAGAAGGGTCTGTAAACATGAGCTGATTAAGTGCTTAAATTGCCCTCTGTTTGTCATATAATATCATTTTTCACCACATTTATGTTCTTTTTGGTGCTTGAAACTTTAGACCCCACTGACTATTATGGTGTTGATTCTTCAACAAATCTTCCTTGTTCCTCAGAAGAAAGACAATCGTATGAGTTTGGAACTGATACCAAGAGTCTGCTTAATTCATTTCAACTTAATGTGGAGAAAACATAAATAAACAAAAAACATTCATTGCTCTCGCTCTGACTTGGGAAGTTAATCGATGTGTTTCTGTTATGGTGAAATTCAGAGAATTCCAGGCATTATTGAGTGAGGAAAGCAGTTTATTTTTCTTTGTTCAGGCGAGAGTGAACATTAGAGCTGAAACCCTTCACACAGATAAATAAGTCAGTTTGGAGGAAAGCATCAAGGGCATTAAATGCAATCAAGAAACACATTAAAAAGTGACGAGTGAGGAAAAGCAAACCGGCTCCAGAGCCGAGTAAACAGATATTCAGCTATTAAAACAGCGAAGCGCTCCTGTAATGTAGTGCTTGTACGAGTCCCAGTATTCAGACGGAGTTTGTTGATGCATGTGGTGACGAGAGGTCGCAGGTCTGCAGGTTTCACACAGCACAGGCTCCCGGCATTAAATCTTGCTCTCTGAAACACAAAGGAAAGCAGGAAGTGTGATGAAAACATCTAACGAGCAGTTTCCTCTAACCGACCGCCGAGGCCTTTCTCTGCGTGTATACATGATATACGTTAGACGGAGTGATTTATGGACGGTCGTGTCATACATCACAGATCTCTGCTCGTTTTCTTCTTGAGGAAATACATTCTCTCAGACAGTTTTAGACTCGTAAGGCGGCATACCAACGATTAACCCACCTACATATCACTGATTTTATCAGCTGTTGTTTGCAAGACAAGCTAAATTTACAGCAAATGCCTACACCTCACGCTGTTGTTCACACTGTTCCTGCTTATCCACATTAGAGCCTGCTGTAGATCTGTTACTGCAGCTGTGCACCCGCTTCCATGCAGACGAGCGTGTACTTACTGCCTATGAGCTCCTGGAATCATTTATTTCACCAACATCACACTCTGCACCATTTCTGAAGGCCACTTTCTAGTTTCTTGATATATTTATTATTATTATTTATTATAATTATTATTTCGTATACTGACAATAATAATATGCATGGATAAATCATTTATAATGACCATAGCAATATTCTACTAACACACGATTGTCAATTATTAATCAAATGGTGAATTTAACAATTATTGAGAACAATTAAAGCAATTGTGATCAGAATTATTTTAAAACTGAACAATTTAAAGTAGATAAATCATTTCAGACTGAGATTAACTGTGAGAATATGAATGATGGACGCACGAGTGATTTACTGACGCTTTATGTGTTGAAGTAATGTTCATGTCTTGTAGTTGTTAAAGGGATAGTTCACACAAAAATCATCATTCTGTCATCATTTACTCATCCTCGTATTCTCAAGAAGATGTTTTGAGAGATGTATCAGTGTTCAGTCTTGCTTGGAGTCTAGCGTTCTTCAAAACGTCTTCAGGAGAAAGTCACACAGATTAGAGTAAATGATGACAGAGTTATGATTTTTAGATGAACTGTTCCATCAAAGTGTCATGAATCCACTCTGATTTTTATGATACGATACATTTTATTGTCAGACGGAGTCTGAAATGTTTATTGCGTTACAGCAGGTTTACTCAGAATTACAATACTTTATCACATAAACAAACCAGACTAACAAGGCTTTCTCACACATAACATTTGATATTTATGAAACTATAAGTTAGTGGCCAAACATTAGCGCACACAGAAACATAATAAATAAATTAAATAAATACAGCGAAATATAAAGAGACATGTACGGTCGGTAAGATATCATGCGGTTGGAAGTGTTATTCCAGTTACTGCATCCCTCACTGAGTGCAATGAGCAGGACTCACTCACATCCATTAAACACACTCAGACCGAGAGAGATCCAGACGTGACGTTCTGTCTGCTCTAATGCACGTCTCGCACCTCACTTAATGATGAAATCATCTACTCCAGGTTAGAGTAAATATGCCTGGTTAACTAAAACTAAAACCATATTTTTGTGACTTGAAATATAAAATATTTGAAATATAAAATAACCCCACTGCTCAAAAAAACGACACTAGACATTTCACTTATAGATATAGTCTCTCTCCTCCCATTCATAGCTAAATCACCTGAACGCATTGTGTTCAACCAAGTGTCCTTCCTATCACAGAACAGCCTGCAGGACAAAAACCAATCTGGAAAAGTGGCTAATCAACTGAGACCTCCTTGCTGTCAGTCACTGAAGCGCTACGGAGTGCAAGAGCTGAGCGCAAATCTTCAGTTCTCATTCTGCTGGATCTATCTGCTGCACTGTTAATCATCAAATCCTTCTGTCCACCCTCTCATCACTGGGCATCACCAGGACTGCACGCCACTGCTCTGAGTCTTACCTCACAGGAAGGTCCTTCAGGGTGTTTTGGGGAGGCGAGGTATCTAAAGCACACCAACTGGTCACTGGGGTTCCTCAGGGATCGGTTCTTGGACCCCTCCTCTTCTCCATATACACTACTTCACTGGGACCCACCATTTAGGCAGTGGTCCTCATTTATAAAATGTTGCGCAGAAACCATCCTAAATTTGATCTTACAATCATCTCTCGAATATGCGTACGTGTGTACAGAAAACGCACGTACGCGTCTCTTTCAGATGTGAAATCTATGAATTGCAAATGATCTTTAACTTGTGCGCAAATGAATGGTTTCAGCTCCCTGCCTTGTAAACGACTCCTAATTAATGTCATTAACATATAAAATATCATCAGTCATCATCCAAATTCTTTAATTTAGAACAGCAAACTGCACAAACAGCTTACATTTCCAAAAACCTGCAGTGCTCCGACAAGAAAAAGTGTGTACGTCTGCTCAGACCCTGACGTGACGCTAAGCACTTTTCCACGTCAAAGCCAGTTTTTACACATATGAGCGCTGGCGTGGATTTAAGCGCATGCACACTCTAAGATCAAATCTGTGCGTATGCATGCTGTATAAATGAGGCCCATGGCACCTGCACGGATCTCAGGCTACCTGGCGGACATCTCGGCATGGATGAAAGAACATCACCTGCAACTCAACCTCATCAGGAACATCAGGAAGATCAGACCCTTCCCAACAGAAAATGCAACACAGCTTTTTATCCAGGCCCTTGTCATTTCTAGGACGGACTATTGCAGTGCTCTTCTAGCTGGACTTCCATCATCTGCAATCAGAACTCTGCAAATGCTTGAAAATGCAGCAGCACATCTTGTTTTCAATGAGCTCGAGGGGGTCCATGTCACACCGCTTCTCATCTCTCTGCACTGGATACCAGTCGCAGCTCGCACCAGGTTCAAGTCACTGGTGCTTGCCTACAGAGCAGCTCTGCACCCTCCTCCCTCCTCCCTCCTCCCTCCGCTCTCTTCTCTCTTCTAAGCGTCTGTATCCCCTCCAGAAGGCCGCTTCTCATGTTTATTGCCAAGTAATGGTAAATTGTTTTATGTATTCCTCAATTGTAAGTCGCTTTGAATAAAAGTGTCTGCCAAATGAACGTAAATGTAAATGTAAAATAAGATATTAAACTTATTTTATTTCAGCTAGGAGCAACATTTCTAATTTCTCATTTAGTTTAAATGTAGTTTGATGTTGTAAAACAATTAAAACTTAAACTGAAATAAAAATGACAAAAAAAAAACTATAGAGACATTTAAATAAATAAAATGACAAAAATAAAACAACAAAAATTTTAAAACATTAAATGAAATTAAGATGAAAAAGAAAAATTCGAAACAGAAAAAAAAACCCCAGTGTGTCAATGATACTAAAATAACACTTATCGCATTCGCTGGGGTTGAGATGACTGGCTATTTACACTGAGAGAAAGACAATGACTGATTCGTCTCGTTCATCTGTGTCGTTTACTCGCGGCATGTTTCTGATTACATTAAAGCTCTGGGCAAACATTCACTCGAGCTAATCCGGGTTTTTGAAGCTCTTGTTATCTTGGCACTGCCTTCAGATGGGTGTTCTTTGTGCTTCTATTGAACAGCTTGTCACGACATATAGAAGCTGTAGGTTTTTCAGGTCAGGGCAGAAAAGTGATTAAAGCACTGGACTCATCCAGCCAGTCGAGCAGCCGAACACACATGTGACCAAAGCAGAAATACATTACTGATGAATAACACATTATGTAAGAATTCATGCATCTGAAAACATCTGGGGCACTGGAGCAGCTGCGGACGGATCTGTTCTCAGATCAGGGCTTAGTCACTCGTGAGGAGAGATATGCCAAAAACCAGACCCTGAGCCTGACCCCAAGCCTGACCTTGACCCTGAGTCTGAGTCTGAGTCTGACCTAGCAGCACCAGAGCGACCCACAAACCACCTGTCAATCAAAACATTAAACAGGAAAAACAAACAAACAAAAAAATGACATGCAGTGAATTTTCATTCATCTGTCAATCATGAACATGCATCTGACATCTCTGACGCTACTGTCCAAAGAATGAAGTATGCATATATCTGAAGTATGCATATATATAGTGCACACACACACACACACACACACACACACACACACACACACACACACACATAGATGCACACACACGCACACACACACACGCACACACACACACACGTTTGTTTCTGTGAATTGTGGGGACTTTCCATAGACTTTTATTACTTTTATAGACCAAACAATATGTTCTATCCCCTAACCCAACCCCTTACAGAAAACCTGTTTGCATTCTCTCAGATGAACATCATTTACTATTTTTAATCATTTTTTTCCCCTCATGGGGACCACAGGCCCGTCGCCACAATGTCAAAAATTCCTTGTGAGGACATGTGGTCACACACACACAGCCACAAATAATAATGTGAAGAAATCTGAGTCAACAGGAGATGCGCTTGTTCACTGAGGAAGAGTTATTATGGATTATAGACTCGTGTTTTAGTTAAAAACTGCTGGATGTGTTTCAGCTTTTGTCTTCTCCAGATGTTAACTGATGGACTGGAGTGCTGTGGATTATTGTGATGTTTTTATCAGACTCTCATTCTGACGGCACCCATTCACCTCTATGTTTTGGCTGAACTATTCCTGTAAATGATCACGATTCCTCAGCAGAGGACAAATGTAATGAAGCAAGAATAAATCCCAGTTTCGGTCAGTCTCTCCGCTCTGGTTTGGCAGCAGGTCTCTGGTTAGTGTACTTGTCGCAACAGGTCGCTCTATCGCGGCTCTCTCGGGGCGGGAGATTTCCAGTCCTTCCAATCGTACACATCACTGACAGAAAGAGGAACATAATCATCTGCTTATTTGACACATTTCACAAGAATGTTTGCTTCCACAATAGTCATATCCTGAACTTTCAGCATTTTTTCAACTACAGCAACATTCTTAGGAACGGTTCACCTTCATCATTTGTTTTTATGTCTTATTTATTCATTCGTAACATTAATAACATAAAACCAGTGGACATTAATCCACAACTGTTCAAATGTGGGTTCAGTACACTTAAAAAAAAATTAATTAAAATTTTTATTCATTAAGGATGCATTAAATTGATCAAAAGTGCCAGTAAAGATGTGTATAATGTTACAGTAGATTTTTATTTCAAATAAATGCTGCTCTTTTGAACTTTCCATTCATCTGTGAATCCTGAAAAATAAAAAGTATCACGGTTTCCACAAAATATTGTGCAGCGCAGCTGTTTTCAACATTAATAATGAAATGTTTGTTGAGCAGTAAATCAGCATATTATTATGATTTCTGAAGATCATGTGACGCTGAAGACTGCAGTAATGATGCTGAAAATACAGCTGCGCATCACAGAAATAAATTACAGTTTAACACATATTCACATAGAAAACAGCTGTTTTACATTCTAATTATATTTCACCATTTTTACTGTATTTTTATCAGATAAAGGCAGCTTTGGTGAGCAGAAGAAACTCTCTCAGAAACATTTAAACCCTGAACTCTAACAGTAGTGTAGTATTTGTATCACAGGACATTTATTTTTCTGTGGCAATAAAATTAAATTCTGTGCTGAAAATAACATTAGCTGTTTCAGAAAAATTACAGTAATTGTTCTGTGATGGATGTGTGTGTGTCCACTGATATGTCCATGGATACAATTACGACTTTTTTGTCTGTCTGAAGCTAATTTCAAGTAAAGAGAAATAATAAAATAATATTTCCAGCATTTTTGATTATTTGATAAAGTTACAGCTTGACTGTAGATGACACAACAGGTATAGCGTTCACAAGTTAAAAAGTCATATATTTAAAATGCATTTATTTCATGCTAAGTATAGTTCAAATCTACTAATATATTTACTGAGAGATAACTCGAGACTTACTGATCTAAAAGTGATAATTAAACTTTATTTAGAGTACTACTTGTGCACATTTCTTAATATTAAGTCTAAAATGTGTTTTAGTGACACTTTTGATGAGGATTGTACGATCTTTGAATAATGTTGATCTTCAAATGCAAAATATTTAAAGTGTACCTGAAGTATATTTGCAGTAGTTCCAGGTTAGCTCAATCAAATATACTTCAGTCTATATCTTTAGTTGGACTACTTCCACACAGTTAAAGTGCATTAACTACAAAATTATTTTACCAGTTTAGGGGCATTTTATTAAGTACATAAATATGGAAATGTATTTGTAATATACTTATGTATTATAAATACATTAAAGTATAATTATTTTTCACCAGGGTTACCGGTTCTTCATGCAACAGTTTATCATTTCTCAAAGTAAAGTGCATATATATATATATATATATATAGCATAGGGTAATATTTCATTACTTTATATTTATTTTTACTGTGCGGTGAATGCAGTTCCCTTTTTGTCATCAAAGGCTTCTGTCAACATCTGTAGCGAAACCTAAAAGTCCCTTCGTGAGCACCATCACATCACCGCCGATTCTCACAACACCAGGCTTTCTGGGTCTTTTCCGAAAGCACACGTCACTCACACACCAACAGATGAACTGAGTCCTTGTCTATCCGTCCTGAATAAAACTCCACGCTAGCATTTCACTTCCCCAGAGGTTTCCCTTTCCTTATGCAACATTAAAATAGAAATGAGTTATTTTCGGACACGTTTCAACATGACAGACACATGCAGCGTGTTTCCTCTGATTCACTGGGGTTAAGCAGATATTTAGGCCGCATCTTTCGCTTAAAAATACTCCTGATGTTTACGTGAGTCACTCTTTTACAGTGAGGTGAGCTGAAGCGGGTGCGCTGTGTGTGTGTGTGTGTGTGTGTGTGTGTGTGTGTGTGTGTGTGTGAGTGTGTGTGTGTGAGTCAGAGAGAGCAGGGTTTCTCCCCGATCTTATCACACATACAAACGGCTCACTCATGGTATTTCCCAAACTTTATGAGCTCGACCGCTGCAGGTTACAGAAGAGCAGCGTGCTCTGCTTCTGTCGGATCTAACTCACTGGTTATTTCTGCTTCATCAAACCTGCGCTGATGTCATGTGTCAGATTAAATAACATCTCTGACTACGAAACCGGTTCATTTAAAACTCACATAAAGTACAGCTGTATCTCCACAGTTAATAACTAGTGATGCACTGAAATGAAAATTCAGGATTCATCATTTGGCCAAAAACCTAAATTAATTGTTTAACGGTAATATTAGACTTTTAATTAATGTCATGTTTAGTTTTTGTTACCTCAATTAGAAATTCCACTTAACCGAAAATTTAAACGAAAAACTAAATTTGATTTTAAAAATCAATTAATTACATTTATTTAATAATCAACACTCCAATACAACTTGAGTTGAATTATGTTTCTACTGATTTGTTGGTGAAATATAAACATTTAAAGATGCCTGTAGTAACTTTTCCTTTATAACTCACAGAATACTTCAAATACACAGAAACACTTATGGGTGCACTAATTAATAGAGAGATAATTAACTGATAGATGTTCACTAATAAGGACAAGACTGTAATATTAAATTATATGCAGGAAGTGTTAGAGATGTAACCGTAACAGTGTTTGGGGCGATTGTAACACTGACAAATGAATCATATTAACTGTATCTCTGCCTCAAAGAGATTCTTTACTGCTGAAGTGTCTAATAATGTTGTTTTGCGTATGGTTCAAATTCTTTTAGATGTCAGGCATCACATGCGTTCAAAAATCAAAAGATTACTTCTATTTTTGCAGAAGACTAGACAACTATTCTAGCGGTAACTAGATTATAATTATTTCAGTATATTTCAATATAATATTCAATATAGATAGATAGATATTAATATATTTATGTACATATATTAATATATATTTTAAATATATTTTACTCAAATATATTAATTAGCTGATGAGTCAAGAACAGTCTGTAATCAAATGTTAAGACCATTTTAACAGAAAAACAGATCAGATCACGTGTAGATAATATTCATATTATTTTTTTTAACTGATTTGTTTAATGTGTAGCAGTAATCATTTTTATATTTAAATATGTTCATTTTCTAACAGAAAAGTCTGCCAACACAGACAGCGGCTGTTTTAATGTGAAACAAAGCCTCAGCTTTCTAATTCTGTCTGTTTTATGATGAACTTAATCTGTATTGTAAGTCTAGAGTCCCAGACGTGTTTATGGGAGAAGTCATTAAAGAGTGAACGGAGAGCCGTTATTTCTCACAGAGTTAATATGAAGCTGATGAAGGAGAAGAGAGTGAAAGACCCGCGGAGCTTTACGACAAACGATCCAAAGCTTTCCCGAGGAATAAAACACAGTGAATGCTGCGTGAGTTTGTCTGATTTCTTCACACAGAAGGAAAGCCTCCGTGACCCAGCGTTCACTGCTGCGGGACTCTAACGTCCAATATTTAAGTCCATGTTTGATGATGAGTGCAGGGCTTGTCTCGAAGCGTCACTCGTGAGCAGATGACTGCGTTCTGGAGGAAGTGGTAAGAAAACGTTGAGGTGAAAGGCGGCTCTGCCCTTCCTCTGCAGGGTTACGACCGAGGCGTCAGATCAGAGCTCCACAGACCGACATCGACGGCGGAGGGCTTCTGTTTCACTCAGCAGCGAACAGCTCCTTTAAAACACTTTACAAGCTTAATAGCTGATGAATTTCACCAAGCCAGTCGAGTCACATTTACGTCTACAGCGCTTTATAGTCTTTATAAAGATCATTTCACAGCGGTTTCACAGCAGTAAACGGGACAATTACAGACTGTAAAGAGACAATAGTGCCTTTATTCATCTCTGCTGATAATGTTCACCAGTCACTTGTCTGCTAGTTATGGTCAACAATAACAAGATATGTGTACATATATATATATATATATATATATATACTATACAGCTTTGTCCCCTCACATTGTAAAGCGCTTTGAATGTCTAAGAAAGCACTAATTATTATTATTAATATTTACATATGTGACATGTGCTGGCAAAATGAGTCACAAGGAGCACATTTTTACAAATGAGCTGTTTTTAATTTCACATTCTTCATTAAAAGACCTTCAAAATGATGTATGATATACATCAAAAATAACTGAGCAATAAACGTTTGAAGTCGACGAGGTCAACAGTTTCTGAAAGCTGTCGCTCAAACAGCGGAAACACACACCATAAAACAAACACAACACACAGGTCTGGATGAAACACACACAACTCTGACGGAAGTATCCTGGTTTCCTTTTTCAAACACGACCATTTAAAATGCCTCACTAACTCCTCACATGTGCAAACACTTATTGCTTTGCTTCACACCAGCCAATCACGGCTTCAGAGCAGACCGCAGGTCAGGTTAGACAGTCTTTCTCAGTGGCTTTGGTGCTTTTCTCACATTAAAAATGAAATTCTCAAAACGACTTTGTTCATCCTCCACATCATTGAGTCGCTGGCGCACATCATAAAATCAGTTTCTCACTCTTTTGAACAAGTTATGATTGTTTGGTATATTCATGCAACTGATCGTCTGCAGTTTCCTTCGTTATCAGCTGCTGATGTCTTGTTGCTCAGGATGTTTTAGGCTATAGTTCTCTGTGCAATAGTCAGATCACTGAATCCTGTCCAGGCTCTGTCAGTCAATATCACACATACAGTAGTGTGTACATGTGTACCTTTGATATATGGCATGAATAAGAAGCGCAGGCTTCTGCATTTCAGAGCAGTAAGTGTCATAGTTTACAGCAGGTAACACTAACAGAGCGCACGCTTATACTCACAACACAAGCTTTGTGAACAATGACACGAGGACTTTTCATTCTGATGGCACTGATTTGCTCATTGACATAAATAATTTTTATTTTTTGAGAGATGAACCAGAGATTTTGAGTAAGTGACAGGCTTTCGCAGGTAATCTCTTGTGTGTGCTGTTTGCACAAACACTGTTGAGAAAAGCACACACTTCTCTGCAGTATTACAGTAAGAATGATTCAAGAAATGCACCGAAGCGACTGAGAAAAACTGTAGGTTTCCAACAATGGATGCAAACAATGTATTTCCTTTCTTTCTTACTGTGTTCACAACCGCTAATGCTTACAGTAAAAAAACAAACAAAAAAAAAGTTTTCAATCTTTTGTTCGTGTTTACCGTGAATTTTTCATGGAATTTTTCAACATCTCTGCTGATTACTTTCAGTCTCGTACAGAAATGTACCCAGGAGCTCATGAAAGAATAACTGTGTGTATATCCAGAAATATAATATTATGGCAAAGGTGTTTGCAAATGTTTACTTTTGAGATGTGTTTGTGAACGCAGTGCTTCATTTTGCAAGAGATGTGAGGCATGGCGCATTCTGTGTGCACTTCTTGGATTTGTGTGTAAAGTTTTGAAGAAAAGATGCAAAGTTTTGAAAATGTGTGAAAGCAGGTTCCAAAGCAAAATCACCCAGCAGCATCTTTTCCTCCACTTCTTTTCTTAATAATAATTACTAAATTAATAATCACAATATAGCTATTTTATTTCATCTTTGAACATTTGCAAAAAAAACCAGTAGAACAAATATAAGAAAGAAACACGTAATGCATTACCTTTTCCATTTTACATCTAAACAAAAGCATTCAAGTAAAAATCTCGGTCCCACTTTATATTAGGTGGCCTTAACTACTGTGTGCTTACATTTGAATTAATCATTTGGTACAATGCACTTATTGTGTACATACATGTTTTACACTGTACTTATATTTTTTAAAATACCTATGTGTAGTTACATCTGTAATTAATTCCTGTAATTACATTTATAATTACACTGTTGACCCATCCCTTACACCTTAACCCACCCTTAAACCCACCCAGACCACCAAACCTGTCCCTAACCTTACCCGTATCCCCTCAATAACAGCAGGAGTGTTTTGCAATACAATATGAACACAATAAGTACATTGTACTTATTTTCTGATGTAAATACATAGTAGTGAAGGCCACCTAATATAAAGTGTAACCAAAATCTCTTTAGTGTGTTCATGACAAATAAACTGATTATTAAAGAGCAGTTCAATCAAGATCAGTGAACAGTTCCCTCTTTTCTTTTATTGTTTGATTAACATTAATGAGACAGATGGCTAATAAGACCTACTGTAATGCATGGATCTAATATACCGTTAAACATCAGATGTTTTTCCCCAAACGTTCATCTAAGACATAACAGATTCTGTTTACGTACTGTAATTCTGTGTATATATGTGTATATTTATTGGATCAGAAACAAGCGCTTCAGACGAGAGTCAGTGCGAGACGCGACCGAAGGAGAGGCACTCCTCACAGAAAACAGGAGCATTTTAGATGTTTAATGTGGAGTTCTGGGATCGCTAGACAAGGGCTTAATGAACTCATTTTTGTGAAAACCTCAAATTCCACTAAAATTTACATTTTTCACTTTTTTTGCATGTAGCTCAAAATAAGCCTGAGCACATTCACACTCATTTTGCCAGCACAGATCATATATATAGGCTATATATAGTGTGTGTGTGTGTGTGTGTGTGTGTGTGTGTATATATAAACTAACACTAGCTTCTCTATTATTTTTGTATTCTATCTATCTGTTTGTTTTCTTTTTATTTATTATACAATTAACAAAAGCAAAAAAAAAAAATATATATATATATATATATAGGTCCCACTTTATATTAGGTGGCCTTAAATAATATGTACTTACATTTAAATTAATCATTTGATACAATGCACATATTGTGTACATACGTTTTTACATTGTACTAATATATTTAAAAAATACCTACATGTAAATACATCTGTAATTAATTTCTGTAATTACATTTATAATTACACTTAAACCCACCCTTAAACCGACCGAACCTGTCCCTAATCTTACCCGTATCCCCTCAATAGCAGCAGATGTGTTTTGAAATACAATATGAACACAACAAGTACATTGTACTTATTTTTTGATGTAAGTACATAGTAGTTAAGGCCAAATAATATAAAGTGTGACCTATATATATATATATATATATATATATATATATAAACTAACACTAGCTTGCTCTATTCTTTTTTTATTTGATCTGTTTTCTTTTTATTTATTATATAATTAAAAAAAAACCTTGCTACGTGTGCTGTGTTAAGCTAACAGAGACTTGTTACAGCGCTTGCGTATCGTTGCTCTTTTCTTGGTTTTGATTGCTTCTATTGTCCTCATTTGTAAGTCGCTTTGGATAAAAGCATCTGCTAAATGACAAAATGTATATATATATATTGTGTGTGTATAATGTGTGTGTGTGTGTGTGTGTGTGTGTGTGTGTGTGTGTGTGTGTGTGTGTGTGTATAATGTGTGTGTGTGTCTACATGTACATGTTGTCTATAGGGGAAATGATATTTGAGGCATTTGTTAGGAATAAAACATCTATCTTTTGTCCTGCTGAGGCTCAGTTCATGGCTAGTTTTTGGTGTCGATATCTAATCAAACCAGTGGATTCAGTTCAATTCAAAAAGCTTTAATGGAAATGGTGCACAATAAAAGTAGTCTGTCCTGTACATTTCTTCATAGTTTTTTCCCACACATCACATGTGTCATATTACATCACAACTCATTCGCTCACTTTCCCACTACACAAGTACACTCATTTCCAAAGAAAAAATACATTTTGAGGAACTGATGCCACAGAGTCTGCTATAAATACTCACACAATAAATACTGAAACGGTGTGTGTTGATTTCAAACAAACATTCATGTGTATTTATAATGTGAAAATAATGCACGCGCAGCTGTTGCTTTTATACATGTATATTATACTACAATACAATACAATCTTTATTGTCCGCCATGGATGAAATTTTCCTTTGACCACACCAGCGAAAACCAAATAAACATACAAACACATAACCCTACTACAAAACACACAAAACACACTGAATCACACCTTCTGCCGCAGCAGGTATAAAGATCTTTATAGATGTCTGTCTTTGCTGTAGGGTTTGAAATGAGGATGAGCTGGGTCTTTTAATAAAGACTTCAGTTTCCCAGCACACCTGAGTCGACCTCCCCGACCGCTCTCTGTGACTCGAACACTACTGTTCTGCTTACAATTAAGGTGCCCATACCGTTCACTGTTGTTGCTGTTTACAAATGGGAACATCTAAACTACTGGTTTTATTCAAGTCAAAAATATTATTTAACATCAACCAACCTATATACATTTAACCAATAAAAGTCATTTTTATGAGTTAAATCAGGTCAAAAACAGTTCTTTAAGGTAACAATTGCAGATTTGTGCTCTTCACAGTGTTCAACAAAACATCTGATGATGATGATGATGATGATGATGGGACTGATAGTGTTAATGTGCATCATTCAGACGGATCACAGTTTATTCTGTGTGAACAGGACTGACCGCTTTATTTAGCATATTCATGTCTGACAGTTGCTATGACGATAAAACACAAAGATTAATTTTAGCAACACTGCTGTATAAATGTTCACATACATATATATATATATATATATATATATATATATATATATATTTTCATCACTAGTTGAAGTTAATTCACAAATAATAACATGACATGATCTGTAGTTTATCAAGTTCTGTGTGTTCCTCAAATCAATGTAAATCTGTGATGACATAAAGACACAACATATGCAACATGGAAATTTCTCTGAATTATTACGAAAACAGTGTGAAAACATGAGGGATGGATTCCTTTCCTTCAATTTTCACAAATAGAATTAATTTTCGAGTGCCAATCAAAGCAACAATGACTGTATTAATAGAGCGCCTGCACACGCTCATGCCTCCTTCATGCTTTGATATTAAACACGGAAGTCGTCTTTCAGGTTTCAGTCATTGTTTAAACTGTAATGGAAGCACAATAACCCACGCGGCCGGTTATGATCACACGCTCTTCAGTTGGAAGAACCGGTCTGAAGCTGAACTGAAGAAGAGTCCAAAAACATCCAGAAGCCCCTGAGATCGGGTCAATATTACTCTCAGAACAAAAGGCACAGACGCTTTTAACCCTTTGCACCCTATTCACTCCTGAAGAGAGCATATACTCCATCAGCACCTGAAGCACACCCCACCGCTGCACATCTGTATCTTAAAAAAAAAAAAATATATATATATATATATTTTTTAATATATATATTAAATGTTTTTTGGTTAAATGTTTACAGGTGCACTGTAAAAAACGATTTTTAAGTAATTTTTAAAAAAGTATTTCAGTTTTTCTACTTCATGATGCCGTGTTTAATTACTTCCTGGCAGTTTCTGAGAGAGCTGTTTGCACACATGTTTTCCCGTGTAGTCACAGCTCTTTAATTAAGAGCCTGCTCATCAGCTGTTGGTTGATTCTGTGGTAAACGCTGGAGTTTGTGCCAGTCCTGCCGTCATTAGCGTGTTGTAAGGAGTGGCGATCATCTCAGGAATGTGTTTATCATGCGTTCGCTGTAGTTTGACACGAGCCATGTTCTCTTTATGGCTTTTCTGCTGCAGTCATAAAACGAAATGCAAACAGACGCGTCCCCGTCCTGAAGCTCATCCAGCCTCGGCGCTGTCGTTAGGACTGCATCAGAGCAGGTCAGAGGTCAGAACGCCTCAGAGCCGTACGTCTGCGTGCTCTCCTTCAGGTCCTGTGATTCTCCCACGGTCCACAGACATGAGCCGCGGTCATGAAGCCGTGAAGCAGTGATTCTCACGCACAGATATTGCTCTACATCTAGTGATATTACCCATACATACATACGTCCTCTGGATATATGAAGATATGAGATTATAACACGTATAAGATACCCACAGAAAACTGAATATGCACATTATAATAATATTTTTATTAATAATTAATATTTTAATTTTTTAGATATTTTCATTTATATAGAAATTTCTATTATTTATGAGGTACATGTTTTGTATAATTTAGAGGTGAATATTGTTTAGTGCCATGAGTTCTGCTCTGAATACAAAATAATAAAGAAGAAATATTGCAGTAAATATAGTACACAGGGCTCCAGACTGCGACTAAAACGGTCGCATTTGCGACCAAAAATATTTTTTAATTAATTTATTAATTATGTATTAATACGTTTTTGCTGAAACTATAAAAATATACATGTTATGATTGAAAAATCTGCATGCAATGCCTTTTTCCTGATTGTTTTGCCATCACACCTTTGGTTATGTTGATGTAATAAACAGAGACGATGCTCATCAAAGTGTCAGTGTAAGCCAGTCCAGATCTCGGCCGGACAGCACTAACACCTGCTGGAGCTGCACGAGGCACGGCGAGGCACAGCGAGGCACGGCGAGGCGTGAGGAGTGACCTGAACAAACTACAACAGGTAAAGCTGTCAGATGTGTGGATATTGGCAACATCGTTAACGGTTCTCATTTATAATCGATACTAACACGGCTCAAGCTCTTTAGTCTGTGTGCTGTGTTCTGTTAAAGGCAGGCAGGTGAAAACATGTTTTGTTGTGCTGATAGAAATGCTCTTCACATGCTGATAGCAATCACTAATTTAAGTGGTCTAAATCTATTTATATATTATCTGTGGAAGGCGTAGGACCATAAATTGTTCGTCCAATCAAAATGTACGGTCCGAGCATTGCGATAGGCTGTGCTGCCTGCCTGTCAAATATGTATTTGCATTCCTCTGCGCATGATACGTCATCAGCGCTTTGTACTGTAATGTTTTCTCGCGGGTGAATGAGACAGCATTGCGTTCTCATCGTATCGCAGGCTAGTGTCCGCTCCGTCTGAGAGCGGTCAGGTGATCTGGAGGAGGCGTGGCTTGGCAGAGGGATTATGCAGATCTTGCTTTCAAAGCTAGCTTGCTATCACTAGCCTCTCTGAAATCATCTACCCTAGTTTTAATGTGTGAACTTCATATTATTTGTAGTGCACTTGCTGTCTAATAATCGCAATAAGCTTTGAGCTTTGTTACACTATAATAAACAAAATATCATCTTTAAATTCTGCCGAATTCATAACAAAATTTAAACAATAAATACAGTTTCGGTGCTCTTAATGCAGCATGAGAGATTAGTTTAGTGTCTCAGTTCAAGCGGTACGTGAACCCGTCATATCTTTCTCTTTACTACTATAGTATGAAATAAACATGAACGAACATCAGAAGGTGTAAGATACGGTACAGGTCACTGAAACGCTCACAAAACATGTAAAGCTGAAACAATGCTATGTAACAATACATTCACCTCAGAATAACTATCAGGCATCTATAAACTCATAAGTCAGCTGGAAAAAATAACTATAAAGAGGAACATTTTGCAAAATTTATGCGCTATATTGCATATTCATATTTTCACTTAACCTGTTGTCTACATGATAAGAAACAAATACAAGGAGCTAAAGACAAAATTCAGCATAAACTGCATGTTACCACTGAAGAAAAACAGACAGAATGTGTTTGTGACAGCTACGCTCAGAGGAGAAGTGCTGCTGACATAGTTATGGTCAGTGATATTGGCACAGATTCTGTTTCATAAACAGTTCTCTCTGACCGTATAGCTCTCGAGTTGGAAAAATACTTTCCCACTTCAGTGAATCTAGTTCCCAGGACATCTACAAGATTAAAATGCTGATAAACACGACAGCATGAAATGTTAAAGTGTTAAAAAAAATATTTAAATAAAACTTGTCTATTCTGTGGCATCTAAAAAAATAATAATTTGGTGCCTAATTTAGTTTCTTATAGAAGCCAATGGCTTTTTTTTCTTGTCTGGAGCCCTGGTGCATTCATTTCACATTCATTCAGCCCTCGTGACCCAACTCAGTCTAAATCAGCAATGCATTTAAAAGATATGAGACTACGTTAATTATAAATAATAATAATAATAATGAATTTCTATATGCAAAAAGTTTTATTTGTATTCATATATCTCTATGCATATTTGTTCTTCTGATAAATGTTCAAAATACTGTATATAATATATACATACATATATAATTGACAGAAGGATAAAAGATTTAAAAAGTTAATTACAACTCTGTTATGACCTTTTTATCCTCACAGTTCTTTGTTTTTTTAATTCTGCCACATAATTCCAACTTTTTATCTGAAAATTATGACTTTTTTTCTTGCAATTGCAAGTTTAGCTTTTATATATTGCAATTCCAAAAAATGTTCTCCGAATTTTGAGATAAAAATTCACAATGTATGTTTATTATTAAAACAGAGACGAATCTGTATGCATATGTTTTTCTTATAATTTAATAAAAATCAGCATAATATTGATGGGCTTTATATGTCTACAGTAGATTATATATTTATATGTCTACATGTATGTATTTATGCATAAACAACATGCACAGGATGGTTTTACAGATCTATGATCAACTATATCAATGCAAAATAGTCCTGTTCTGACCGCTGTGACCGTGAGAGTTTGTGAAAGACTAAAACAATCAGCAACACCCTGATGGAGTGTATCTCACACACACACACACACACACACACACACACACACACACACACACACACACACACACACACACACACACACACACTATATCTATTGGATATACAATGTCATATAAAGGATATCGGTCTGTCATACGTGAAACTGTAATAGATGCACATACACTTTCGCGTGAGTAGAATGCAGATGGATGGAAACAGCTGAAACAAATCTGGTTTAGAAACAACTTTCACTCAGAAATTGCTAGTAAATTTGAGAAATAATTACAGAGAAACGACAAGTGACACATTGAGCTAAATGTACAATTTTGAAAGATTGAAATGGAATTTTCCAGTAAAACAAGCTAGTACATTTTATATTGACATTTGCACAGGGTCAGAGTGTACTGAGCTCTCAGATGCATGTGGAGAATCAGCCAAAGCGTGTGTGTGATGATCCAGTAGGCCACGCTTCACGCCAGCCGCATCTCATCACTAAACATGAGCTTTTCTGTTCTTTAATGAGGCTGAACAGAAAAGGGAAGTTCAGCTCAAACGTTGTATTTAACTTAACCACATCTGCTAGAAACGTCAGTCTGTTATGCCAACACAGAGTTTGGGAATGTTTCACAAGTGTTTTTAGCTCGTTATCAGAGAATAATCATTTGTGTGAGAAGTACAGCTATGACTCAAGCTGAGTCTGAGCGTGTGAACGGCTGTTCACCTGTAGAGGACTTTGAATCAGGTCAGAGACACAAATACTGTACTACTGACAGACAATTGCACACCTGACCTACATAAATGACGACATGCGAGCGATTGTTCTGCCCGCTATTGTAAACATGAAGCGCTTCTCTTGTGCAAAATTTGCTGCATTGAACCAAATGACCGCTGTATGACACAAGACCCGTGACTCCAAAACCCAGTAATAGTGGATGAAACGCCCTGAGAGCGAACAATAACCCTGCTTCATATGGACATGATAAACATGGGCTTATCTATTGGATTGCAGCTCGTTGCATTATACATGAGTCTCGCTGGCTGTCAGACGTCTGCTGCGTTTCCTAATAACCCACAGAAAGCCTGAGGACGCCGCTCTCAACCGCCGGCTCGTTGCAGAATCCTAGGCAGAGGCAGCTTGGATTTCTTGTAAATCACGTGACTTTAGCTCCAGCAGCACTTCTGCAGCGTGACCAGGCGGAGTCGCCGTTGAGGGGAAACGCAGGCATTTACAAGAAATCCCTGAGCATCGCTGGAATCCACCCTGCTTCCCTGGATGCCATACTTCACATAACTAAATGCTGTCTGATTGCTCATTTGTGACACATAAAGCCATAAAAGTCCTGGCATCTTTCAAGGAGATGAGACAATCAGAGCTTTATAACAAGATAATTACACTCAGAAAAAAGGAGAGCAGCAGGAGCCTTAAAAACAACACTCCTTCACACCTGAACGGTGCATAATAGTGTGCCTGTAACTGTACCCTTAAGGTAATATGCACTCTTAGGATACAAATACCAAACTTTTAAGGGTTTTTCTAGCCCTGAGTGTAGTTTCCAGTCGTTTAAGCATCGGTAGGGCTGTGCTGAAAGCAGCGCTGGGAAACAGTTGTTAGGAAGAGGAAGCTGTGGATTCCACATCACATGCGTTTCACACACTCACACACTCGCCGCATGTGGAAGCGTGCATGAGGTAGTGGCCAGCGAATCAACAGACATCGAGTCATTGTGGTTGTGCAATTCAAGCTTGAGAATTTGTGCTTTTTTATTTCATGAGCCACTTTGATTTCATATGATCATTGTTGCACTGCACTAAAACAGCGTCTGAGCGTTTGAGGCTTGTGCTGCTTGAAATGCAGAGTGATGGATGGAAATGTAGTGAAAACAGCCTCAGAACGAGTTTTACATAATACAGTGTGCAACATACCAGGCTTTATCTCCACACATCTGATCTCCGATGACTGATGAAGACAAGCCACCTAGCAGCTGTTTGCTTTCATCGTGTTTGTTATTTCAAGCCGTCTGCTGTAGAATCATAGTAGAAAATGAGACGCATATTATAACATGCAATGCATTTGCAAAAGCAAGTAAACAAAGCCCAGCATGACCTCAAACACTGACTAGAAAATGATGCAGCGTGCTCAGACAATTTCCTGCAAAACCATACCAACATTTCAATGTGTATTTTGCCCACTGCAAGCTCAAAACCGCTTATTCTGTTTATTTCCTCACATTGTGTGAAGAGACAGTCCTCTGCCGTGGAAGGTCACCTTTAACACCCACAAGGACAGAATCAAACCTGCTGTTGTTGTGGAACTTTTATGGATCATTAAAAGTTTGCGTGACCTGTATGAATGTCTGGATGCGTTACGGGCAGTGCTGGAGAGTGACTAGTTACATGTGACAGAATTACATCATTTAATTACAAAATAAATGTAATTGGAATTAATTACAGTTACTGAGAAAAAATGTGTAATTAAATTACAGTTACTTATGAAAATGTTAACGATTACAAAGGGTTACATTTGCATTTTAAACACACACACACACACACACACACACACACACACACACACAGATTTAATTGACTTCTTTCATAAATTGCACTGACTACCCTAAAATATGAGACACCAGTGTTTCAGACGTTTGGGACACGTGCTTATTCCATAACTGTTTTATTTCCTATTTGGTTTATGTATATGCTTTATTTTTTAAGATTATCTGTTTCCAAGGCATTGTTAGATGCAGTGTTTCCCGCCACAGCGACGCAAAGATTTGATTTCAAACCAGTATTATAGCTATTCTTTCTTGTTAAATCTTTATCAGAACGATCTCAAAGTGAAAAGAGGTGCTGAAGTCTGATTTTGTGGTGGCTGTGCTTTAAAATGAAATGATTATAATCTAAATTGAAGAGATGAAGGGTTTGTAAGTCTGACAGTAATCAGTGTTGAGTTTTACTGAGGTTAACCTGCTTTACATGTTTCTGAATGACTAACATTTGAAAACATTCTTTAAAAGTAATCAAAGGTAATCGGTTACATTACTTTAACAAAGTAATTGAAATAGTTGCACTACTTATTACATTTTAAACAGGGTAACTTGTAATCTGTAACACATTTCCAAATGAACCTTCCCAGCGCTGATTACGGGTTTCAATAGCTCTCAAAGTTAAAAGAGTTATCACTATGATGATGTTAGTCATTTTAAACATCAGTTAGAAAAGTCCTCCACTCAACAGATCCAGTGTGGTTTTACAGCATACAGTTCTTCATAGCTCTTTCTTCCAATCATGCACGTTCTGACTTATAATGTAAATGCACTACAAATGTGGCTACAAGTTCTTCTAGGTCATGAGCAATGTATTTCAGTCAGGCCTTTGAACAAAAGCCCTCGTTTGCATATGAATGTCTATGGAAATGCTGCTTGTTTTGCTGCTGATCACCATGGCTTACCGGCTAAACAACAAAGTTCAGATTCAGTGCTGATATCTTGATGACTACCTGACATACTTTTGGCATATTTTGATTATGAAAGCATGTGATCTTATGGCAGATATGGTGTTGACAGACACACAGCGCCCTCTGCTGGAGAGAAGCTCCACTGCACTGACTCTCTCTGTGCTTAAACAACAGATAACCTCAGATGAAATGTCATCAATATGTCATTAACATCTATTATATATGATCATACACAGTCTGGAGTACTTGATTCTGACTGCTCAGTCGCTGCCTTCAGCAAATAAGCTCTGAATAATAGTAATGCTGTATAACTGACCCACCAAACCTGTCTATCCACGTCTCCTCATAGAAAAATAATGCTTTCATGTCCATGTATTAATTTATTTAAGAAGCCTTCAACGTACAGTCAGCCAGTCATTGATGTAAAACAGAATGAGAAACTCAAGAATTAATTCATACATTTTATGACATTTAAAACTATTACTAATTATGATGAATGCTTTCAAATGAACCGGAAGACGACATGAGTTTGAGGTTTAATCGAGGGATCATGAACGCCTGTCACGGGTCCACGGGGAGCAGGAACGAGGAGACGAGGAATACACTTAATGAGTCTTTTATTAAACTAACAGGAAACACAGAGAACAGGCAGGGTAGACATTCAAAGACCGACAAACACTAACTGAAAGGACTGGGGCTTATAAAGACAGGACAATCAAGGAACTGAGGAGACACACCTGGAAACAAATTAAACAATCAAAGGGAGACAGAAACTGGGTCACAGGGCACACATGGGGAGCAAAACACACACAAGACAGTCCAGGGGCGTGACATTACTCCCCCCTCCCGGAAGGTGCGTCCTCGCACCGTGGAACAACAGAGGGGAGGGAAACGGGTGGGAACAAAAGGCGGAGGCTCAGGAGGAGGACGGACCACCGGAAGGGGGCCGGCTGACAGAGACCAGGGAGGTGACGAAGGAGGGAGGAGCCAGGGAGGAGACAGGAGGGACCCGGAGCAGGAGGAGCCTGGCAGGACCCAGGCCACAGCCATGATGATGGCCCACGGTGGAGCCGACGGAGGGAGGAGCCATGGAGGAGGAATGGCCGCCGACTCCATGGGGCCGACCAACGGCGGCGGAGCAGGTGGTGGAGGAGCCCGAGGTGGAGACGGAGAGCCAACGAGCCAGGGGGATGCCGAGGATCCGGGGGGCCAAGGTGGAGCCGAGTGCTCTGGTGACTGAGGCGAAGGCGGAGCTCCGGAGATCCGCGGCGAAGCCGGAGCGACTGAGGACCAAGGTGGAGCTGGCGGGAGGAAGGAGCCCAACTGAGCCGGTGGGACGGAGCGACGAGGTGCAGCCGGAGGAGCGGAGTCCTGAGGCGATGGCGGGTCGACGCCCGACCAAGGCGGAGCCGGAGGGACGAGGGAGCCCGGTGGAGCTGGAGGATCGATGGGTGACGGTGGAGGCGAGGGAGCTAGGAGCCGAGGTGGAGCCACTGGGTCAACGGACCGAGGCGGAGTCCAGGCCGAGGAGGCTGGAGGCGGAGGTGAGGGATACTCCAGCCCCGGCAACGCTGGAGGATGGCAGTCCCGTGGGGCTCGCACCGTATTGATGGTGGGCTGAGGGTGAGCAAAGGGGCTGCCAGACGACAGCGGTGGAGGAGGCAGGAGCGGGTGGGAGGGCGGGCATTTGTGGGCCTCCGGGCCTTCAGGGTTAACCCTTGTAGGGCACTTCCGAGGGGCCGGCACTGGCAGGCACTTGCGAGGGGCCGGCACTGGTCGGTGCTCTTGCAGCGCAGGCTCTGGTTTGCGCTCTTGTAGCGCGGATTCAAGGGGGCGCTCTTGCAGCGCGGAGACAGGGAGGCGCCTTCGTGGCGCAGGCACTGGGGTGCGCTCTTGCAGCGCGGATTCAAGGGGGCGCTCTTGCAGCGCGGATTCAAGGGGGCGCTCTTGCAGCGCGGATTCAAGGGGGCGCTCTTGCAGCGCGGAGACAGGGAGGCGCCTTCGTGGCGCAGGCACTGGGGTGCGCTCTTGTAGCGCGGATTCAAGGGGGCGCTCTTGCAGCGCGGAGACAGGGAGGCGCCTTCGTGGCGCAGGCACTGGGGTGCGCTCTTGCAGCGCGGAGCTGGACGGGACCAGCGGAGGCACAGACGAGCTGGACGGGACCAGCGGAGGCACAGACGAGCTGGACGGGACCAGCGGAGGCACAGACGAGCTGGACGGGACCAGCGGAGGCACAGATGAGCTGGACGGGACCAGCGGAGGCACAGACGAGCTGGACGGGACCAGCGGAGGCACAGACGAGCTGGACGGGACCAGCCAGGGCGAGGGAGAGAGGAGAGGGGGAACTTCGACCTCCAGATCCATCTCCCAGTCTATCAAATCCTCCTCCATGTCTAGCAGCCCCAGATGAATTATCAACTCATCCTCAGCCGTGATAAAGGGGGCGGAGCTCCACTCCGCGCTCACACCGTCCACGGCTGGCTCCCTCGCGATGGGCACTGTCGCCGGCTCTCGCACCTGATCTGACGTATTGGGCTCAACTTCCGGGGCGATCTTCCGCTCAGTCGCTCGGCTTCGCGCTGGCTCGCAGATCGCGGCGGGGAATGGCTCTCCGTCACAGGTGGGCTCGGGCTGATGCTCCGCACCGCTGGGAGTTGGTGGGCTGGGCTCTGGGTCTGGAGTGGATCTGGCGAGATCATCTTCGGGTGAGACGGTGAGGGGTGATCCGTTTCTCACCAGAATCCACTCCACGAAGGCGGCGAAATCCTCTCGAGGACCATCCGCGGACGACAGCGCTCTGCACGCGGTGTTCAAGCTCGCATTGTAGAATGAGCAGAGCGCGTCGTCCGGGTAGCAGGTGGCGTTAGCTAAACTCAGGAACAGTCTTGTGTGGTCCTCGAGAGATCCGTCCCCCTGCTCCAGCAGGAGGAGAAGGAATTCGGGCCGAACGAAGGGATCCATGGGGCACACCAAAAAAACAAAAACACTGGGTAAAACACGGAAACAAAACGGAGGGGAAAACACGGAGGTTACTCTAATTTTAGGTCGGTCTTTCTGTCACGGGTCCACGGGGAGCAGGAACGAGGAGACGAGGAATACACTTAATGAGTCTTTTATTAAACTAACAGGAAACACAGAGAACAGGCAGGGTAGACATTCAAAGACCGACAAACACTAACTGAAAGGACTGGGGCTTATAAAGACAGGACAATCAAGGAACTGAGGAGACACACCTGGAAACAAATTAAACAATCAAAGGGAGACAGAAACTGGGTCACAGGGCACACATGGGGAGCAAAACACACACAAGACAGTCCAGGGGCGTGACAACGCCAGTGTTGGGTGTAAAGCATTACTAAGTGATTAATTACTGTCATTTAATCACTTTTCCTTTGAAAAAGTAAAGTAAGTGATTACTCTAAATTTTTCGATTACAGTAACTTCTGATGTAATTGCATTAAATTATGTATAGACCTCTATAAAAAGTCGATTTAACATCAAATTTTAAATCTAATGTAAAATGTATGTTTCTCCCTTTAAATACTCAATAATTAATCAATGATTCATGCAATTTTATGGAAATGTTGTGAAAGAATTAAAAGAGCAGTTTCACGTCTATCCTTGTATTGCTCAGCTGGTCGAGGTTGTTATGGAGTTTAGAAAGTAATTAGTAATAAATACTGCAATACTCTGTAGAGGAAGTCATTTGTAATCTAATTACACTAGTTAGTGTAGTAATTACAGTTTTTTTTCATCTGCTTACACACAAAATCTTTCCTTGTCACACTGACACTCAAACAGCAGAAACACACACCAAATCTGCAAAACCAGACACTGATTCTCAGCCTTTGACTCAGTTTTCAATTTCATAAAACACTTTTTGCAAAACACGACAACAGTGTTGCCAATTTAGCAATTTCGTTGCTAAATCTAGCAGCTTCTCAGACTACCCTAGCAACATTTTCTTCCAAAAGCACCTAGCAACAAAATTAGATATATATAAGATGTATTTGGCAACTTTTAGCAACTTTTGAGAAGTGACTCAAATGATAAAAAGGTACACATTTTTCCATTTAATTTACACAAAAAGAGGAAGCCAAAGATGCCTTGCAGTACAAGTCAAGTCACTTTATTTTGTATAGTGCTTTTAACAATGCAAATTGTGTCAAAGTAGTTTTACATCAGCTTGATATAAAAATAGTGTGTCGAAATAGTGTCATTCTCCTCTGGCCAGACAAAATAGAAAATAAAAACACAGTAACACATCATGTGTATTAAGTTTCCTGCTATTTGCAATTGTTCAATTTAATAATAATAATTTAATAATTATTCATTGATGATTCACCTTGTTAGTAGCTTGTACACTAAAAAAATGTCTAGAAAAATGGAAAAGGTACTAGCAATTTTCCAGGACATAGGCTATCCATTTCCCATTATCTGTTGTAACCCTGTAACCCGAAAACACAAAATACAATGCGTAATTTAAAATGCAGGTAAAAAACTGCAGGTAAATTTAATCATGTTAACATAGCCCTATTTATACAGATTTGTCTGAGAGTGTAGCATACTAACTAACTAATACACTGCTTCAAACTCTAATTGTTCAGAATGTGAAGTTTTACTAGTTTACTCACTAAAAAAACAAAATGAATTAATTAATTGTTCAAAAATCTATAAGTTTAATTATTCAATATTGTGTTTAAAAATACACTTATCTATATTTTAATTTTATATTATGTATTTATTATTTTACGAACAAATCTAAATTATCTTAGCTGAGATTCTATGCAGACACAGTTTTGCGCTGTGATTACGTAATGGCGTCATCACACAATCACAACATCATTTAGCAACTTTTAGCAACAAATCAACCTTCCTTTAGCAATTTACCATGAAAATAAGTTGGCAGCACTGCAACACACAGTTCTCGGTGTAACACACAAAACTCTGACAGGAAGTAACTTGGTTTTCTTTTTCAAACACAACTAATCAGAATGCTTCACTAATTCATCACTAACTCCTCACATGTGCTTCACTGAACACCAGCCGATCAATAAACACACATCTACACAACTACACACGCTTCATGTGCTTCTTTTCTTTCGTTCTGTGTAATACTGTATTCACAACCTGCTTACAGTAAAAAAAAAAATGCTTTCATATTATATTATGGCAAAAGTGTTTGCAACGTAAGACAAATGTTTGCTTTTGAGATGTGTTTGTGATATTTTGAATGCAGTGCTTCATTTTGCAAGAGATTTGAGGCATTTTGCATTTGTGTGTTAAGTTGAGGCAAAGCTTGGAAAATACTATGGTGCAGCTGAAAGCGCTTGTTTTCTCGTTTTACATTTAATTTCTGAATATGCAAATTCGATGCGATAGTGCTATTCTCGGTCGTGTTCTCTGTAGATGTGTGTGTGGTTATTCTGCCCCCTGCTGGACACTGCAGGCAGAGCATAGCTACCCAGCGCATCTGCTGCGTTACTCTACACATAATTCTACATTCCCATGAACAAAGCCGTAAATGTGATCACAAAGCGACAGAGGAATAAACCGAACAATGAAGAGCACAATAACCGACACCCGTGCGAACCCCGACCGTTCTGAAGCATGTTTGACCGGAGAATCCCGCTCTCCAGCAGAAACCGAGCGGGGCGTGACGTCACCACGACCGTTACAAGACCGCTCAACGACTTCGTGAGTAACTTCACGATCGCAACCGATGTAACGGTCGCCGGTAACGTTAACGCTGCCGCGACGGCCGCAGATCTAAACTCGACTCGCTGCCACAACCTTTTAACCCAGAGCCACTTTCTCTTTCACATTCGCCAACAGCGTTCAGATCGCCACAGAACATGAAACTCAACACAATTCCTAAAACTCACTAATTCTCCGACCAGCAGACACATCACAAGATATCTGTTAAAGTTATGTTTGCTATGAGACATTAGTAAACCATGACAGTAAAACCCGTTTGTAGAGATGTGCTGGTGTGAACGCTACCAACAGCTGCAGTGGTTCAGAGCAATCATCATCGACTCCTTTAACTACAAATAACAGTCCAGATCGAAGGATTGAAACGCGCTTACCGAGAGTCGATCCTGGCGTCTAATAAACCGAATAAATGCGTTTAATCCGAACTCGTGATGGACGCAAAGGAGCACAAATACACTGAAGTCTTTAAAGCCTCTGCTCTTTCACTTTCGCTTTACTCAGATGTGAGGGAGGGAGGCTGATGCGAGGAATTCACGAGAAATGTGTGGTGGACATGACCTTTATCTAGAATGCATCTTGACAGTTTAGGATATCCTGCGCTATTCTGAACGGAATCGGGTTTAATGCGGTGCTCCTCTGAGTTCCATTCATTCCGTTCTGTTTTTAATTCCAGCCTATGCGTTACAATAAAATATGGTTACACTTTATTTTAAGGTGTCCTTGTTACAGTGTAATTATACATATAAGTAGGCCTACTGAGTAATATTAATTAACTACATGCATTTACTGTCGGATTAGGGTTAATATGAGGGTTTGGGGTTAGTTAGCATGCAATTATGCATAATTCATTGTTATTATAATAGTAAGTACATGTAACAGGTGTAACAAGGAAACCATACAATGAAGTGTTACCTAAAAGGTTTATTTTAAACTTACAAATGTGTAAAATATTAACTATTTAGTTATTACTAAATGTTGTAATCCACAAATAACAATGATAAAATGATGCTTTATTTGTAAAGTAAACTAAGCATTGTTAGACTATTTATATATTTATGGAAGAGTGCATTAGAGCAAAGTGCATGTAAAATGAATTCGTTGTATTCTCATTTGTAAAATACTAATTAATTGTTATAATATAACCCGATCTCATGAAAGTGCGTATAGCATGATTTTCTGTTTATTTGTCGTAATAGGCCATTTATAAGCAGAAACTGACCTTGGCGTGCATATGAAGCGCAGTGAGCAGGATTAGGGTGCGGGGTAGGTGTGTATTAGGCTATATGTAGGCCTACGCCAAAACTGCGTACCATAATATGCACGCCAAAGTCAATTTCTGCGTATAAATAGTACGCCAAACAGAAACAGAAAATCGTGCTACTGAAACGCATTTTTGTGAGATCAGACTAGTGCGGAGGAACAGTGAGAGCGGTTCGAACAAACGTGAATTGATTGTGAAAGCACCGACTCAAAATACTGATATTCAAATGAATGACATGGCTGGTTCAGTCGACAGACACACTGCTGAAGTATTTCCCGGGTCAGTCTGAGCGCTCATGGTACACACGGTGCGCACAGCTGTACATCTGCAGGCGCCACTGATGTGAGTCACTAGACTGAATACAATAATAAAGATGAATCCAGATTTAAGAGTGTGCCAGTGAGTCCAACGCTCAGCCCATTCTCTGATTATTCAGACTGAGAGCTCGCCAGAAATACAGCGACACTGATATACTGACATCTCACTTGCCATGCAGACAGCTTGAGACACAAATGCTCTCTTTTTTGCATGACATGTTTGGGGTCTTTGATCATTGTGTGGTGATAAGTGATCAGGCAGGGAAAATGACCAATACTAAGAGAAATGCTATCGTTGACTACGCCACCTGGAATACACCGGGACAGAATATATGAGGACACAGAGGCTGTCGCCTCTGGCTTGCTCAGTTGGGGACACCTAATTTCTAGCGATTATCGCCGATTTGATTGCACATATACTATTTAAACTAAACTGAGCTAGACAATGACATCTCTGAATTCAATAATGAAATGCCTTTGACTGAAAATTTAATGTTTAATCTTATTATATATTACTGACACTCTGTCCTCCAATTTGATACTGTTAAGTGCTTTGACACAATCTGTATTGGTAAAAGCGCTATATAAATAAAGGTGACTTGACTTGACAGGCCCGTTGCCAAAGGCAGGGTGAGCATAAAAATATACAGTAATAAACAAGAGTCACTTTTCAAACACAATTAATAAAAACACAGTCAGTCAATACATCACACAAGATCTCAAATCACAAACACAATACAAGTGACATACAAAATGATTAAACACAAAGATAACAAAATCAAGAGGTAAAGAGGGAGGTGGCCAACAGAGTCCCTCAAGTGTCTGCCCCACACTCAATACCCACGACTCACACACACACACACACACACACACACACACACACACACACACACACACACACACTCAATACCCACGACACACACACACACCCACACCCACGACACACACACACACACACACACACACACACACACACACACACACACTCAATACCCACGACACACACACACACACACACACGACACACACACACACACACACACACACACACACACACACACACACACACACACACACACTCAATACCCACGACACACACACACACACACACTCAATACCCACGACACACACACACACACACACACTCAATACCCACGACACACACACACGCACACACACACACACTCAATACCCACGACACACACACACACACACACACACACACACTCAATACCCACGACACACACACACACACACTCAATACCCACGACACACACACACACACACACTCAATACCCACGACACACACACACGCACACACACACACACTCAATACCCACGACACACACACACACACACACACACACACACTCAATACCCACGACACACACACACACACACACTCAATACCCACGACACACACACACACACACACACACACGACACAATCACAAATCAATCACAAATCAATTCAGTGAGTTTACACACAAAACACCAAAGCCCCTGGCGCTGAGGAGGGGAATAAAAGGGCCAAGAAGAGCCAGATTACAGAGATTTAGCCTCCCAGCTAACTCACGCGCAGACCAGCGCAACCCTGTGCCAGTGCTTCAAACACAAATCAAACTAAATAGCAGAACGGACCCAGGTGAGCTCCAGACAAACTGTTGAAACTATAACGCGAAGACGAAGCAGAGCAGCAGTGCGGTCAGTTACTTGATGTTCATTAGGCTTCAATTAAGATCACTGGAAACCCCTGGACGTGCAATCAAACCTGCCGGACATTGAACAGAAGAAGTTACTCATAAAAATTATTGTTAAAAACAAACAATAAACTCTCCATACATACCAAGGAAACGGTAAAAGGCTGTAATACACATGATCGCTCACCACGCAGGATTGCAGCTCCTTGCAGGCTCATGACTAAACACAGAAGGTAGCAAGCCTCTCCACTGAACAGGCAAAAGGCATTTTTAAAACAGGGACTGACCCGAGAACTGGCCAACAGCCAGCACACATGACAGACAGGAGGATAACCCAATAGCACTCATTCAGCACGTCACATGTCACAAAGGGGCGGGACCAAGGATGATGCGTCCCAAGCAGCCAAACACTTCCCTCTTTTATATTCACAGCACAGGCACTAATAGGCTCATGAACCTTACACAACTAACCAATCATAGTGAAGTACAAACACTGATTGGTTCAGCTATTTGGGTGACGCCAGCCAATCATATCAGGGCTATACCTCACTCTGCTACAGTTGCTTGAAGACTTGATCATTGCATTAAATATGGTAATTCAGTGATGTCTTCACAGGCTTGTATTGTGATCATAGACATCCATAAATAAATCAAACCCACAGACAGCAGAGCACCATTACAAATATCATCATCATCATCATCATCATCACTTGTCGCCCAGTTCCCAGTGTGTGCATAAACTGGGTTTTATCCCATTGAAACATCCAATAAACCCACAATCTTCTTTTTGTTTTCTGCAGGCACTTGCGGTTAAGCTCCTGATGGCATAAACTCATTGCATTTATCAAAAGAACATGTATTCTCTTTTCCCAGCGCTTCATATCTGTTACTGATAACACTCACTGCAGGTTCTGTCCTCAGAAACATTGCAGCTTGTCTTCTCAAAGTATGTGAATTGCTTTTTTGATAGGATTTGATGAATCAGATCTTATCAGGCATTGTTGCTGGCAGTCTCGTCAGCTGTTAATGCATCTGATGATGAAGTTACAGGCGGTTTAATAACAGAGGGCACAACCGTACACACATCAAGAAACAGGAGAAACATTCATCGTGAGCTCTCATCACATCAAGAACTGAACGTAAGTTGTCTTTTGCACATTTTGTTTAATCTGGTTCCAATTTCAATTGTCAATAATTGAATGAATATTGTGTTGCTACAATAAAGCATCCAGTGATTTACTGACATCATGAACTTATAACGTCTGATATTCAGAGTATTTTTGATAGTTTTGACTCTTCTTTGACTTGAAATTTATTTATAAAGAGAACACATTGTTAATGAATATGAATGACAAAAGGCATGTCTTGTAATTTAGTGTAAAGGCTTTAAACTGATCACAGGAAGGCGATTTGTGCTTCAGCTCTGAATCACGGCTCCTACAGATGTTTACAGTCACACTCTGAAGCGGCGCAGTCCATGCTTTTGTTAAGGGGGAGGTGTTTAGAATAAATTATGAAAACTATATTTTAAAAAACAGATTTCATAAAAACAGAGGTGGACAGTAACAAAGTACTTGAGCACTGTATTTAAGTACGCTTATTACTAAGAGTAATATTTTTTCTGGAAACTTATGACTTTAACTTCAGTACATTTGAAAGACAAATACTGTACTTTTTACTCCACTGAAGCAGAAAGTCATCAGCAGCTTTGAAACTCAGGGATTTTTTTTCTGTTAAAGGTGACTTTCATTTTTTTAGATCTGATCTTTTATCAGCAATCACACGTGAAGTGATCTCACAGCACTTTTGTGAACACTGACCAGCTGCAAATGTGATATTTATTTACAACAATTCAATAATAAGAAGTTAATATTGTGGTACATATAAGACACAATATTGTCTGATTTTGCAAAATTGTGTAAGTGAAAATATTGCCTATAAAGCCACAGAAGAACTGTTGTGCGTCTCCTAATAAAACACAATAGTTCTTTGACTTGAAGCAGCGCTGCGCAGACGTTCTGTGTGACATCAAAGACCGCGAGAGCAATTAGACAGCTTTTACATTTTTATGCAAAAAAATCTTGCTGTTTTGCTCTTTTGTTAAAGCAGTGTTGCTGTTGTAAAGTTATACGGCTGGGTTTTAAAACACTGCACTGACATAAAAAAGGAAATTTACGTTTGGTACTTGAGTACTTTTAAAAGCAAGTACTTCTGTATCATTTTACTCAAGTAAAAATCTGTCTTTACAACTTTCACTGATAATAGAGTAATATTTGACCAGCAGTATCTGTGCTTTCACTCCAGTAATAGAGTTATGTACTGTGTCCACCTTTGAATAAAAAACATTTATTTTTTTCAGGCAACACACTACATAGTTCTGCCTATTTAACAGCAGATTCAAGCATCGAATAAATAACCAGAGCTTTCTGGCAGGACAAAAGACACATGACTGGGAGACCATAGCAAATGCATTATTTTACGTTCTCATCTGTTCCAACAGCAAAAGGAAAAAGCATTTCTGTCCTAGACTCTCCATAACTTTACAAAAGAGGAGGACATCGAAAGAGATGGATTATGGTAGTCAGATCTTTATTTGTAAGTTATTCTTTCACTCCTTTGGCTAGTTTTATTGAATGAAAGGTATTAATAATGCAAAGAGGATATGATGTAAATGTACGCTTAAACTATAATGATGTAAACTGTCCCTTATGAACATTAACCGTGCACCATTGTTTGTTTTTTATATTCATTACCATTTGTATAACCATAGTTTTACTACAAATACCATGGTTAAACTATGGTTAGTGTAGCAAAATCATGGTTTAACTACAGTGACCATGGTTTTTTGGTTTTATTTGTAATTTGTATATGTACTTATAGTGTATTTGTATTTGTAAAAGCCTGGTTAATTTTCATAAGGGTGTCTTACTGTAGGTGATCTGTGGACATGTAGGTGATCTGTGGACATGTAGGTGATCTGTGGACATGTAGGTGATCTGATCAGCACAAACATCGATGGTTTTGAATTTTGAGAATTGTAGTGTTGTTGTTCTTCACATAAACATAATTCATACTCCTTCAAATAAGCAGAAATGTTTTCAGGAACAAATCTTTCCGGCTGATCTGTTGATGAAGGGAGGACAGATCTTATATATGTACATAAAACCGCTATTGAAACCCCAGGCTCTTGACAGCAGTCAGAATCAAGTATTTTCCAGACTGAAGGCTGACCCTGCTGTGGAGTTTTACTCTCATTAGAGTTAATCAGATTGCAAGCATTCATAATTCTTTTGGCTCCTTTTAGTGGAAAAATGTGCCTTGGATTAGTTGTCATGTACATAGTGTTAGAAGACCAGTCTCTGACAAGACTCACAGCCTTCCTTCATGTGTCCAGGTCGAGCATAGCAGCGTTCTTCTCCAAATATCTCCAGGAGTTTCCAAAGACCTAAATACCGAAGCTGACCTCTGCAGCATGTGGTAATTCAGAGGCTTTGGACAAAAAGGCATTTTTACAGTCAGCTGATTCTTCTGTAATCTCGAGCACTGGCAGAATGGGAAATTATGATGAGGACACCGCCTTTCTGGGGCAAAAGGGACCGTTTTTTGTCATCCTTTTCTTTCTCTTGAATGCCGTCTACATTTCCACGGGGCTTCACAGCCTCTACATAGTGTTTGTTGGGGCTTCACCGTCACATCACTGTCGGATAGCGGATGGAAATCTAAGTGAAGAATGGCTGAAAGCCAGTATTCCCAATGAGATGGTCAATGGAAATCTGCAGCCGAGTCAGTGCTGGAGATACAGGCTGGAGACGGTCAGAAGCCTGTGTGCGCAGGGCTACTCTCCGCTGGACGTCAATCTGACAGACATTACGCTGGAGAAGTGTGTGGACGGATGGAGCTACAGCACAGACATCTACCGCTCCACCATCGTCTCGGAGGTGAGCGCGTGCACACAAAACATTCAGGAAGATTCATGTGTTATAACTGCTTACATCAGCTTCTTTTTTAAACTTTACACACAAATCCAAGAATTGCACACAAAATGCAAAATACCTCGCATCTTTTGCAAAATGAAGCACTGAATTCAAAATATCACAAACACGTCTCAAAAGCAAACATTTGTTTTGCATTGCAAACACTTTTGCCATAATATTATATTATTATTGGATATATCATATACACACAGTTATTCAAAACACAAAGCTGTTCTTTCATGAGCTCCTGTGTACATTTCTGTACAAGACTGAAATTAATTGGCAGAGATTCACAGCAAACACCAAAGCAAACTTTTTTTTACTGTAAGCAATTGTGGTTGTGAATACAAACCAACTTCACGAGATGCATATTTATCTGTCATACACTAATAAAACAAGAATGAGATTTGAGTAGTACTAATGAACCAAATCTGTTTTAATCTGTTATAGATTTATCATCAATAAATCCAATTTATTTCATTTGTTACATTTGAACTGAATCTTGTTCCACAGCTAGCCATAAATTAACCATTTTTTAATTGATTACATTTGTTTTCACAATTAACAGATGCATGCTGATCAGGAATTTGAGCTTAAATTAAACCAAACAGATGCAAATAAACTATGCCACGATGCGTGAAAACTCCTAAGATCCGCTCCGTTCCTCCAGTAATACTGATGACGGTGTGTAAAGAGCAGCTGATGTACAGTGTGTTTGTGTGTGTCCTGGCGCAGTGGGATCTGGTGTGTGACAGCGAGTGGAGAGTCCCGTTCGCAACCTCAACACTGTACATGGGCTACCTGTTGGGCTCTCTTGTTTCTGGCCAGCTTTCTGACAGGTACTGCTTTTGTCCACTCGTCATAATCAGTGCAAACATCCACAAAATCGTTTGATAACAACAGTTTGTTTGAAACCGCAGTCAGAGACACGTCCAGTGACGTCTGTGTCTGTGTCTCAGCAGGTTTGGCAGGAGGAAGGTTTTCTTGGCGTCTCTGGCGGCAGAAGCGCTAGTGATGCTCGCGCAGTCCTTCTCCGACTCGTGGCTGCTCTTCTGCGTTCTGTATTTTTTTGTTGGCACAGTCCAAATATCCCTGTACATCACAGCGTTTGTGCTTGGTAAGCATATTATAACATGAGATGTCACTGAAGTGTATTTCACTGCCTGAGATACGCTGGGAACGCATGCGCTCTTAAAAATAAAGGTTTTCACAGCAACGCCACAGAAGAACCACCCAAACAACCTTTCAGTGAACAGTTTTTTCTTAGTGTGAGGAACATTTTAATCTAAAAATGTTTTCCATTATAAAGAACCTTCTGTGCACTGGAAGGATTTCATGTTCGGGGTTCTTCGTGAACTATCAATGCCAATGAAGAACCTTTGTTTTTAAGAGTGTGCGTGGGTTATTCTAGATGTGTAAATGTCATTACGTGGTCGCAGGCAGTGAAGTGCTGAGCAAGTCCTTGCGTGTCGTCTTCACGACGCTGGGAGCGAGTCTGCATTACTGCATCGGTTACATGCTGCTGCCGTGGATCGCCTCCGCCGCGCGAGACTGGAGGACCCTGCTGAGGCTTCTGTCGGGCCTGACGGTGGTCTACATCCCGCTGTGGTGGTGAGTCTCACGCACACTGGAAACACAAGCTCACGCGAAGACGTCACAAAGTTCTGAATTTAAACAACAGACGTATTAAATCTGCAGCATGGCAGAAAGGTAGACTATGCTTTCGCATTCTGGATCATTCGTTATGTTGAATTATAGTTGTTATAAGGCACACGGAGCATTCTGTCACATCTTCTGCTGAAAGCCTAGCGTGAGCGCATCTGTGCAGTTCTCATCACTGGCCACTTGACCCTTCGGGCCTTCCCTACAATAGATCATCTCCCTTTCTTCTACACAAATCCTCAGGCTGCTCCCGGAGTCTCCGCGATGGCTTCTCTCTCAGGGGCGCGTGCTGGAATCTGAGGCCATCGTGAGAGAAGCAGCGAAGAAGAACAACGTCGCCGCTCCAGAGGTGATCTTCAACCAGTCCGAGGTCTGAGTCTGCTAAATAAAACCCCGCTAAAATAAAACAACATACAAGAACCCTTCAATAATATTCCC